>QKWP01000287.1:59671-260445 GCA_003550325.1 Gigaspora rosea | reverse complement strand
AAAAAAAAAAAAAAAAAAAAAAAAAAAAAAAAAAAAAACAAAAAAAAATTTATTTTCATATGCCTATCTAATCCATAATATGTCCTAGATCATAACTACATATACTACAAAAGAAAAAAAACTTAAAAAAAAAAAGCCGTTTTGACCTATTTTTACCCCTCTCTCCCTTTACTTCCTTTCTCCCTTTTACTCCCTCTCTCTCTTTTACTTTTCTCTTCTTTTACCCCTCTTTCTCTTTTACCCCTTTCTTCTTTTTACCTGCTAGATTACTATTATAGCCCAGATTTTTCATTAGCATATTTCAAATATAGTATTTATAAAAATTACCCATTAGCATTCTTTGAAATATACCTATTTTGCCATTTAGCGGGTTTCAAATATAACTTTTTCTCCAATACCTACTTTTCAAATATAACCTTTTTTAAAAAATGGCACTCCATTAGCTATTTTTCAACTATGACCTCACATAGATTATTCAGGGTCCTGTTAATATCAATTAAATGTATATTGTAGTTATAGCAATAATTATAGTAAATAAATACATTTTTATTAAAATATTTTAATAAAATTTAAAGTATAAAGCATTTTAAAACTATATTCAATTGGAAGAGTTTTAATATAAGATCATTTCTTATATGACCTGAACTATTAAATTTTAAACTATAAAAATGTAAATAACTATAAATTCTATGTATTAGAGAATTTTGAAACATAGAAAACCATAGTGCTTCAGCTTTCTTAGAATATAGAGAACTAGTTCAAGTGCTTCAGCCTACCTAGAGAATTTTAAAACATAAGGAACTAGTTAAGTACTTCAGCCTACTCGGAGAATTTTAAAATGTGAGGAACTAATTATTGCACTTTAGCTTACCCAAAGAATTTTAAAACATAAGAAACTAGTAAAGCGCTTCAGCCTACCCAAAGAATTTTAAAATTTAAAATATGAAAACCTAGTCATTAAGCTTTGGCCCACCCAGAGAATTCTAAAGCATGAAAAATTATTTAAATTGCTTTGGCCTACTCAGAGAATTTTAAATGTAAAGAACTAGTTGGTGTACGGTAGAATTTAATACGTGAAGAACTAGTTAGTGTGTTTTAGCCAACCCAGAGAATTTTAAAGTGCAAAGAAATAAATTAAAAAATACACTAATGAGCGAGTGAATTATAACCTTCCAAATAACCAAATAAGCTATTAATTTCTGCTGAATAACCAAAATAAGCCATCAATTTTTGCTGAATAACCATAATAGACTTTTTCTGCCAAATAACCAAAATTATTTGGCAGCCCGATTATAGTAAGATGACGAATAATTATACTTATTAAGGGTAGAGTTTACCCTATATTGATCACTTGTAGAATAACCATAATAGACTTTTTCTTAAATATAATCAAAATTATTTGGCAGCCCGATTATAGTAAGATGACGAATAATTATACTTATTAAGGGTAGAGTTTACCCTATATTGATCACTTGTAGATCACTCGTAAATCACGTGATGTAATTGGCTAGTTTCATGTTATCACCTGCAATTTTTATTTATCACCTGCAAAATTTATTAACTTAGTAAGCAAATTTTTAACATACCAAATTAGTTAATATGTTTTTTTTTTGATATTTTGATAAAACAAGTATTTAAAAACAGGTTTAGTGATATTTTATAATGTTATAAGTCAACCCTCCATAAATGCAACCTGTAGGGACAAGCCTACAATGTGCATTTAGGGAAGTTTGCATTTAGAAAGCCCCAATTAAATTGCAGCTTTAAAAATTAGATTATCAAGTTTGTATAACTACTACCAAAACTATATGGGGTGTCTTCAATTAAAAGGGCCCATTTTTACATTTTTTTGAAAAATGAGTTTTCGTTAAATTCATATAAATTTTGACATGATTGACTTTTTTTAATTATAAATGAAAGTCGAATTACATCATAAAAAATCAAGATAATGTAAAAAGAAAAATTACATGAGGCTGCGTAGAGCCAACACATCACGAGTTTACCCGATAGTCACCTGCCGTCTTTAACCAATCAATATCGTGAAATTTGATTGATCCCGGATCAGTCCGAAAATCAAAACAAATAATTAAACTCAAATATCTCAAAATAAAATATATGTAAAAATGGGCCCTTTTAATTGAAGACACTCCATATAGCCTATCTTAAATACTAAAATTTGATTGGCTATATGCATTTAGGGAGGTTAGTGTAATATAAAATGTTATTCAAGAGAACATGTATTTACAGAATATATAAAGTGCATTTAGTACTAATAACATCTTATGGAATAAAAAAACATGCATTTAGGGAGTTATTGCATTTATGGAGGTTGCATTTATAGAGATCCAACTATATTTATTTTTAAGTAACTTATCTATAGTGATTGTGTTGTATAATCTGATTTACATAGTAGAGTCATAATTAGTAATATAAAAATAATCTACATATACTCTACCCCTTAAATGTATTTTTTGCAATTGATTTTTTTTTATTGCTTTTGTAGTAAATTTATGATAACGAATAATATTATCACTATTAAAATCTGTAACTTTGCAAGGCCTTAGTTTTACTGAGATGTTTTTAAACTTTTTTAAAATTTTTTAAAAAAATATAGATTTAACTAATTTAAAATTTTTTTAAAAAAAAATTATAGATTTAATTAATAAAGAAAGTATTGGTATTTATATATTTATTTCTTTTGCATTTATTTATTTGCTTCACATTAATATATTTATTTATATGCTTATGTATTTATTTTTTTTGCTATACAATTATTTATTTGTTTCATATTTATTTATATTTATTCATGTTAAAATAAAGTTGTATATACTGAATTTAATTTATTTAAATTAAGAAAAATATAAATATATTTATAAATTAATTCAAATAATGATTTTTATAAAAAGATTTAAAAAACTGCTAATCATAAAAAATATGTCATACATATCTTAAAAATCTAATTTTTTCCAAGTTCTAATTGGAATGTATAAAATACTATCTCTAATAGATAAAATGATCATACCGCCCTATTCAGCAAAAACATTGTTTTTAACTTACCTGACACATTTTTCTTGACCTTTCTAAATACTATCATTTTTGACCATATTAAGATGATTGGGGATATAACAATGACCCTAGTATTGCCTGTAAAAATATCTTTAGAATTAGTATATTTTGTGAACTTCCTCTATTATCATAAGTATATTAATATTACCGTATTTACATGAAATAACGCACATGGGTGTTATTTCGAAAATTGCATTTTCTTAAATAGCATGCTGGTTTCAAAATAATGCCCATGTGCGTCCTAATATAATGCACACTCCAAATGCTGAATTAATAATCTGCTAAAATAACGAATTCGAATAACAAGCAGAAATAATAATTTTTTTAGTCAAAAAATCTGACTTAGATCAGAAATGCTATGTATAAAATTAAGAAATACAGGCTTTTTATGCATTACACATATATAACGTACAAATTAGACCTTTACCCCAAAATAACACCCATGCGCGTACTTGAAATAATGCGCATTCCCTCGAAATAATGTGCAGGTGCGTGTTATTTCGCGTAAATATGGTATATAAAATTTCAAACATGTACTAAAAAGTTTAAGCATTAAAAAAAATAAAATGTAATTGTTATTACAAATAAAATTATTATATGATAATTTAATTTCTAATATTATTAATTTTTTAATAATTTGAAATTTTGAATGAATGTTTTCAGCTATTTCTTTTTGAATTAATATATTTGTAGTCATAGACTACATGTAGCTGTAACTAAGATCAGGTGTAACAAAAATATCAAATTATCAAAATAAATTTTTTTTATAAAAATAAAACCCACAATTAATATTAGGGTTAGGGTGAGGCCTGTGACAAAGCAAGGCATAGTTTATACCAAAATTTAGCAATGATTTTTTTTTGTTAGAACGTAGAAGATGGTTTCATAATCAAAATTTTGAGTTATTAGCGATTTCTTTAAAAAAAATAGTATTTGTTTCGATTTCACGTTACACCTGATCCTGAAATTTAATTGGCTTTATTGATATGGCTACATATAGCCATGGCTACAAATATATTAATCCTTTCTTTTTTATTCAAGAATTATTATAATTTTGAATAGAATATTTAATGTTGTTTATAAAAAATTTTGAATAAAAAAGAAAGAACTATCTTGACAATAATGATAGTAGGATCAAATTCAAGCCATAATCATTTAAGTATACCTAATGAAAAACTAAGATCAGATAAAATAATGCTCAAAAGTTCTTTGCCAATTAACATCTTCATACAATACTTTCATCATGCTTACTATAATAAATATAAATATATTTAGTTTGCTGAGCAAAATATAAACTTTAAAAATTACAGAATTATATATTTAAAAATAATCTAGTAATTTTTATAAAAAAATACTTACAGCTACCTTTTGATAAAATATGAAGGCTTAATGTTTATTCAGCTCAGAAAAAACTTCTTCAAATAGATTAAACCTGTGGTAATTGTTTTTTATAGTTGCTTAAACACACATATAAATTGGTAGTATAGTACATAACTTGATAAAATTTTAACCAACAAAATATATTAAAGTCTTCTGACCTTTTCAACATTATTAAGCCCCATAAAAATTTTATTTCTTATCTTTATTACTGAACTACTGTATATCACTATATTTTTTATTAAAAAACAATAGTATTAAAGGTAAAAAATTGGTTGCTTAAATTAATATATTACAAAAAAACTTTTTAAAAGACATTAAAATTTTTAATAAAAAAGTATTTTAAAATTACAGTTGCCTATTAAATAAATAATTATTGCCAATAGCCAATCAAACAAACTTTTACTATACTCTGTAGTTATAATTTTTAATTATTTTAATTAAAATTAATTATAATTTTTAATTAAAATTAGTTATAATTTTTAATTAGAATTTTACTAGATTTTTTAATTAGAATTAGTTATAGCTTTTATTTAGAATTAATTATAATTTTTAATTAGAATTAGTTATAATTTTTAATTAGAATTAGTTGTAATTTTGGGTTTACTAAATGCACCTATAGTGTTTTATAACATGTTATACAAAACTATCAGAATAGCCAATTAAAATTTAAGATCAGGCATAATATAAAATTTTGGTTTTTTTAAAAAAAAACATTTATATCTCAAAAGTTTGCTTATAAAACCACTTTGTGACTCTAATAAAAAAAACTCTTTGCTAAATTTTGTATTTACTAAAGCTCTGATAAAATCCTGCCTTACTCTAACTCTCAAGTAATAAAATTTATTTTTTGTTTTCTAAAATTTATATTTTTGTTTTTGTTACATAGATTTGCTAATCTAATTTACCTATAGTGTAAAATACCATAGATACTTTTATATTATCTAGTAATTTTTAATTAAAAAGAATTGTAACATCAGGAATTAAATTAATTACTATTTTATATAAATTAAATAGTATTATTAAATATATACTTGCTAATATTATTTTTTAAATACTTAGTATTCTATAAGCATTTATATATATTTGTAACAAGTATTTTTTTACTATTATTATTTAATACAAAAGAAATATTAGTTTTAAGTATTCTATAGATACTTATAATTATTAGTATTAAGTAAGTAATTAATTATAATACAAATTAAAAACTTTAAAAATAAGTATTAAATAAGTAATTAATTTTGGGTTTGAAAATTCTATGCCCCATGCGGCCGTGCATTCCTGTGATTGACCAATCAAAACCGATCATGTGAATATGTAATCAATTGCTCATAACCAGCCAATCAACATCAATTGCAAATTTTATAAAAAAAATTTTAAGATTTTTTAAGATTTTTATTTTTTTATTATTAAAAAAAAAAAAAAAAATAAGAATATAACAAATGATAAATCAAACTACTAAAAAAAACCACAAAGTGATGAATACACAAACACTACATGAACTCTAACCCGAACTCTACCCTAACAAAATTAATGAACGAATCTATAACATGAACCCTAACCCTACTCTAATCTATATAACAAAATTATAACAAAATTATAAGTGAAGTATTAACAACACTAAAAACCACGAAGGGTGTGGTAACTTAGGGAAGTTGGTAAGTTGTCACCCCCAAGTGGCAGGTCTAGGGTTCAAATCTCACTGGCGACGCTTTGGAAAAATAGACCTATGTTACGGTAACCATTTCCTGTCGATCGGTTGGGTATATTACCTGTAGTCCTTGGTTACCATCTCGAATGGGAGCTTTTGGACGAAGTTGTATCTGGTGACACAGACAAATCCAAGGAACCGGGGAAATGGAAACCCAGTTGGAAAGTTCTGAGTAAGGAGGTAGCAACGATCTTTGACGGCGCTACCAGAACCGGAATATCAGAAACCAGAGCTGGAGAACTGGACGATATGACCTTCGGAGGAGAGGGTCCACCAACCTGGCTGCCAGAGTCGTACCGGAGGAAAAGGACCCATGTTCTGGAATTAGGTACCAGTGGAAGAAAAACCATAGTAGCACCTAATGCTGGGTAGATCAACCCTTCCAGGCCAACTGGTTTGGAAGTTTGGGGCACATGGTGATGGACCGGTAGGAAAGTAATGGTGTGTACCTGGGTCGGTGTGAACCTTACAAGGGCAGAAGTAGGTAATGGTAGTGGTTAGGAACCCCCTGACTGCAAGTTGCTTGCCTCGGTGAGTGCGTAAGTTACCGAAGTGTAGGTAATACCTGTGTGGGACAGGGACTGCTCTACCAAGTTTACCTATGAGGATAAATTAGACCTAAGGGGATGTAGGTAGCATCTGGGACTGTCTTCGACTGACTAATGTATTGGAGGGCTGTACTGGTGATCAGAGATGGTAAATGACCTTAAATGACCCAAATGACTCAAATGATAAATGACCAGTCATTGGTCATTTCACGGCCCAAATGACTTAAGAAGGTCATTTAACCCTGGTTAATTGATTATCCAATACTTTTAGCCAATCAAATTTGATTATTGTTCTCCGTAAAATGAAACTTCTAGATACTATTCATGACAAATAACTGATGACCCCAAATGACCGGTCATCATTTGACATTTGTATTTTGGCCAAATGACTAGGTCATTTCTTCCAATCGAATCATAAGGTCAGATATGAAGTGATTAAAAAAAAATTACTAGACAAAAAATAATGTATTTAGTTTTTTTAAAAAAAAAAAAAGTTTGTGAATAATAATTTACCGATTACAAAATGATATAAATCATTTTCGAATTTACAAACGGCATGTTAATTAATAATCAATATGAATTGAGAAATGATGCGAACATATATATTATTTAAAACATGCATTATACAAGTTTTTTGTGATCAATTCTATGTAAAATGACCTAATGACCAAACGACCCCGGTCATTTGGAAATGGCCATAGTCATTTGGTCACGAGACATTTCCAAATGACTCAAATTTGAATGACCTCAAATGACCGGTCATTTTGAGGTCATTTCAGGTCATTTGAAAAATTGGCAAATGACCAGGTCATTTACCATCCCTGCTGGTGATCACAAGTAGGATTGACATGTGAAGCGTTGGACCAGAGGGTTTAAATAGGCAATCCCCTAGTTGGGTTGTAGGTATAGCAACTAGTGTAGAACCTTCAGGCGGACTACTTAAATTAGACAACCAAAAGCTATACATGTGGCTAGTTGTACTCTCATTCAATGTAACTTATTGTAGGTGCGCCCAAAGAGGCGCCCTTGATCCACAGGCTTGATTAATTAAACTCTCACCCAAAGTGGGAACTTTAAAAAAAAATAAAAAAATACTAAAAACCATGGCAAAGCCACAAGCTCCAACGACTTAAAGCAAAGGTGAAACTCAAATAAATCTAACTTCAAGATTGATGACTAACGACGAAATATCATGCCTAGAAGAACTCCAAGACGACAACTCCAATGACGAAATCATATCTGGAAGAAGAATGTTAGTAATTACAAAAAAAAAAAAGCAACTCAAACAATGAACTTACCTGATTCCAAACGAATCTAATAAATCCAAGAATGACAACTCCAATAACGAAATCATGCTGGAAGAAAAAAAACATTAGTAATTACAAGAAAAAGAAAACATCAAGACAAAAGAAAAAAACAAAGTTCATTACTTACCAAGAGCAATTTCCAAACAAGCCACTCTGAGAAATACATAGTCAACACCGTAAGATCACTAGAGAAATGCGCAATACCACCCACAAGAAACACGGAAGACCACCCCACAAAAACGTTCACAAAGTTAGAAAAAAACCAAAAGAACGTTAGTTAAATCTAAGAAAAGAAAAATAAAAAAAAACAAACTACTCACCAAGAGCGATTTCCAAAAAGACCACACAGTAAGAATGCTAGAGAATTGTACAATACTACCAAATGAGGACGCATACGAGAAACATGCAAGACCACCCAACAAGAATGCTAAGACCACTTACAAAGTTAGAAAAAAAAAGAATGTTAGTTAAAGCAAGACAAAGAAAATAAAAGAAAAAAACAAAATTACTCACCAAGAGCGATTTTCAAACAAGCCATTTATCGGAAAAGTTTTTATAGTGCAGATCTGTGCAGATTTTTAAAAAAACAATTATCAAAAATTAATGCAGATCTGCGACCCTGCTAGCGATTATTGAAGAAATTTTTTTTATTTTCTGCGCAAATTTAATTTTCTGTGCAAATATCATGATTGTGCAGATTTTTAAAAAAATCAATTACTAAAAATTTGTGAAGAACTGCGACAGAACCCCGAGCAATCTATGAACAGCTAACTATTTTAAAAAATCTTTAATATACTAGGAAAACAGGAGCTGTTGTAAGTCCAGAGTGAATTAAAAAAAAAGTTAATTATTGTTGTTATTGGTCATATGGGCAGACAAATTTTGATAAGACCTCTAGTATGTGCAGATTATTGATCACGTGGGCGGACAGACGGACAAAATCTGCTAACGCCTCTAGTATATGTAGATCAATTAATCACATGGAGGACAGACAGACAAAATCTGCTAATGCCTTTAGTATGTGTAGATCATTGATCACATGGGCGGACAGATAGACAAAAATTGCTAATGACATGAAAATAGGAGTCCTCCTCTTCGCTCCAGACAATTACTAAAAATAGAAAAGATCTACAGAAAAATAGTTAAAAATAAGCATTAATATTACTAAAAATAGAAAAGATCTACAAAAAAATAGTCAAAAATAAGCAAAAGCAAATAGTGACCTATCCATGTATAGCTCGGGGTCCTACTGCAACCCTGCCGGCGGTCGCCAAAGAAAAATTCCGCAGAATTATATATTTTTAAAAATTACGATTTCACTACTATATATATATATTATATAATATGTCGCAGATAATGCTGAATTCAGATGATGCTGAATTCCACGTGACTTGTGACCGTACATTGTATCACATGATACATCCTAAAAATTCTGTCAAAACAGTGTTTGGGTTAGGGTTTGGGACTTGGTTTTCTGGCGTTAGAGTTAGGGTTCGGGACTTGGTACTAGGGCGTTAGGTTAGTGTTCGGGTTGTTTTGATTTTATATCACATTGAACCTCGAATTTTAATTCAAGTAACAAGACTATGTAAAGTTTTCATTTTCATTTACAAATAAACCTTCAAGTTCTCATGTTTACAGAAAAAAAAGCATTCTAAAAATCCATCGCTTCTAGAAATTTCCAGCCTAAAAAAAATTCTTCGCTACTAGAAAATTTCCCGCCTTGAAAAAACTGTTTTTTTTTTTTAAAAAAAAAAGATCGAAATTTGCTGCTTTAAAAAAAACCAATTTTTTAAAAAAAAAGATCGAAATTTTCTGCCTTAAAAAAAACTTTTTTTTTAAAAAAGAAAAAGAAGAAATCTTCTGCCTTAATTAAAAAAAAAAAATCAAAAAAAAGAAGCTTCTCCTACCCACCTGCTCATTTAAATGCTACTGTGATTAGAACGATGTCTTTCGTATGGCCTTGACTCTTTTAATGGGAACCGATGTTTTTCACCATTCATTTCAACAATCGCGGTTTGATTGTTTGATGCAAGTGATTTAAATACACCTCATTGGGAAAAGGTTGATTGCAACTTTCTTTTTCTAGTTTGCTGATTCATATCATGATCTGGCACAATAGCAATTGTGGTTCCGGCTTCAATTGTGTTATTAGCTGTTTTTTTTCTATGCATACTACCTTGTTGATAGATTCTTGCACGATACTTCCCAAGCGACATATTAATAGATTGGTTAAGTTCCAACATTTGTGAAATATGTTCTTCCATGGCTTTGAATTTAGCAGTCTGAGCAGTTACGGTAATGGTAGTGGTAGTGGCTTCGGTGGTGGTGGTGGTGGTGGTTTCTTCGGTTGTGGTAGTGGTTTCTTTAGTGGTGGTAGTAGTTTCTTCGGTGGCAGTTGTTTCGGTTGTGGCAGTTTCGGTGGGAATAGTGGCTTCCAGAACATCTTCCTCAACAATATTCCCAAGGGCACCTATTATAAAAAGAGATAAACATTTATAATTCTAAACTTAATCCTAAGCTCTAAATGCTAGTTAATAGGTTAGAATTATACATGTTGGCAAAGCCTATGGGATTTGGAATTGGGCTATGGACAAACCCGGACAAATAGGTTTGTCCACCTATATTTAAAAATCCCATGTGGCAAAACTGGACAAATCCCAATCCCAAATCCCAAATCCAAAACCTATTCCAAATCCCAAACCTATCCCAAATCCCAAACCTGTCCCAAATCCCAATCCCAATCCCAAATCCCAATCCCAAATCCCAATTCCAAATTCCAATTTAAAATTAAAATTTTAATTTAAATTCTAATTTTGCTATCCGCACCATAGTTACACAAGATTTTCTATTTTTAGAATTCAAAATAATATTTTTTGCAAAAATAATTTTTGTTACATGCTGCTAATGTCGTGTAACATTACACAAGTCTAATTTTGGTAACCTAACACTGGGTCGGCCAGCATTAAGCTTAATGCTGGTGAGACTATCATGATAATGCCCCTGGCGGGTTAGACATAATTCTGGCCTAAATCTAGGACATATACATCTAGTATATCTATAATATGTACAGTGATTGGCTAGATTTAGTGTTAGGGTAGGCCGGAATTATGTCTAACCCCGTCGGGGGCATTATCATGATAGTGACCACCAGCATTAAGCTTAATGCTGGCCGACCCAGGTTAGGTTACCAAAATTAGACTTGTGTAATATTACACGACATTAATAGTGTGTAACCAAAAATTATTTTTGCAAAAACAATGCACCGGGCCTTTGTAAAACACAAGTGCATTAATTCTAAAAATAGAACTCTTGTGTAACCATGGTGCGAATAGCAAGAATCCATGTTGCGAATAGCAATTCCCTATACCGTATATGTCCGAAAATAAGCTACTATCTAAAATAAGCTACACCTGATTTTTTTTAAAAACTTAAAAAATTCGTTAGCAGTTGCTACATATAAAACTTTTTTTCTACTAAGTAAACTTCAAAATGTCGATTATATAAAGTTGTTCGGCGTATCAAAATATATCTACAGTAAAAATTTGGTGTCATTTGGATAACTTTTTATTAGTACTTTTTCAATTTTTTCAAAAAATACTATATTTCGAAAATAAGCTACTTTATGATTTTTCGTGTAATTTTTTGGCCAAAAAAGGGGTCAGCTAAAGCGGAGTGAAATTTAGTTAGGTAGGGTTACCTTTTTAATGCAGCTAGAAGGTTTTTTTTATATAGATATCAAGAATCCAATTTATGCAGTATGTAGATCATATATTGAGTTAACTCCGCTTTAACCAACCCCCAAAAAAGGTAGCTTAATTTCGGACACATACGGTATTTATTTTATATAAACAAAATTTTTAATATTAAATATATATTTATTTTGAGTGACATAGGCTATAGATGCCACTCAAAATAAATATGTATTTAATAATTAAAAATTTTGTTTATATAAAATAAATATATATTTAATAATATAGTTTGTAAAGAATTTTAAATTTGGGATTTGGAATTTGGAATTGGGATTTGGAATTGGGATTTGGAATTGGGATTTGGGATTTGGGATTTGGGATTGGGATTTGGAATTTGGGATTTGGGATTTGGGATTGGGATTTGGGATTGGAATTGGATTGGGATTTGGAACAGGTTTGGGATTTAGGATAGGTTTGGGATTTGGGATAGGTTTGGGATTTGGAAATTGGGATTGGGATTTTTCCAGTTTGGGATTTGGGTTTATCCAATTGGGATTTGGGTTTGGGTGGGATTTTGAAGATTTTTAGTTTTGCCAACAAGTATAGTTAGAATCGGATTAGGGTTAGGATCGAGTTAGAGTTAGGATCGAGTTAGGGTTAAGATCGGGTTAGGATTAGAATAATGTTAGAATAGAGTATGATGGTCTATCCTAAACCTGATTTTAGACTCTAACCCGATTCTTACCCTATCCTGACCCTAACTCTAATATTCTAACTCTAACCCGATTCTAATCCGATTTTAACCCTATTCTAACCCTACTAACTCTAACCCTAACCCTATTCTAACACTACTTAACAAGTCAAATATCAACGAACCAGTTATGCTAGAAGTATCATAGACACAGTGCATTTTCCACCCGAAGTGTGCTTCATGGGGTGTACGACTATGCGCTATGTGGACGGTCGAGTTATATGATGTGACAAATATATCGATTACGTTTATCTAGTCTTTTTGTTGCAATTGATTATGCTGATCCCAAAGCAATTTAGTGAACCCATGGCCCACAGTCTGATTAAGTCGTTAGATACGTCCTTGTGACTGTGAGTGCCGGGGTCGACTGTGCCTAATTGTAATGTTCAGGCTTCACAAATTTGTGTGGTTATATTTGCAACAAATTTCTTACCGTTATCACTTTGAAGGGCGCCAGGAGGCCCAAGGATCTTGAAGACATTCTTAAGGAGGTGTGCAGCAACTGTTCCTGCTTCCTTATTATTAATTGGAACTGCGACGGAAAATTTAGAAAAAATACAGATGCACGTAAGCAGCCATTAAAACCTGTCATTGTTTTTAGCAAAATCACGAAAATTGACCAAGTCGATTTGTACGTGCTGCCAAGGACCCAGCGACAACACAAATCTTACATCAGTTTTTTCTTTAATGGAGGTATTGATAGCACAGGTAGGGCATTCGTTTACATATACTTTTACCTCTTCCTGTGTGATTCCAATATGCTTTTCTGAAATCGCCAAAAAAGTTTTATGGTATTCACGATGATTTGCCCGATCATAAAAGCATTCCGAAATTATAGTATGCATATATACGTCATATTTGGGAATTATACGGTGTTTTTCTGATTTAACCACACCATTCTTTACCACCAGTTTAATGTAAAGAATTCCATTTTCGTCAGCTTTAAAATTTTTGCAACACGAATAAAGTTGGTCTTTGCAGTGCTTCCAAGGGAGTTCTTTTTAATACTGTCCGGTACAGTTCCTGATTGAAGAAATTACACTATCATCTGATACACCTCTATTGTCTCAGGGATTTTGGATATTGAATGCATGCTAAAAAAAAAAAACTTTGTCAAAATTCGAAGGTTTTTTTTTGCAGATATGGAGTGGGCATCTATTGCTTCTTGGCTGGGCAGTGGACGTTATTTTTTTTGGGTGAGCTGTGGCTGTTATTTTTCTTGGATGCTTAGTGAGTGTTTTCTTTTTTCTGTAGGTGGTAAATGTTTATTTTCTTTGGCGGGTGTATGTTTTTTTCTTGAGTGGGATTGATTTGATAATCATATTACACAATCAATATTCAATGTTTTGATAATCATATTACACGATCGATATACGGAAACTATCGGATACAATGCACAGTCACAAGTTACGTGAAATTCAGCATCATCCGAATTCAGCATCATCCGTGACATAATATATATATACATATAGCTTTTTTATTATTATTAAAAAAAAATTCATATACCAAATACTAATATATCGAAAAATTCCTATATATTTATAAATTTCTAATTATTTTTATTTTATTAATAATAATTAACAAAATACAATAATTATAAAACTATCTAATTCTATTATACCCTAACCATTAACTACCTTAAAACAACTAGCTAATTCTATTATATTAGCCTAACCCTAACTATTAACTACTATCATATAGTAACACAATATCAAGAACTCAAAAGCGAAACTACAAAATAATACCAAAGCTGACACTATGAAACTGACGTGCTTAAGTAAGTAAACTCTGAGAAACACCAAAAATGACGCCACAAAAAAATATAAGTGAGCTCCAGAAACGGCACTTAAATTCCATCCAAAATGACAACTCATATAAGCAAACTCTACTAACACCAACGATAAGCTATAAACCCCACCGAAATCAACAGTATTGCACTATGAAGACTAACTCCAGTAACCATGACTCTACCAGAAACGGCTATCCAAAAATAAAAAGGCTGATTTGTAAAATACAACATGCACTAAAAAAAACGAAGGCCTACAGAAATCGAAAGCAATACACCAACGAAAACTGACAACTCCAAAAATAACAGCACAATAGCGAAGACTCCAAAATGGTACCAGTTAACTGAAAAAATGTAAATTGGTTAGTAGAGTACAATACATGCTAAACAGAAACAAAAACACCACAAAGCACACCGAAATCGACAACGAAAGCTGACCTGAAACAATGCCACCAAAAAGCAACGACACTAGACGAAAAAAACTCTAGGAATCTACTTGCAACAAAAAAATGCTAGTAATAAAAGCATCAAGAACAACGGTAGTTAGCCAAAAAAAATAAGTTAACCACGCCACAGACAAGCAAAAACACTAGCTATGGATTAAACAATGTACCAGTAATGGTGAATTCCAGAAACCGACACCAGTAACGATGACGAAATTCCAAGAACGGTGGTAACAACGGTATCTCCAGGAATGGCAAATAGACAAAACTAACAACAACCGAAAAAAGATCAAATATAAATGTTAGTACCGGTAAGTAAAAAAAAATGAAAAAACAAAAAAAAAAGTACTTATCTATTTGACTTCTATTTGTATCCGGGTTGATCATCATCGCCTGTTATTTTAAATAATAAATTATAATATTACAGTATTTAAAAAAAAAATGAATACATATATTTATATATTTAAAAAAAAATAATAAAAATTAATAAACAAAGAGAAAAAAAACAAGAATTTATACGTATGATCACAATCTGAAAAATGATTGGCCGATCATATTCTAATACGTATGATAAAAAAATTTAAAAAAAAACTTAAAAAAAAGTAAAAATAATTTAAGTAAAAAAAATAATTTAAATAAATAAAAAACGGTTAATAAAATAAAAAACTTACAATAAAATAAAAAAAACATTAAAAAAAAAATCGAAGAACAAAAAGAAATAAAATAATAAATATAAAAAAAAATAAAAAAAATAAAAAATTAATAAAAAAAATCATAAAAAAGAAAAATCAAAAAAATAACAATAAAAAAAATTGAAAAAAACAATAAAAATAAAAATCTAAAAAAAAGCAATAAAAAAAATCGAAAAAAACAATAAATAAAAACAATAAAAAAAAGATAAAACAAAATACAATACAATAAAAAAAAGGTTTATGTAATTTAGCGCATATGCGTTGTAACATACCCATCTGATAAATCAATCAGATCGTAGGATCAGGTGTAACGAAAAACTGAGAAAAAATAGCGATCTTTTAAAAAATCGCCTGTGCTCTAACAAAAAAAATTCCTTGCAAAATTTTACTATAAAACCCCTTTCTCGCCTACATACTATTCTAATCTCACCCTAACCCTAACTAACAAAAAAGGGTTATTTTGGCTGTTTTGATTTTACATTACACCAATTCATATGAGGTGAGCTACAGCACACATGCGCAAAAATATTAAATTCAAAAAAAAATATATATATAGTAAAATAAAAAAAATCGAAAAAAACAAATAAAAAAAAATAAAAAATAAAAATAACAAACATTAAAAAAAACAATAAAAAAAATTTAAATGATAAAAAATTAAAAAAAATAAATAATAAAAATAAAATTTTAAAAAAAACCGATAAATCAAAAAAAAAATTAAAAAAACAGATAAATTAAAATAATAAATTAAATAAAAAAAATTTAATAAAAAAAGCGATTTTAAATAAATAAAAAAATGGTTTAAATAAAACAATAAAAAAAATAAAAACGGTACGATAAAAATAAAAATTGATTTTTTAAAAAAAAAAGTTTAATAAAAAAAGAATAAAAAAATTAGAATAAACCGAAAAAATAAAAAAAAACGTGTTTGCTTTATTTATTTATTTATTTATTGTTTCCTGCGCATATATGCAATATAGTAGGAATAAAAATTCTGGCCTTACTATGAGAATAACCAGAAATTTACTTTTATTCCCACCATTGCATATATGTGCTAGAGACGCTATTTTGTTTTTATTAGAATTTTAAAAAATTTGCAAAATTAAAATTTTTGCTATTAAAAATAAAAAGAATAAAAAAAAATGTGTTTATTTATTGGTTTATTTTGTTTATTGTTTTTTCGTGTTCTATCACAGATTTTAATAGACAGCGCCTATTATAATCTGTGAAGATTATACTTTTTAAAAATTTGCCCAGATTTTTTGGCAAAAAATCTGCGAAAAACTGCAAAAATCTAAATTTTGAAAATCTTTGCAATTTTTTAAACAAGATTCTGTACTTATTTGATAAATTTGAAGATCATTACAGAATATTAATTCCTAATTCTATTATAATCTGCGAATATTATACTTTCTAAATATTTTCACAGATTTTTGGCAAAAAAATCTGCGAAGAACTGCAAAAATCTAAATTTTGATGATCTTTGCAATTTTTTAAACAAAATTCGGCACTTATTTGATAAATTTGAATATAACTGCAGATTATTTATATTTTTATTTTCTGATACTCTGAGAAATACGTAGATAATGCTATAAGAACACCCAAGAAATGTAGAATACCACTCAACGAGGACGCACACGAGAAACACTCAATACCACTCCACAAGAATGCTGAGACCACTTCACAAAAATATCAGGATGTGAACCTAGAAGAAATCTAATGACAATACCAGCAACGAGGCACCAACGATGATACCAACTATAATACCAACTACAACACCAACTACGATACCAACTACGACAAAGGGTTAAAAAAAATTAGTAAACAGTACAAAAAAAGCAAAAGCAAAAAGAAAACAAAAAAAAACAATGATTATCAAAGATAATTATTGTTTATATATGATGCATAAGGGGTGCGCAACTATGCGGGTACATGAAAAAAGTTTTCCCATTAATTTTATTATTTATTATAATAATAAGTATTAAATAAATAATTAATTTTAATACTTATTATATACTATAATAATAAGTGATAAATAAATAAATAATTTAATACTTATTGTATACTAAAATAATAAGTATTAAATTAGTAATTAATTCTTAAATACTTATTATATACTCTAAAATAAGTATTGAATAAGTAATTATTTTTAATATTTATTATATACTAAAATAATTAATATTAAATAAGTAATTAATTTTAGGGCATTATTTTATAGCGATGGGTCGCCATGGTAACCTATATGAATAGCCAATCAAAATTGAGCATATGACTATATAATATGTTTCTTATTATTATCCAATAAATATTTCCTACAAACTTTCTAACTTTATAATAAAAAAATACAAAAGAAAATTGCCTAACCCTAAATATGATTAGCTGCTATATGTAGGGTTGCCATGGTGATGGGTATCTATCTATAATTTACCTTAATTTTAGTATTTATTATATACTAAATAATTATATTAAATAATTAATTAATTCTAATACTTATTATATACTATAATTATTTAATATTAAATAAGTAATTGATTTTTGAAAATTACTACTTATTGCCAGTGTTGATCATTACTAGTGATTAACAAAAATTTAATAAAAAGTCTTTTGCTGAAATAAAAATTAAAATTTGATTAATTTTAGGGTTAGGGTATGAACTGGGATGGGGCGGGGGTATAGTTTATACCAAAATTTTACGAGAAATTTTTTTTGTTAGAGCCTCAAAGGTGATTTCATAGACAAAATTTAAAGATACAAAATATACATTGGTGATGATAACCACTGGCAATAAATAGCAAACTTCTTGATTTTTATATTTATTAATTACTATTATAACTTTATTTTTTTTATTTAAAATTTTTTTACTCATTTTTGTTATAGCTCAAAATTTTACAAGTAAACTTATGTTCAGGTACTAATGAAAAATGATTTTTAGGGTGTGGCGACATAGAGAAGCTGTTTGGTTGTCACCCCTCCAAGCGACAGGTCTAGAGTTCAAATCCCACTGGAGACGAATTGGAAAATAGGCCTGCGCTACGGTAACATTTGTTCATCGATCGGTCGGGTATATTACCTGTAACCTTGGTATCACCATTTTGAATAGGAGCATCGGCGAGTTGTGTAAGTTATACAGACAAATCCAAGGGACCGGAACAATTGAAACCCATTTGGCAAGCCCCGAGCAAGGAAGTAAGGAAGATCTTCTAACAGTACTACAGAAGACCAGGATTTCAGCTGGAGACCGAAGAACCAGATGGAAAAAGCCCTATAGCAAGAGGGGACACCAACCTGGCCGCCGGAGTTGTACTGGAGGAAAAGGACCTATGTTTCGGAATTAGGTACCAAGGAGAGGGAGTCCGTCAGGCATATAAAGCCGAGCCGACCAATCCTTCCAGGCTAACTGGTTTGGAAGTTTGGGAGAGATCAGTAAAGGTTGAAAGAAGTGTTGAATATGAGTACTGGGAATCAGAATGAACCTGTAAGAGCAAATGGAACTCACTAGCTAGTGAAAGGTGAAAGCATGAAGGCATGTACGTGTCAAGTTCTAACGGGCTCTAGGCGTACCCATATGGGAGTCTTTGGACATTAAGAAGCGCTGGGACCACCAATATAGGTATAGCTGGTACAAGTGCATGTAGTGGTAACAGGGTCCCCCTGAGCCTCATGATGCCATTCAACTACATCCAGTACTAGAAGCATTTGCGAAACATGGCTGGTTATTTCGTCACCATAGAGGGAAGTACAGTCATTCGCACATTACTGAATTCGGAATGTTAAATCCTGGGCCCCAAAGTTGCAGGAACCCGGCTAGTTGCAGTAGCATGCAGGCCTGAGATACTTGCCCAATGTGGTAGAGGTAGCTGCATGGCTTGAGATACGAACTCCTGAGAAATATACAGTAGGGGATCTTAGGTACACCAATCTGAAAGCTACAAAGCGCCTACCTGGACGACGTACACCAAATTGGAAGTGATGATACTAGGTAGTATGAGTAAGATGGCAGACATGTGAATACCAATTGTTGGTTGGAAAGAGTCGTACAAACCAGATCAGTCATATAAATGGGAATATGGAAGGCTCTGGTGGGTTTTAGCCGTGGATAAATAGTTGTATAACCTAAAATCCTAGTTCCAATACTTGTATATAATATGTATGTATTTACGGCACCGCCATATGTCAATTTACTTAAGTATTAATAAAAGTTTGGAGCAGGAGCTACACCCGGGGTTTCCCCTAATATAAAAAAAAAAAAAAAAGATTTTTACACAATTTTGACCCTAGTACCAATTTTAATTTTAACTTTGTTTATATAGGCTTGGTGCTGCAAAAAGGGGTAAATCGACAAAACAAAAGATCTTTAGAAAATCAATTTTTATGTTTATATGGGCTAATCCAAATAATTGCTGATATCTCTTGATCTACTGGTCTGTTTTGAATGATTTAGCTATCAAAATATTCGTCTCGATAAGACGAACATTTTGATAGCTAAATTATTCAAAATGGACCAGTAAATCAAGAAATATCAGCAATTCTTTGAATTAGCCAATATGTATAAATTATAAGAAAATACCAGCTTTAAAGAGCTATACTACAAAATTTTATTAATATAACTGCTTTTGTGTTTTAAGTAAAAAATGTTTCAAATCTTATTTTAAATTGATTTGTATAAAACAATTATTTTTGAAAAATTGTCAATTTACACCCTTTTTGAAGCACCAAGCCCATATATATATATAATTATAATTTATATATATATAATTAGGGTAGTTGCGTATGCAGTCGCACTAAAACCAGGAACGTGATATAACTGTTATCTTGCACAACTAGTTATCAATTTATAAACGTCTCACTTGGAACAAGACATGCACTGAAACAACTTTCAGGTGTAAAGTATCTTTACTATATGCTTCTCTTCACTTTATTCGTTACAGTCAAAAGACTAACTTTTGCTCTTTCTATTTATATTAATTCTGCGATTACATATGTAACATATAATTCTCTAATTTTACTTTTTTCATTGTAATAAAATAAACACTTAAATTCTACTAATAAAATCGTCTTTGTTACAGTGATCGATGATCACAATACCGTTGCTCAACATTATAATACTTGTCATAATTCTGGTCAACTATATTACCAAATAAGCTATTCGGATTTATTTTCATTCTATCTTTGCACTTTTCGCTTTGTTATACATTTTGTATTAAATCATTGACAATCACTTTATAGACAAGTTAGTTCATAGACAATTAATTTACAGATGAGATTATTCTACAAACGGTTAATTCACAGACAAATTCATTTTGTTGACAATATATTTAGCCAACAATTTCTTCTTAAATTGCACCAGCTTTATCGTAAATTCTCGAAACAATGTCCATGCCTGCTATTTCGAGAATTTATAGTAAATTTAAACTTAATTCTAACAACAATGACTAGAATTAATTTGTTGTAAAATCTGATGTCATTGAAATAACTGCCAATAAAACAAACTTGTTTGTGAATAAATCGATTGTAAAATAATCTTACCTGTAATTAAATTCTCTGCGAACTAAGTTGTCTATAAAGTAATTTTTGGTGGGTTGATGCTATTAAATAGAATATTAAGTAAAAACATAATAAAATCGAAATAGATCACAATAAATACAATTTGAATCTTAAGGCAGTTTGATAGCGATAGAGAATATTTTACCTGATTTCATTCCACCATATGATACATATTACTGCGTTCTCAGAATAACACAAGTACCAAATCTGGTATTACGATCGTTTGGGAGAGCTTGATAAATTGTGCCAGTTTAGTTCGATCGTGAACAAATTGTGATTAAGGTTAAATGGTTTAAAACGATAACTAATACACATAATTACGGGTATAAGGGTCCTCTTTATTAATATAAATCAATACATTGGATTATCACAGAAATACTATCTACAACCCTACTTGTTCTTCCTCCATATGCTAAAACCAAACCCTTATATATATTTTAATTCGTATGGGAGATTAAAATCTCCAAACGGGTGATCAAATCTCCAAACAAGTAATTGATCACCCGTCTGGAGATTTGATTACTAGTTTGGAGATTTGATCACCCATTTGGGGCTTTGATCACCTATTTGGAGATTCAATCACCCGACTATGCCACAAAATATGCCAAAATAAGAATACTAACTAAAATAGAAAAAGTTGAGCATAAAACACTGGTATGCTCATACACGAACAGTAGAAGTATATTACACCAGCACAGCACATTTGACAAGTGAAATGATAGCTTTTTAATACACAATCAAATGCAAGATTTTGCGAACTCGCTATTCTAGATGGCAGGTAACCATACACTCTGTCAATTCACATGACTGCATTCCTGGTATTATAATTTATAAATAATAACTTTATATTAATATTAATAAATGTAAACAACTTATTTAATTTTTTTAAATATAACTAAGTACTTATTAAAATTACTTATTAAATACTTATTATAATTAATTATTAAGTACTTGTTATAATTATTTACTAAATACTTAATTCAATTATTTATTAAACTAATTTCAACATACCTTATATCAAGTAAATACTTAAACCAAGTATTTAGCAAGTACTTAACAAGTACTTCACAAGTACTTGGTTATACTTTGTGATGAATATTTAATTAGGATTAGTTGTAATTTTTAATTAGAAAGAATTGTAATTTTAAATTAGAATTAGTTGTAATTTTTAATTAGAAAAAATTATAATTTTAATTAAGGGAATTATATTTTGGTGCACTCTGCACCCCTAATGATAAAAATATAAACAGTTAATAATTAATAATAATCATGAGTTTTTTTTTAGTTTATAAATATTTAAATTATAATAATTTAACAATTAAAATATATAAGATTAAGATAATATAGCTTTAAAGAAATTTGTAACTATATATTTTATGAATTTGAATTTATTATTTAGTTATTTATTTATTAATATATTTGATCTTTACAATGAGAAGAACTATTACTAAAACATCTTATTATTTGTAAATCAGTTACACAATTGATAAAAGTTTTTTTTATATTATTTTACAATACTTTTTTAGAAAGCTTGCATAACTTAATTTTGCTATAACAAAATTATTTAGTTATATTTAGACAAAAACTCTTTCTAACAATTACTTGAACTAAATTTTCCTACCGAAGAAAAACAAAAGTTTTTGTTAGAGTGTTGCATATACTTAATATATAGTAGGATAACACAGAATTATAGTTTTTATCAAGTACAACTACTGCTCTAGGGACTGCTTTGTATATTTAGCATACAAGCCAAAAGTGTCTTCTTACAAGATAACTAGCAGAAAATAGTGCTCTTGTATGAGAAATTTTGGTGAAGAGCAAAGAACCTCTTCATCGATAAAATAATCTGTAGAAAACAGTATAGAACAACAAAAAAATAAGCTTAATCTGGAATATACTCTCTGTTAAATTTGGTACCAATATCTTCTTACTCCATTTAGACTTTTCAGAATTTTATCAAAAAGTGGGAAATCTAGCTTAATGATTTGTTTTTTTTTTGAATTAGTATTTGGTTTTTGCTTAGGTTTGTATAGTTATTTCTTCTTTTAGTTTTTTCTTTTGTATTTTCATTCAATTTGTTTTTCATTAATAGATAGCAATAACCCTACCATTGTTGCTAGATGAGAGGGATTTAAAGGAAACTTTTTTTTGCTTTTGACAGGGCTAACAAAGTAGTCTACCTTATTCGTAAAGTAGTATGACAGGTTGCACTAGTGTTGT
This sequence comes from Gigaspora rosea, assembly GCA_003550325.1. NCBI lineage: Eukaryota > Fungi > Glomeromycota > Glomeromycetes > Diversisporales > Gigasporaceae > Gigaspora > Gigaspora rosea. Next base: position 237,311 of record QKWP01000287.1, on the reverse strand, counting down.
ATGCAGACATTGACCCGCCAATTTTACAGGGACACAGACAGTCTGGAATGGGACGTCTGGGACATATCTGCAATAATGTCCCAACACGATATTGTACACGGACAATGTCCTACTAATTTTTAACTTTGTCTCTACTATGTCTGGGACATGTTTGCTGGGTAAAACCAATCAAATTGTGGAATTATACAGACCTTGGTTTGGGTTATATAAAAAATAATGAAAATATTTACGAGGGGTACACCAAATTTTATTGGTTGGTGATTACGTGCTAATTCGCTGAATGTCCAGAACAAAAAAATCCTGGGCAGACATGTCCTGGACATTCCGTTCTGAACTGTCTGCTGTCTGTGTTCATGTTCCAAGACAATACTGGGTTGTACTAAGGTACTCTTAGAAGTTATCGAGTAATGCCAGATTTGCAATGTTGAAAAAGATATTAGTTTAGGTTATATATATAGCTTTTCTAGTTTTATCCTACAAATAAATACAGACAAAACTATCAAAAGTTAAAAAAAAAATAAAATTAAAATTCTGCTATAAAAGACAAAAATTTTTTAAGTAAACTTGAAATATTCAAGCTATACTAATTCTATACTAGTTATTACTACTTTTTAGTAAAGTTATATTTAAAAGTATATATTTTAAAGTATAAAACTACTATTTTAACTAAATTTTGTATATAAAATAAAGAAAAAAAAGTAAAACAAAAGGTGATAGTTTAGTAATAATAAAGTAGTATACAAGCTTATTTAAGTTTATTTAATTATTCTTATATATACTATATATATAATAATATTCTAATTATATAATAAATATTATAAATAATTAACTAGATATAGATTTTTTTAATATTGTTTAGATTATAATAAGAATTGATATTAATTATCTATATATTAATTGTACAAGTCACTCTTGTTATAGTGAACTCTCATTATAGTAAAGATTGGTCTATAGTAAAAAATTTTTTTAAAATGAAACCAAGCATATTAAATATTCACTTAATATAATGAAGTTACATTATAAACTCTTGATATAAGGTATAGCGAAGATTTTTTCGAATGAATATAACAAAATATCACTTGATATAGTGAAATTAATATTATGTGACATATATTGACCAATCATATGAAGCAAAAATTTTGTGTTTCATGCATAATGATAAAGACTTGGGAGTTATTGCTCTTTTTAGGCTACGTGCATATTGACTGTGCCTCTTGTATATAAAATTAGATTTAGCAGAAATATGTAGATAATGCACTTTTTCGAATTATGAATAATTTTAACTTTTAAAGACTAATAAACCCTACTATTACTACTATTATTAACTTGCAAAGACTAATAAACCTACTGTTACTTTAGTTTTACATTTAATATTAAGTAAACATAATATATAACAGAACTCTAAAATATACATAGGTTTTATGCAGATCTTTTCTATTTATAGTAATTTTGCTTATTTTTAAAGTTTTTCTGCAGATCTGTCCTTTTTAATAACCCTATAATTAGTGTTCCAAATCAAAAATCGATTAATCAGATTAATCGATTAATCAACAATTAATCGATTGGCTTTTCAAATATGCGATTAATCGATTAATCCAATTAATTGATTAATTGATTAATCTGATTAATTGATTAATCGATCAATCGATTAATCGATTAACCCAATTAATCGATTAATCGATCAATTGATTAATTGATTAACCCAATTAATCGATTAATCGATCAATTGATTAATTGATTAGCCCAATTAATCGATTAATCGATCAATCGAAATATATGAAAAACTTTTTTTAACTATTTCTTTGCTCAAAAAAGTTTGTATTTATTCACTATAGTAATCGATTAGTTGGTGCAATCAATCAATCGATTTAATCGATTAATTGATTAATTGATTAATCAGTTAATCGATTAATCGATTAATCGATTAATCGATTGTACCAACTAATCGATTAATTAATTAGTTGGTACAATCGATTTTTAATCGATTATTAAAAAAATTTTTATCCAATTAATTGATTGCATTTTTTGATCCGATTTGGAACACTACCTATAATTAACTTGACCTATTTATATATATTTCGGGGTTCTTATATAACTTAACTTTTTTTAAATTAAACTTTTTATTAAGGATGTAGTGACTTAGGATATTAGTCAAGTTGTCATCCCAAGCAACAGATTGTGATTTCGAATTCCATTTGGGGCTAGTTCAAAAAATTACATCTGTATTACTGTAATTGATTTTCATTAATAGGTTGGGTCATGCTAAGATTTATAACTTGGGTCAAATTATTGAAATAGAGGATTCTAGGATCTTAGATTCATGTAATGCCTGGGAACCTAAAGATTAGAACTCATTTGGCAAGTTTCAAGTAAGGAGTAATGAAAACTTTTGACAGTACAACCAAAACTGGAATATTGGAAACTAGAACTGGAGAACTGAATGTTAAGACCTTTGGAGGAGTGGATCCACCAGCCTGGTTACCAGAGTTATACCAGAAAAAAAAACCTATGCTTTGGAAGTAGGTACTAGGGGAAGAAAAGCTATTAGCCACCTAATGCTGAGCAGATCAACTCTTCTAGACTAATGGATTGGAAGTTTGGGATATACTAAGGAAGAACTAGTAAAAAAGTGATAGTGAGTATTAGGGTCAGAGTAAACTTTACAAGGGCAGAAATATATGTGGCTTGGGTAACCAGACTCACTAGTATATGGGTTAAGCCATAGCATAATATTTCTGAAGGCTTAATCTGGAAATGGATAGGACATGGAAGAAATTAGAGTATTCTACTATACCTGTCTGCTTAAATAATACTAAGATGAAATATCTGTAATCGGGTTAGCTAAGATAGAGAAGTAGTAGCTAAATGCCAACCTAGGTGGTCCCTATAAAATAGTAGCACAAAGTAGGTACAGTTGGATGGGAGAGGTCTTACAGGATTAGGGCTTGATATAAATTATTAACTATAAATATAACATACCAATTCTCAATAAAGTCCGCTATACAATAGCAATTTAGTAAGAAAAAAAAACCTTTTATTTATTTATTACTTAAATAACATTCAATTCTTTATTCTATACCTTTTTTGTCATAGAATCATAGTGGATCTCTTTCATTTTCTTGTTTTTATAAAAAGCAAACAACTAAGTTAACGGCAGCCTAGTATTATATAAAAGGTAATAGCAACTTATGCTATTTAAATTTTTTTATTTCAAATTTTTTTTATTTTGTTCTTTTTGTTATTATAAAAAGCTAAACGATCAAGGTAACAGCAGTCTCAACATTATACAAAAGATAATAGTGGTTTAAATATTAAAATAAAGGTAACAGTAATCTCAAATCACAGTAATATAATCTCCAAAATGAATATACATAGTAATGGATAACAGTATAAGGTCTTCCAAAAAACCAAAAAAGCAAATCATAATAAAGAAAATAAAACTCCTGCTAAAAAAAAAGGTTAACTAGTGCACAAAAAGCAGAATATATCATCTAAACAAAAGTGCATTAGTTAGGTAAAGTTAGCTGAACAATTTACTGTAGCCGAAACAACAATTTCAAATATTATTTGAGAAAAAAATAGGTAGTTATTACTTGATCCAGGTTCTAATAATATTAAATTAAAGCAACAAAGAACTGCAAAATCCTCTATTTTAAAAAAAAGCACTTGCTCTTTGGGTATCAAGAGTAACTATAGTACAACAAACAGTTACTGGTGTGATAATTTAGTGTAAAGCAGTTCAACTTGCAGAAGGTCTTAATGTTGTGAATTTTAATGCTTCTGAAGGATGGCTTTCAAACTTTAAAAAATGTTATCATATAAGCAAATACAAGCGTCAAAGTGAAGCCACAAGTGCATTTATTAAAGATCTTCCTAGATTTCATAATAAATTATATACTGATGATGTTTACAATGCAGATGAGATAGCATTATACTGGCATATAAAACCAGATAAAACATTGGCCAGTAGTTCAGTTTTAGGCCAAAAAAAAAGCTAAAGATCAGGTCACAATTTTATTAACATGTAATGCAACTGGTAAACTTAAGCTTTACCCTTTATTTATACACAAATATCAAAACTCTCAATCTTTTCGAAATGTTGATAAATCAATCTTATTTGTATATTTTTATTGGAACAGTTCTGCTTGAATGCAAACATCTATTTTAAATCAATATATTAAGTATCTTGACAACAAATGCAGTGTGCTGGTTAGTTAATTTTTCTTCTTTTGGATAGTGCATCAACTCATGGATCTTCGAAATACAATAGCGCATTCTTAACTATGTAATATAAAAATTATTTAGAGTTTCAAAGTAAGTTAAATAATTTCTTATAGAATTTTTATTTTTTATTTAAAAATTATTAAAACTTTATTAATTTTATTGTATATATAATTTAGGCACATTATAAAAAAATTTTTTGCCAAAATCAATAGAATTATATGATTTTTTTTAGAATATGATGAATCTCTTGAACCACTAAATATTAGAGATGCAATCGATTTTACTGCTACAGCTTGGAAAAGTTACACCAAGAACCATTCATAATTGTTGGAGAAAACTGGCATTCTGCCAAAAAATTTTCTTGATGAACTATTTTTTTTGAGAAGCCTAACTTAGCCAATAAACCTGATCTTACTGATATAATTAGATTTAATCAAGCAGTTGCCTCTATGGATGCGCATAATTATATAACTGCTAATAATAATCTTATTACTACTGAAATTCCAACTAATGAGAAAATAATTGGAAATCAGAACTGTATTGAACCAGAAGATGAAAGCCCAAAAAAATTAATATCTTTTGTTCAAGTCTTAGGATTTATTAATGGAATTTTGTCTTTTCTTAAATAGCAACCAGCTTTAAGGTTAAAAATTCACTTATTTGGGGATTAGGAAAACTTTAAAATGAAGTAAATTTGAAAAATATTTTTTCAAAAAACATGCCACTTTAAATACATTTATTCATAGCAAAGATTAATTATTGTTAATACTTTAATTGCATTTTAGTTTATCTAGAGTATTCTTATATTGTGTTATCGTGATGTGATTTAAAATATAATTGTTATTAAGCATTAAATTAAATAATAAAATTAACAAAGTTACTTATCGCATGCTAGGTTTATTTTAAAAGTTGCTTGCAGACTTAAATAGGTTAAGTTTAATATTTGTAACATTAGAAAGTTGTTAATACATAATATAAGCAAAAATGCACTTATAGAAGGTGCACTTGTAATAAATCGGGTACAATAAACTTTTAAGTAGTTTAAATTTCTCTCACTATAGTGAAGATTTATATAGTTAATATAATCTTTACTATATCAAGAGACTCTTGATATAGTGAATCTCTCAATATAGTGAAGAAAACCTTTTAGCCTGATGCCTTTACTATAACAAGAGTAACTTGTATTAATATCTTTACTAATTATAATAGTTGTATTGTAGAGATTAAATGAAAATATATAAGTTTTGAATTGAATATAAGTTGATCATATAGAATTATAAAAATTATTATTATAAAAAATTGGTTGATTTTGTTATATTGGGTGTTATATATTAAAACAGCCCTTTTTGCAATTTTTGAAAAATGAGTTTTTATTGAATTTATATAAATTTTGACATGATCAATATTTTTCAATTATAAATGAAAGTTGATTTGCATAATAAAAATTAAGATAATTGTAAAAGAAAACTTACACAAGGCCACATAAGGCCAACACATTACAAGATTATCTGATAGTTACCTGTTATATTTAACTAACCAAAATTATGAAATTTAATTAATCCCAGTTCAGTCTGAAAATCAAAACAAATGATTAAACTCAATTATCTCAAAATAAAATATATGTAAAAAAAGGGCTGTTTTAATATATAACACTCCATACATAAATGAATTAATAAAAAAAGCATTGTTTGTATGTCTCAATAACATCAAAAAATTAATTTAAATATAAAGTTTATTATTTTCTAGTTATTATAAATTTTTATTTTTATTTTAGGTTTATGTAATTTAGCACATATGCATTGTAACACACCTATCTAATAAACCAATCAGATCGTAGGATCAGGTGTAATGTGAAATCGAAAAAAATAGTGATCTTTTAAAATTGCCTGTGGCTTATAATTTTGCTTATGAAACTACTCTTTGTGCTCTAACAAAAATAATTCCTTGCAAAATTTTACTATAAACCCCTTTTCTTGCCTATACACTAGTGAATAAAATTTATTGCACAATTTTATTTTTGTGTGCACAATTTTTTAAATTGAATGTGCACATGTGCACAAAGATTTTCTTAATTAACATATAGGTTGTGCACAATTATTATACAAATTTTATAAAGTGTGCACAAAAAATTTTTTCAATGTGTACATGTGCACAAAAAGTTTTTTTCAGATTTTATACACTGCTATATACTATTCTAACCTTGCTCTAATCTTACTAACAAAAAACAGGTTATTTTGGTTGTTTTAATTTCATATTACACCAAATCATATGAGGTGCACTACAGTGCACATGCGCAAAAATATTAAATTCTTTATTTTTATTTTTTTTTTTGCAAAACCTTTAATGTCTAATAAAATCCAGATATACTTTTTATTAATAAAACTATACCTTATTTTAATATAATTATAAAAAAAAAGACCACAAAAATGTCTCTAAAAAAATTTACAATTTTTATAATAAAATATGAAAATTTTTAGCATAATCCCAATTTTTTTTATTTCTAAAAAATAATATTTTGATTGGTTATTACTTATCAGAGATTTATTATAAGTAATTTGTAATTTGTACAACTAAAAACAGTTTCTATTAAACAAAATATTACCAGAATTACTTATTAGAATTATTGCTAAAAGCATTATCAAAACTAGGGTTCTACAATTTGATTTAATTTGATTTGATCAAATATTTATTTTCAATTCATATTCAAATATAAAATTTTTAAATCAAATCAAATTCAAATTAATGAACATTTGATTTAAAATATTTGTAATATTTGATTTAATTTAAAAAATTTATAAAATTTTAAAAAATTTTAAATCAAATTAAGTTCAAATACAAAATTTTTAATTTAAATCAAATTTAAATCAAGAATTATTTGATTTGACAAATACAAATAAGTCTAATCTTTATTTGAATTGAAGTTAAAAAAACCTAATCAAAGCACTGCTAATACAATCTTCAAAACTATGGCATAGTTCAAACTATTGTATAGTTAGAATTTATTAATAGAAAAATAAATAATAAGTTTATTAATAATTTATTTTTTTAAAAAATATATTAAGTTTTTTATTCAAATAAATAATATTTCTATTAAAAAAATAAATCAGAATAACATAATTGTTTAGTATAATATAACAATTTTAATTACACGAATCTATATAAAAATCATGTGTTTTTTTATATAGACTAGTATAAATAACCTAAAAAAGTACAAATTGTTATATAGTACCAGAACCTAAAAAATATATATTGATAGGTCAGGTTTATAATAAAATTACTAAAAGTAAAAATTTGCAGAAAAAGCCTTAAAAATAAGCAAAAAATTACTATAAATAATAAGATCTCTATAAAACCTATAAATAAGCAAACTAATATCTGTTCTATTTATATATATTTTGTGGTTCTATAGTACCTATTGAATAAATATTCAAATTTTTAAAGAAATGGTTTTTTTTAATTGTGGAAATCACCAGAATTTGAATAAAAAAGTTATCAATTTGGTTAAATAAATATTTATAAATATTAAGATATCTTCAATTAATAATCTTTATTGTCTATTTGATAAATATCCAAATTTTTACAAAAATTTCTTGGCACACATTTGGCAACCTTTTTTTATTGTAAAAATTTTAGTTTATAAAAAAAGAACAATTATTATAACATGCACTTATGGTGTTTTACTATCATAGTTAGCAAATCCATATAACAAAAACAAAAAAATAAATTTTTACAAAACAAAAAATAAATTTTAATTATTTTAGGGTTAAGCTAAGGCCTAGGATTTTATCGGGCATTAGTATATACAAAATTTAGCAAGATATTTTTTTTATTAGAGTCCCAAAGATAGTTTTATAAGCAAAATTTAGAGATATGAAAGTTTTTTAAAAAAATAAACAAAAAAATGAAATTTTTTGTTACACCTGATCTTAAATTTTGAGTGGCTATTCTAATAGTTTTGTATAACATGGTGTAAAACACTATATGTGCGTTTTAGTAAAACTTAAAAAGAAAATCTAATTATACATATAGTATTAGAAATACAGATATAATTTTATATAAATTTTAAAATTACTAGTAATAAAATTCTCTAGTCTAAAAATTTTTAGAGTAAGGATGCAGTTATAGGATAAAAAAAACTTTATATAATATAATATAGATTATATATAAGGTACCAATTTTAGTTTTCAGAAAGTTTTTAGGGGTTCTGAACATTTTTATTTATAATATCTAATCCTACACCTTAGTAAATTATAAGATATAGCATTCTGATAAATTACACTTCTAGAATATCTACCATATATTGCTGAAAATAAGCTATCTCCTAAAATAAGCTACTTTCTTTTTGATCCAAAACTGCAAAAATGACTTTGATCTAAAAATAAGCTACTTCTTTGTTGCACCAAAAGATAATTAGCAAAATTTTTAGTTCTGAAAATAAGCTACCCAATAATTGATACTAGTTGTTACATAGTAAAGTCCAAACTTTATTAAGCAAATTGATTAAATTGTTAAAATACATATACTCTAAAAATTTCATATAAATCAAAGAACTTTTTATTTTATTTTTTATTTTTTTTTTAATGTTAAGGTGAGGTCATGTCTCTGGACTTTATTGAGTATATATTAATCGTTACAATATATTGCTTACAATTATTATACTATCTACTAAGTACTGAGACTTGGACTATTTTATCCATAACTTAAACCTGCCTGAGCCTACCATATTCCTATTTAGATAGCTAGTCTGGTTTTGGACATTCCTTTTCCCCAACCAACCATTAGTATTCACATGTCCACCACATGTCCACTACTTTACCTACATTTCCTAATATCATTACTTCCAATTTGGTGTATGTAATTCCAGGTAGGTGCTTTCTGCTTACAAATTGATATACCTAATTTCTTACTAGCATACTTCTCGGGAGTTCATATCTCAAACCATGCATGCGTCTACACATTGGGTAAGTATCTCAAGCCTGCATGCTGCCACAACTAGCTGATTTTTTTGCGACTTGGGAACCCAGGATTTAATGTTCTGAATTTGAAAATATGCGAATAACTGTACTCCCGCTATGGTGATGAGCACACAGCATGTTTTGCTGAAGCTTCTAGTCCCTGATATAGTTGGATGGCATCATGAGGCTTGGCCAACCCAATCTACCACTACATGCACTTATACTAGCTATACCTGTTACTAGTGGTCCCAGATCCTCTTAATATCCTAAGACTCCCATATGGGTGCACCCAGAGCTCCTTTGGGCTTGACACGTACACGCCTCCATGTTTCCACTTCTTGTTGGTTAGTCAGTTCCGTCTGCCCTTGCAGAGTTCATTCTGATCCCCAGTACTTACATCCGATATCTCCAACTTTTACTGATCATTTCCAAACTACTAAGCCAGTTGGCCCAGAAGGATTGGTCTGCAGGCTTTATGTGCTAATGGTCTCCCTTTCCTTGGTACCTACTTCTGAAACATAGGTCCTTTTTCTCTGGTACAACTCCGGTGGCCAGGTTGGTGTTCCCTTTTGCCATGGGATATATTCCGTTCAGTTCTCTGGTCTCTGGTTGAGAGGGCTTTTGTAGCACCGTAGGAGGAACTTTCTTACCTCCCTGCTTGGGGCTTGCCAAACGGGTTTCAATTGTTCTAGTCCCTTGGATTTGTCTGTGTAACTTACACAACTGTGCCAATGCTCCCATTCAAGATGGTGGTACCAAGGTTACAGGTGATATACCTGCCCAATCGATGAACAAATATTACCATAACACAGTCCTAATTTCCAATTTGTCTCTAGTGGGATTTGAACTCTAGACCTGTTGCTTGGGAGTGACAACCAGATAGCTTCTCTATATTGCTACACCCTCGAGGAACTTTTTATTATTTGATATTTAATTTTTATGTTCAATAGTTTTTTTAAAAAAAAAAAGCTATTAAGATAATAATTAAAAGTCAAATAATAAAAGTTCTTCGATTTTATATAAAATTTTCAGAGTATATATATTTTGTTTTTCTGAACAAGTTTAATTAAGTGACTTTAATCAATTTAGTAAAATTATAACTTTACTATATAGTTATTATAATTAATTAACCAAAAATTATTTTATAAACTACCACTAATTTTTGTGTATATTTATTTATACCAGGAACAGAGTAATATATAATATTATAAAGTATATGGTTACTGGGCATTTTTAATAATATATGTCTGCAAAATCTCATAACTAATTGGATAATGCACTAAACGTAGTAAAAATGTGAATTTATGCATTTAAACATCATGAATATGCATCGCATGGACTTTATTTATGTAAATCCCATGAATAAATAATCAAGGAGCCACAAATATCAAGGCTATATAATATTCACTAAAATATGACTCGTGTGATAACTGTAAATAATCAAAAAGCCACAAATATCAAAGCTAAAAATATTTGCTAAAATATGACTTAAGTGATGGCCACAATATTGTAAATCTCTATGGTGTGCCTGTTCTGATTGGCTTGCTTATGATACACACACAAACACAAATGTTTTCAAGATAACCATATTTGGAGTTTTTTTTTGCCTTATGTTGTCACAAGATAAATTGATTTCTCTGAAGTTAAAAGTTTAATTGCACTGTAGGTCCTATGAATAAATAATCAAGGAGCCACAAATATCAAGGCTAAGTAATATTCACTAAAATATGACTCATGTAGTGACCACAAATAATCAAAAAGCCACAAATATCATGACTAAGTAATATTTGCTAAAATATGACTTATATAGTGGTCACAATATGATACAGTAATAATTATTTTTACTGCACGTCCAAAAGGATGTGCAATAATACTAGTATATTTAAAAATTCAATGAAAAAAATAGCAGAATTGCAAAATCACAACCACAGGTTATACAGGTTTTTAACCCGAAATGCACATAAAATTTATGTTAAGGTATACGCTGATCATTTAATATAACTTAATTGTATTGCTAACAAAAATATCTGTAGTAAGCACTATGCCAAATTCAAAATTCAAGTAATTCAAAAAATTAATTTGTTATAAGCCTTTGTTACCAAGCATGTACGTACGTATATGCTAAAAAATACAAGTTTCATTCAAAAAAAAATATATATATATATTATAAACATATAATAAGTAAACAACAATATTCATAGTATATATCAAACTAACTAATTTCTATATTTAATAACCCCAGACTATACCCATCCTTAAATAATTTTCCTGTTCCTACTTATGTGTGACAGCAGCATGCAGCTACCTTATTGTTTACAACATATTTATTTATTGTTTACAGCATATTTATTTATTTATTATTATAAATTTTATATATTAGAGTTTTGTATTCAAAAATAAGCTACCTCTTAGTTGTGTCTTAAATTATTGAAAATAGTAAATAATCTAAAATAAGCTACCCATATTTTTTTGTTAAAAATTAGCAAAAAAAGTAACTTATTTTTAGTAATATACAGTATAAATTAAAATGGTTTTAATAAAAGAAGGTCTATTTTTTTTTTTCTTTTTAATATTAGGGGTGTAGCTCCTGCCCCAAACTTTATTAATACTTAAGCAAATTGACATATGGTGGTACCTTTTATACATACATATTATATACAAGTATTGAGACTAGAACTTCAGGCTATAAAACCTTTTATCCACAGCTAAAACCCACTAGAGCCTTCAATATTCCCATTTATATAGTTGACCTGGATTTGTACGTCCCTTTCCAACCAACAATCAATATCCACATGTTCGCCACTTTACCTACATTTCCTAATTTGTAACTTCCAATTTGGTGTGTGTTGCCAGGTAGGCACTTTATGCTTCAAAGTTAGTGTACCCAAAATCTGGTTACTCAGAAAATTCTTTACTAGCATACTTTTCGGGGGTTCGTATCTCAAGCCATGTAGCTGCCTCTATCACAAGAGTAAGTATCTCAAGCCTGTATGCTGCCGCAACTAGCCGGTTTCCTGCAACTTGAGGACCAGGATTTAACATTCCGAATTTGAAAATGTGTGATCGACTGTACTTTCTGCTATAGTGGCGAGGTTCCTGGGCATGTTTCGCAAATGCTTCCAGTGCCGCATATAGTTGGATGGCATCATGAGGCTAGGGGAACCCGATAACCACTGCATGCACTTATACCAGCATATATCCGTATTGGTGGTCCCAGATCTTCTTAGCGTCCGAAGACTCCCGCCCAGAGCTCCGTTGGGTCTTGACACGTACACGCCTCCATGCTTCTACTTCTTATTGGCCAAATAGTTCTGTCTGCTTTTGCGAAGTTCACTAAACCCCAGTACCCGGTCAGTCACTCTTTGGATGCTTTTCCTCAGTCATTCCAGACTACCAAACCAGTTGGCCCAGAAGGATCGGTATGCCAGGCTTTAGGTGCCTAAGGTCTCCCTTTCCTTGGTTCATGCTTCTATAACACATGCCCTTTTCCTTTGGTACCATTTCGGCGGTCAGGTTGGTGGGCCCCTTTGTCATAGGAGCTCATGCACATCCAGATTTTATGTCAGTCACCGCCAAGATCCTTTTCTCCGGTACTGTCGAAAGTCTAGCTACCTCTCCACTTGGGACTTGCCAAGCAGGTTTCAATTGTTCCAGTCCCTTGTATTTGTCTGTATAACTTACACAACTACACCAAAGCTCCCATAGATCTATTTTTTACTATATTATGTTGCTATTTATGCTATAGTTATACAAAAATTTTATTTTAGTATTTAATATTGTAATCAGTGTTGGCCCCTTGGACTTGACTGGTCCCATGGACCACTACTGGACTGAACTGGTCTAGTCCAGTTCTAGTACATACTGGAACTGGACCTAAATAATAAATATATATATTTATAAAATTTTATAACTATATTTATATATTGTATAAAATTTGTCTAACTGTACAAATATATTAACTTGTATTTGTTACTTAACTGTTAAATAAATTTAAGTAAATTATTTGTATGTAACATACAACTACTTATATTACTTATTATAAGCCTCAGAGTGATTAATAAATAGTTACTGCAATTCATTAAAACAATTAATTAATTTTATAAGTTTGCTAGTCAATTAAATTTATTATTATATTTAACACTAAGAATTTTTAGTAAAATTGCTATAAAGATTACCATATGTTTTCAAAAATAAGCTACTTTTTTGACAAAAAATCTAGGATAGCTTATTTTTAGATATAATCAATTTTTGGTCAATCACCAATAGTTGTAATATAGTAAAGTCTAAATTCTACTATTCCTTAAACTGTCTAGCTTAAATTTATCAGCTTAAATTTTATAAATTTATATTGATCTATTTTTTTTAAAAATAAAAATATTTTATAATTTTTTTTAAATAAAAACTATGATTATATGCTATTTAAAACTTCTTTTTATTTGCTTAATATTTATAAATAATTTAAAGTTGCTTATAAAAGAAAATTTTTATAATTTTTTAAAAAAATTTTAATTTTAAAAATTTTTTCTTTTTTTTTTAGTTTTACTTAATAAAAATTTAAGATTTGATCCCTATTACCTTAATTCAAAGTTGTAGACAATTTAAAATTAAACTATCTTTATTATTAAGGGCGAATCTATTTGTAACTGTGATTACAGTTCTGAGCCAATTAAATTGCTAGATTAGGTATGACAAAAAAATTCAAAAAATTACAAATCGCAATAACTTCAAATTGTGCCTATAAAACCAATATTTTTTTATAGCTAAAAATGCTTCTTAAGGTGTTTTATTATATAATAAACCTTCTTCTAACTCTAAATCTAACCCTAACCCTAATCTGGTTACTGTTACCACTGGTGACAAGCACATTTTTTCTATTATTAAAACTTTTATAACTTATTAAGCAAAATTTAAACTTTACTTAGTAGTAACTAAAAAATTTTTCTTCAAAAATATATAAAATTTTCAGAAACCTCTTAAAATTTTAATAGCAAAACTAAAAAATAAGTTTTATTTTTTTATTTTATTTTTTTTTTAAGGGAAGGTCGTGCCTCGAAGACTTTATTATTAAGTATATGTTTGTATATATTATGTGATACAATATTATACTATATTAAGTACAAGAGTCTCAGACATTCTTGACTATCTGTGATCTAAACCTACCAGAGCTTTCCATACCCCATTTTCTGTATAATCTGGATTTTTGGACTACTCCCTATTTTGTTATTCTGCTATTTACTATATTCCCTGCTCTGCTTCTCTCATATTGCCGATCCTATACTTCCATGTAGGTGCAAGGGCCTTGCCTAGAGATGTGCAAAATGCATTATGTGTTCAATGTTGCATGCTACATAATGCAGTATAATGCAATGCAGGCTACCTAAAATTTCAAAATGTATATAGAAATTATTATATAATTTGATTCAAAAATTTTTAACTATAGTAATAAAATTATTATTTTGTGTATATATGCTGTACCCCGGTGCCCAATTCAGAATCGGGCTGCCCTAGATAAAAATTTTGTAGCAGAATTAGGACTTTAGATAACTTTAGGGTTAGGGTTAGGGCTAGTGTTAGAGGTAGGATTAGGCCAGATTCCAAATTGGAACAAATTCCAAATCCGGGTACAACATATACGTTATAGTGAATACTTGTATTACTACTTGTTTTGTTTATCTTCATCACTACCAATCTAATATTTTTTGTTGTTTTTGGGGCTCTATGGCAGTCTTACGGCATTGTATTAGACCTACAACATTTTTATAGTGGTCTTTTATATCATAGTACTCTCATAGTGGTGATTCTACAGCCTTGTAGTAGTTTTACTACATTATGGTAGTTATTCAAATCCTATTTCAATAACAATGTTCAATACCAAATATTCTATCAATGTTGCTACTGCACTGCACTATACTAATTTTTTAGATAAAATGAATGGCTTATGTTCATTCTTTTCAACTTCAATTCAATTAAGATAGTATATCTAATCTTGTATATTCTGATAAGTGTTCTATCTCTGCTGATAACAATATCTAACATTATTTATTCTATTAGTGCCTACTCACTCTTATAATTTTTTAAAAATAAAAAATGCTTATGTTTGTTCTTTTCAACTCCATTTTAGTAGCATGCCCTGAATGCCTTTATATTCATTCTTTACAACTTTCAATTCCATTAAGCTAACAAATTTTAACACTATCTGTTTTATTGGCACTAACTTATCTTTGCTGATTTTGTTAATAAATACTTTTATGTTTATTGTTTTAACTCCAATTCTATCAAGATAACAAATCCAGCATTATATATTCCAGTACCGTAAAAGGTCATATACAAGACCCGGGTCTCTTACATTCCACCAAAAAAATTAATTAGTAAAAAAAAGAAATAATTAGTAAAAAAATAAGGGTGGGTCTAGTGCACGGCACAATCAAACAAAAATTTGACAGTCAAACACTTGTTAATACTTGTGATTAAGTCAGACATCAAATTAACCAATAGTATATATTTAGCTTTGGTTGATCTAGGATCATTTGACGTCTGATTTAAACATAAGTATTAACAAGTATTTGACTATCAAATTTTTGTTTGATTGTGCCCAGTACTAGGTGGGTCTGATATATGTGAGAATCTTGTATATAACCTTTACGGTAGGTGTCCTATCTATGTTAAACAAATCAGATCACACAATAATATCACTAGTTATAATAATTAAAGAATGTTAAATAAAGCAATTGATAATTATATAAATTTGTATATACCAGGAGCGGAGTATGAAATACGAAGTATATGGTTTATGGGCAAGTTAAGTGATGTCCACAATTCTGGATATCTGATTGGATAAAAAATCCTTGTGACTTTTTGTAACACCCCAAGCAGTACTAAAAAAGGTTATCAAAAGAAATTGCATAAAAAATTTTCTTAACTATAATATTGATGTTGCAATGAAGTGTATACTAGGAACATAGTACAAAGTACGAAGTGTATAGTTTACTGAAGAATTAAATAGTGATACTTGTGACTTTAGATTAGTTCATGTATCTATGTTGATATGCATATGTACTGTATGTACGTAAGTAATTCGGTTATAATTCTGTAGTGCGATGGGTTTATTTTTTTGACAGGTCATTGATTAAACACAAAAAAGTAAATAATACAACAATATAACCTCTGTTAGTACTATTAATAGTTCTCTTATGTGCTGTACGGGAGTGTGATTCTCAGTATCTGATAGAAAAAATACTGTGTGTGACTAGCACTTTTGAGAGGCACCTAGAATTATTGTCCAAATAAACTAGTAGGTTGATCCATTCTGGACCTTGCTGAGCATACTGTGTCTTTGATTAGTTCTTTTCAGCTATAAGTGTAATATGAATAACAAACTACATATCAAGCCCTTGAGTCCGGTGATACTATCGTAATGTTTCTGCGCCCAAATATCACGATATTTATTCTACCCCTGCCTTATGATCATCATTTTCCTTATATTATTATTAAATTGATCATACGCTAATCTTATTACTAACTATAGTTACTCCGTTTTCCTTATTTGTTCTATGGATATATACCAGGAATATAGTACAATATACGTAAAGTATACCAAGAACAGAGTACGAAGTACGTTTGGTAATAAAAAATTCTATAATATTACTTTATGTGTTTACAATATTGATTTTCTTTACCGTATGTGTTCGAAATTAAGCTACCTTTTTTGGCCAAAAAATTACACAAAAAATCGTAAAGTAGCTTATTTTCAAAATATAGCATTTTTTGAAAAATTGAAAAACGTACTAATAAAAAGTTATCCAAATGACAATAAATTTTTACTGTAGGTGTATTTTGATGCGCTGAATAATGTTACATAATCGAGTTTTTGAAGTTTACTTAGTAGAAAAAAAGTTTTATATGTAGCAACTGCTAATGAATTTTTTAAGATTTTTAAAAAAAATTAGGGGTAGCTTATTTTAGGTAGTAGCTTATTTTTGGACATATACGGTATATGTACATTGACTCAGCTATTTATCATCATGCTTTTTTGACTTATTGTACTTATGTTTAATATTATAGCTTGTTTACTCAGGATTCTGTTTGGATTATCGATTTATGTATTGAATCACTTAAGATTTTGTTAATATTGTTTGCCAACTGCATAAAATTGTGCAGATTTATGTAATCATTTTTAACATTTACGATTGTTGCATATTCGATTATTATTTTTTTTGCAAATATCAGGTATCTACATCGTCATTGCCCCTTAAATATATTATTATTGTTCGCGCATTACATAGCCGTAAAATTAATGCCTTATTAATGCCTTCTCTATATTGTTTTTCGTAAACTGACTTTTAAATTGATCGCGTAATTAATCGGATCAAATTAAGTGTATTCCGACTCAGATTTTTCATATGAAAGAACAATTGCTTTACTAATTATGAAATTGCATATATTAAATTGGTATTTTATAATTTATTGCACCAGGCGACACGTTGCACCCCTAGATTATAGGTATATAACTGATGATCATTGATAATGATCATTAGTTTTTTTTATTCAAATTTTTTTTCGCTTCTAGTCTGTAATGCGTAACAAATTTTTTTTTCTTTCAGGTAACAGAAATTCGTCTATTCTGGTGTTGTCGTTACTGGTGTCATTCTTATGGTGTCATCGTTATGGTGTTACTATTGTAGGTATTGTATTAATTGTGCCGCTATACCTTGTTAATTCTACCGTCACCATAATTACTGTTCAGGTAACAGGATTTCATCGCTTTTGGAGGTTTTGTTTTCAATTTTGTTTGTAAGTGTACTGACACTCTTTCCTTCTGAATAGTGAACATAGTTGACTTTGTCATATTGGTGCATTGCTGCTGGTGAATAGTAATGCTTCATAAGTAATATAGTTTCACAGCTTCGTGATTTCTCAGCTTCGTGAGTGGTTTTCAAGGCTCCAAATTGAGCAGTTTCATGACTTTGTAATTGGAGTGGTTTTACAGCTTTGTAATTGGAGTGGTTTTACAGCTTCGTAAAAATGAGCCTAGTTGGCTATGTTGTGTTGGTGCGTCGTCACTGGTGAGTAATGTGGTTTCGCGGCTTTGTAATTTCTAGATTTTTTTTGTTTTACTATTTCAATTCATGTGTTTGGTTGGTTAACACTTCTTCTATTCAGTTAATAGAATTTAGTTGTTACTAGCATTGTCACGTTCACCGTTACTGGTGTTCTCTTGCAAATGCTGCTGTACTATAGACGTCATTTCAGGTAATGGGATTTCGTCATTTCTGGTGCTTTTATTTTAACTTGTGTATGTGTTTAACTACTTTCTTTTGGGTTACAGGATTCGTCATTTCTGGAGTTTTTTTTGTTTTGTTTTACTGTTTCAATTCATATATATGGTTGACTAATACTTTTCTTTTTAGTCAATAGTATTTAGTTGTTATTTGTGTTGTTGCGTTCAGTATTGTCTTATGGTGTTATTGTTATTGGTATCTTTGTTTTGTGGCTGTCGTGTTGGAATTCTGTGATCATAACATTGGCATGATTTCATTTTTTGGTGCACTGTGCTTGCTTTTTGCCTTTTGCTATTAATCTTCTTTCACATTCGCTATGGTGTAGTTAATTAGAGCATCCCGTAACGAGTTTGGAAATAACTAGCATGACTCGTGATTTCGTGTTGGTGCGGCCCAAATAGCATGAGTTGGAATAGTTTTTAAAACCTGGGTTTGTTTTAGGGTTAGGATTAGGGTTAGAATAATTGTTGGTTAGTTTTATGGTTAGGGTTAGAGGGGCTATTAATATAAATGAAGTTTTTATATATGTAATAAATATTACATAAAGTAAATTGCAAATCGTATAACTACGTATCTGCATATTATTAAATACATAACACGGACATTAACTATAATTTGATCACCTGGTTTAGGGGTACAATAAATTATAAAACCCTATTAAATGTTATGAAATTAATAATGTGAATTTGACACTGAACATATGATATGCACTTTAACTCAATTGCAAAATCAAATTTTGACTACCGTAAATGGGGCAGTCTTTGAAGGGGTTTTCCATTTTGAGAAAATGCCGATTATTTGTTGTGAAAACAATGTCATATAATTATGAAACACTGATTGACCAATCTAATTTAATTGAGTCATCAAACTTTGGTTATAAATCTATTTTTAGAACATTCAAGTTAAAAAATCACGATAATTTATTGTATTTATATAGGGTAAAAAGTAAAATACATGTAGATAGAAACCAGCGCTTTAATTTGAATCAAAGTCTCAAAATTGTTGAAAAAGTGTCAAATGCAGGTTTACCTAGTCCACAACCCAAATAGCCAACTAGAGTATCCAGATAGTTGCAATAATTAGATCATATATATATTATTAGAATCTAATAGGCATTTAGGAAACTTATGTTACATAATTCTATCTATACATAATATCTAGCATCATAGTGTACTAATTTTCCCCGCTCCTGGTTTTGTGCAACTGCATTGCGCAGCTACTTATATAATTAATGTATAAAACTTATACCAGAAATATAGTCATGCTTGCCTAATGGAGTGTATGGCTAACTGCTATTATTTTTATAATTTGTATTTTTAAATTTGCATGATAATATTTTTTGGCTATTTTTTATATATTATGCAGAATAGCATAATGCATCATGCAGCATAATGCTGTATTATGCAATGCAAGACCAAAAAAACATGCATTCACACATCTCTAGCCTTGCCCAGACAATCGTAACCTCACAGTTACTTCCAAAACCTTGGTGTC
The DNA here is from genome assembly GCA_003550325.1 of Gigaspora rosea. Lineage (NCBI taxonomy): Eukaryota > Fungi > Glomeromycota > Glomeromycetes > Diversisporales > Gigasporaceae > Gigaspora > Gigaspora rosea. The sequence goes on along the minus strand of QKWP01000287.1, from coordinate 217,360 downwards.
CTGAGATTACCTATGCGCTTGTGGGGGCACAAGCTAAGCTTTGCCCACTTCTCTCAGTAATCTTATCGTATATTACTGCAGATATGCTATCTGGATTGGTTAAAATAAGTTTTATTAAAATGTAATATCTTTATTAAAATTAAAAATAGAATAATAAAATTTAAATATATTATATATAAAAGGAATATCTTTAATTTTATTCAATAAATAGGGGGTCAAGCTTAAATAAATTTTAAGAAAACTCAAAAAAACTTTTTAAAATAATTTAAGCAAGCAAATTTGCCTGCTAAACAGTTTAACGAATATAAATCAATTATTAGTGCTTAATTAACTTGTTTGGAAGATTAAACTATATATATTCTGAAAGTTTAACCAAAATAGAAATACTTTTATTATTTGATTTTTAATTTCTACATTTAATAAATATATTTTGTTAATAAAATTTCAATTTCTCATTGAATATAAAAATTAAAATCCAATTAATAAAAAGTTCTTTATTTGTTGTAAATTTTAGAATATACATATTTTTGACTTCCTGAATAAGTTTACTTAAGCAATTTGAATCAATTTTTTTAGTAAAGTTTGGACTTTACTATGTAGCAACTTTCATCAATTATGGGTAGCTTATTTTCAGGTCAAAGATATTTTTGAGTTTTTGACCAAAAGAGGGGTATCTTATTTTCAGAGTGTGGCTTATTTTGACAATATATAGTACTTTAATTAATCTTAGTGCTTTTGAACAATTTCAAACACTTTAATATTAATCTTTTATATATATTTCTATCATATTAAAATTCCCAACAGTACTAGTAGTACAAGCTTTCTGGTAGTAATTTCTCTGGAATAAGGTAAAAATAGAAGGTCTTTGTAAATCTAAACTATTAAATTTTGAATTTTTGGGATCTTATTGATATATTACTATTTAGCAATCAGCACATACATATGTATATATGTACAAATTATATAAAACCTATGGCCAATAAAAAATTTTTTAGACAAATCATATGAAAACTGGACTGGGCTGGAACTGGAACTAGTTCCAATAGAGCAGTTCAGTCCAGTTCAGTTTTTAAAACTGGACTTAGGACTGTACCCAATACTGACTGTAATATATAATAAATTTACTATGATTCTAGCTTTATCTTTAATTCTAACTCTAAAACTAATAAGTAAACCTTCTTTGGCTCCTAGTTAAAAGTTGCAGAGCTCATTTTTTATCAAAATTAGTCTGTTAGATTCCAAAATACTTGGAATCAAAAAAGAGAATATAAGAATTAGCAAATTTACTATTATACAAGCTATTCATTTTTCTTTATATATATTTTGAAAAGTTTTTTTATTATAGTAAAATTTTACTAAGAAAATAATAAAATATGTCTTAAGAAACTAGCATTTTTATGAGCCAACAAACAGGTTTACTTAGGGTCACAAAGTCAATTGTAATAATAAAATTCTGGTAAATTATGATTTCATTTAACAGCATTTTTTAACTATATATTTGTTTGCTTTATATATGTTTTGAAAGTTTTTTTATTATAGAAAAATTTTTATTAACAAAAAAATTCAAGAAATATTTTAAAAATCAAATATAAAATAAGTTCAAATTTTATTATAATTTGATTCCATGATAATCTGTCACAATTAATACCTGTGTTTCATACACTAGTATATAGTTGGAAATTTTTGCAATTATTTTCAATACAAAATTAAAATTTAATATCTTAAAGAAAATTGATTAATTTTACACTAGTATTTATATATGAGTGTATTTGTGCAACATGCAAAAAATACTTTTATAAATAAAAAATTAAACCCTCATTTATAGCTAAAGTAGGAGTGAGTTTGAAATTGTTAATTAGTTTCACCAGGACCATCAGTGCACTATTGAAGATTAGTTTTATCTATAACTATCAGTGCACCAGTTTCACTAGTTTCACTTGGTGCACCATAAGTGCACTATTGAATATTAGAATCACTTGCAACTTTAGTTTATACAAAATTCATGAGTGTTAGAAATAAAGGTAGTTTCATAATCAAAATTTTGAGATACAAGTCACTCTCATTATAGTAAACTCTTATTATAATGAAGATTGGTCTATATTGAAGAATTTTTTCTAAACAAAACCAAATATCTTAAAATTCACTTGATATAATAAAGTTATATAGTAAATTTTCGATATAAGATATAGTAAAGATTTTTTCAAACAGAGATAACAAAATTTCACTCGATAAAGTAAAGTCAATATCATGTGATGCTACCAGCCAATCAAATAAAGCAAGTGAACCATCATGTGCTCATGTATCATAGTAAGGACTTTGGGTTATTCTCTTTTTAGTTAGTGCTTCTTGTAAATGTAGATTCTTACAGTACATAATTGTCAAAATGTATAAAAAATAATCTATTGTGTAAATTTATCAGAATCATCTAAGCATTTAATAGTCACTGTTACTTTAAGTAATTGCTCGGTAATAAAAAAATATTAAGCAAAATATGCTACTAAAATTACTTGAATAGTATTTTGAATTTCTCTCGATATAGTGAAGATTTGTATATCTAATATATTATCTTCACTATATTGAGAGACTCTTGATATAGTGAATCTCTCGATATAGTAAAGAAAATCTTTCAGCCCAATGACTTCACTATAACAAGAGTGACTTGTATCAGTTGGTTCTCGTGCACAAACACCCATGTACAAATAGAAATTGCATATCTTAAAAACTGTCCAATAAAAATGATTAAAAATTTTTTTATAAATAGATCATAACAACTATATTTATTTTTATAAGTTTTAAGATTATAACTTTATAATTGATTGAAATAATAATATCAAGACAAGACTTATAACACAGCCCCACGTAATAGTATAGATTTTTCGGAAATTAATTTCTGTAAATAGGAAATATAATTAGCTTCAAACGTTAAAGGTTTGTGCACAATTGTCGTTTTTGACTTTTAAATAGATAAATAATTTTAAATTTAATATCTAGTATGCTTAATAAACATGAAACGAATTGACCAAATGCATAGATGATATTTTTGCACCGGCACACCCAAAATCTGTCAATTAATCATTGAAATATTTAATGTCGCACTCGCATTATAAAAGCCAAAGAACTAGTAAAAATAATAGAGACAATATTTGTTTATTGGTTGTATAAGATGACTTTTTAAAATTACATTAAAGCTCAAAATAAATTTACGATATTAAACATCTAATCTTGTTAATCGTAAATAATAAAACAATGTAAATAATAAAGAACTAAACAAAAGTAATTATCAGTTATGCTATCTCTATGTTAATATAAAGTATCGATAGTAATTTGCTTTTGATCAATGATGTCTTCTATGTTTTTTATGTTTTTTATGTTTTTTAAGGTAAACACTGCTTGAAGAGCTTTGAGAATGTTCATCGGCTTCAGAGGAGCTTTTACTTGCATGGAATTTGCTTCCATGTTTACCTTTATAGGCGCTAACATTGCTTGAAGAATGTTGAGAATGTTTATCTTGTTTATGGGAGTTTTTACTTTCATCGAAACGATTTCCATGGTTATCTGCAGCATGAACACTGCTTGCAGAGTCTTTAGAATGTGAATCATTTTCATAGGAGTTTTGGCTTGCATGGAATTTGCTTCCATGTTTATTTTTTGAGGCGCTAATACTGCTTGATGAACCTTTAGCATGTTTAGCATTTTCATGATAGCTTTTGCTTGCATCGAAATGATTTCCATGTTTATCTGCAGCATGAACACTGCTTTCAGAGTCTTTAGAATGTGAATCTTTTTCATAGGAGTTTTGGCTTGCATGGAATTTGCTTCCATGTTTATTTTTTGAGGCGCTAATACTGCTTGATGAACCTTTAGCATGTTCGGAATTTTCATGGTAGCTTTTGCTTGCATCAAAATGATTTCCATGGTTATCTGCAGCATGAACACTGCTTTTAGAGTCTTTAGAATGTGACTCTTTTTCAGAAGTATTATTTTTTGCTTCGAATTTGCTTCCATGTTTACCATTTTCGGCGTGAACACTGCTTGAAGAGTGTTTATTAAATGAATCGCTTTCATTAGAGCTATTACTTGCAGAGTATTGACCTTTTTTATTCTTAATTTTTACACTGGATTTGTCACTTGAACTATGTGAACCACTTTCACTAGAGGTACTAGTTGCATCATATTTGCTTCCATTTGGACCTTTTGAGGAGCTAACACTGCTTGAAGAGCTTGAACTATGTTGGTATGATTCTGAATGTGATTGTTTCTCACTATATTCAGAGCGTTTAGTAAGTTCGGCTATAGGACTAGGTTCAACCGAACTAATGATGAGTATCATCATTGCATTAATGATGATTAGGAATAATGTTAAGGATCTCATCTTGATGAACAACCCTTTGATTATATGATTTTTTTAAGGGCGAGTAAACGGAGGAAATGGAGGAAAGGAAATAAGAAGGATAAATATTTAATTGGGAATGATGGTAAAAGAAGGAGGAGAGATTAGAGGATTTAATGAAATAAGGAATGAATGGAACAAGGAATAACGAGGGAATTCCATGTTATTTATATCTTTTTTGTCGTTGTATAGGTATAGAATTTGCTTAATATTTTTCATACTTCAAATGAATTTCTTGACAATGTTAATAAGGGCATTAACTTTAAAAGGATATATCTTGAATCAGTTTATATTGTGCATGTATTGTTTTTGTACAAAATTAATATAAGATTGCGCAAATTGCCGAATTTTTACACTATCTTGAATCCGATTCGATGTTTTCGATAATTAATAAAAACAATTTACCTCTTTAATTCTTTACAACAATAATTGAGACTTTTGTGTTTCAAAGTTAACAAATAAGTGGCCCATTTTGAAATTAAATGAGGGTTTGGAAACCTTGTTTTTTTTTTTAAATTTTTAAAATCGGACAATGAAATGGGAGTGTTTGGAGATCCTCATTTCATGAAATCAGAAAATTTTTAACATCAGAAAACTTTAGTGATTATATTATCATACTTCGTAAAATACATATATATATATATATATTAGGGGTCTGCAAATGCCCATGTCCGGAACATTGGCACCAGTCCGCCTGTGCCTATAGGCACAAAGGTGCCAGGCACCAGAAATGGCACCGAAACCTTTTTTGCCGATTCCGAAAGTTTCGGGTTTCGGATTATAGCTTCCGAAACCTTATCCGAAACTCGAAACCTCAACCGAAACCCGAAACCTCGAACGAAACTCAAACCTCAACCGAAACCCCGAAACTGCCAAAACATCAATAATTTATTTGTTTCTTCTCTCCAAAGTTGGCGCCGAAACCCTTTTGTGCCAAATCCGAAAGTTTCGGGTTTCGGATTGTAACTTCCGAAACCTTATCCGAAACTCGAAACCTCAGAAACCTCAGAAACCTCACCTGAACGCCAAAACTACCAAACTTCCATATACGTTTATTGCATTAATGTATTATATATCTCTTTCAAATGCACTGATGTATGCTATGTATCTCTTCAATATACATTAATCGCATTGATGTATGTTATATATCTCCTTAAAGAATACAATAAAATTTGAATATCCAGCGCCATTTGGGCTGAAATGCATCCAACAATTTATTGCATGCGTGCCGTCCTTTTTGTTGTTATGATTCACAAGTATAACATGAAAGGTACAATTCCGGAGTTTATATTCTGACAATCAAGGTTGCTTTTGCAAGCATCAGTTTTTTTATTTTATTACGTAAAAACCGGTACAATATCAAGTTACGTCCATATCTAAGTTACCGCAGAATTAATAAATTGTTGGTATCAAAAAATCATCAATTATTTATCGATTCATCATTGGCAATTTTTTCTATCGCCCTAGAATTTTGAAATCAATTGTAATAACTGTATGATATTAAAAATAAAGTTGGCCGGCTTAAAAAAAACCGAACAAACCGAGGCAGTGAAAAAAAAACATAATTAAAAAAATGATCTATATAATGTTATAATTTATTCAAAAATAATTTTACATTTTGGGTTCATTAAAAATAAATCAACTTTATAATAAATTTTAAAGACTTCAATAATATATTTTTTAGTTTCGGATTATAGGTTTGGTTTTCGGATTATAGTTTCGGAGTTTCGGGTTTCGGAGTTTCGATTTTTTTTTTAAAAAATCCGAAACTAGTTTCGGATTAGAACCCTTCCGAAATAGTTTCGGGTAAGTTTCGTTTCGACGCCATGTTTGCCAGGCACTATTAAAGGCATAGGCACAAAATGCTAGCAATAGGCACAAAATACTAGGCAATAGGCACAAAATTCTAGGCAAAAAGTGCCGGGCACAAGTGCCAAGCAAAGTGCCAGGCACAATTAATAAATATCCAATTTCTGTGCCTGTGCCCATGCCCAAGCCAAGTTTTTGTGCCTGTGCTCATGCCATGCCTAGATTATGCTGGCACAGGCACGAGCCTGGTTTGCAGACTCCTAATATATATACATAACTTTCGTTCAAATTGAAAAGATCAGATTGCCGGTTCTCTTATTTCTAAATAAATACGTCATCAATTTAAAACTAGATTTCCCTTAACAGTTAATGATCGAAATAAGATGGTGACACGTTTCTCAATTTGTTGAAATTCCTTTTTGATAATTCTTGGTCCGACATTTTTTGCCCTTTTAAGGAAACATTGGCGCATGTGATTTGTAAGAACTATTGAAATAATGATTACGTATTACGTAATTTGTAAGCAAATTAATTATATTGTTATGTATAGCGTGCACATTGACATATGTCTCGAAAGCATTGCGAAATAAATACGTAGTACATATTCTTACAAGTCAATCATTGTTAATATGTCATATAAGTTAAAAAAAGACTACATATGCTTTTTTTTATTTTTTATGTAAAAATACTTTTTTTTGATTTGATAATGATTAATTAATTTACACGGAAATCAGAAATATAGAAAAAAATCCTTATACATAATTGGCTAAAAATTATTTTTAACCAATCACAGATTTGCATTTTATTTGTTTTTTCTAGATTTCTGACTGTAAAATAATTCAGAATCTACTTATTAATGGAATTCGAATTCTCTAACCAATTTAGTCAGTTTGGTAGCTTAAGTTGATTCGGAATCCACAAAAATTTTATCCGATATTTACTAATTTCTTCCACCACTTCCTATTGGACGGATGAAAAATTTTATCTCTAGTGTATGAAACACGGTATTAATTGATTTACAAATCCGTGTAGCATATAAATTGTAAAGCAAAAATTGCCTAATTTAAGGTTAGGGTAATGAAGTTGGAAAGTTCTATTGTTTATATTAAATTTTACCAAGGAAAATTTTTTGGTAAAGCTCCGAAATAGGTTTTATATCTGGGTTTTGAGATACCAATATACCCGTGTTTCGTACGCTAGCGTATAAATAGAAGTCGTCTTTTTTTTAATTAATTTTTTTAATTAATTCTATAATTAAATTTTTTAATTAACCTTTTTTAATTAACTTTTTTAATAAACTTTTTTTAATTATTTTTTTTTAATTAATTTTTAATTAATTTTTTAATTAGTTTTGTTTTTTTTTTGTGCTTTAATAAATTTTTTTTGCGAATGTTCTTTTCATAATAATTGGATATTTATTAAAATATCTTTAATTTTTCACTATTCAATATAACATTTCGTGACTTTCATAAATATAATAGCTTTTAATGGTAACCTTGTACTTTGATTAAATAATTGCGCAAATGGAATTTGTTCCGTAAGCTACCGAATATAATGAGAATACTTAAATTTTTTTCTTTTTTTGTTTTTGTAAGCATATGCTTAAGGTAATTTAGAAGTTATAACTAATTTAGTACAATAAAAGAAGCTTATCGTTATCATCACAATTATACGTATTTTAAACAAATTTTAATTACACGCATCAATATTTTCTTATTTCACGATAATACAGTAATTCCGATAATTTCCGGGATCGACGTTACACGAGTATTTATATAACTTAGTAATGTCTGCTTAATTCGTAGAGTTTAACTTTGTTTTTTATTCGTTTGTTTTTTTTTATTCAAATAATTAACTCGTTTTATTTATAAATTTTACAGGTGTTTTTTTAAGAGCTACATATGCATAATTAAGAGATAGTTAATTAAATTTATTCGTTTGTTTTTTTTTTTATTCAAATAATTAACACGTTTTATTTATAAATTTTACAGGTGTTTTTTTAAGAGCTATGCATAATTAAGAGATAGTTAATTAAATAAATTCATTTTTATGTAAAATGCTGTAGTATTATTTTATTAGTCGTATAGAGTGCTACTAGAGGTTACATAACTTGTAATTAAAAAAAAAATTTTAAATAACATTTATACAGTTGTAAAAGTTGCTGTTGTTGCTTAAATAAGTAATATGATTCTTCTACAACGCGATTCTTTTAAGAAATTATAATATACGGACTACACTTGCTATTAGCTGTCTTGTTTAACGAATATCTAAAAGTGAGGTCATGTGTTTATGTTATGATGGTTTTTGATTGGCTATGATAAACCGTGTATTTCCGAAAAATGAGAAAGTTCCCATGCTCAGTAATACAGATAAGTAAACGTATTTTTAAAATATTTTTGAAATTGGGTATTATCACAATTTTAAAGTAAATCCTTAATCAAATTGGTTCTGAACGATTTATTTATAACATAGTTCATCAAAACAACATTTTAAGCCATTTTTTATTCGATAAATTGTTATAAAGCATATTTTGCAATAATTAATTTCAAAATACCGATTACTACAAATGCATCTCTTTAGATATATTTAAGAGCATATTCTCAGGTATTACATATTGATAATCTTTGATATATATAATTTCCTGAGGATCATTATTTAAGACCACTTCTAATTAATACTTAGTTTAACTGGCATTAAATATTTTGTAGGAAGGAGGATGAATAAGCAATCTGGAATTTTATTTCTGATAAAAAAACACAAAAAGCATTAAAATCAATACTGCGGTTAATTTAAGTTACAGCTGTTTTAAGGAATATGTCCGTATACTAATATGAAAAATTAAAAGATCTGGAAATTTAATGCGAGTTTTTAAATTTTAGAAATCCGTGAATTCCCTATTGTACGACCTTTTTGAAACAAAGAATTAATTGGTGTGATCTAAAGTTGATTTACCTGCGTTACACAATATCTGTATTATTACGTAATAATAATTTTCTCTACCTTGGTAAATCAACACCAGGGAGTAGGATCGATTTTCCGAACACGTGATCTTCCGACGTCAATTAGCCAATTAAAAATCAGGATCAGGTGTAACTTAAAGAAATTCAAAACAAACGTTTGTTTTGCAAAAATCGTATTATCGCAAGATTTATACTAGCAAATCGTCTTTCTTTCCTAACAAAAAAGTTTCCTCGCACAATTTTGCTATATAATGCTCCTTCTAACCACCAACATGAACCCAAACCCTAACATAACTCAATTTTTTTCTCAAAGACAATTGATGCCGGAAGATCACGTGTTCGGAAAGATGACGTTGTCACGTAAAACCAGGAACGTGAGTGTATGCATGAATATCATTATATCTAGAAAATATATATTAAGCTGCATCATAATATCTAGAAATATAAACTCACCAAAGGCATATTAAGATCTGGCTTAAGGCCGTTTGAAGTTAATTTTTCGGTTAACATCACCCCCCAGCTGAAGTCTCCCCCACCTCCCCCCGAAAACGAACAGCCAATCAAAACGCTGGATGACTCTCGCCAGTCACCTGATTTATAGCAATCAATGAAATTGGCCTATCTTTGTTCATTTTTTATATGTTCGTTTCATATGTTTCATTTTACCTCCCCTCCCGAGAGTCCTGGAAAAGTGATGTTAACCGAAGAATCAACTTCAAACGGCCTAAACTATTGTTATATAGTTACATGTTGTTAGAAGTTTGATAGTCTTATATTTTATATATTCCTAAGTTTTGGTTACATGTGATCATCAATTAGGCAGTTAGGATAAGTGCGATGTTGAAGAGCTATACGAATCAGTTGCGAATTTTTATTGATTGGCTTTATTAATATTAATTATCAAGACACAGCCTTAACCAGTGTTGAAATCTGTTTTAAGATTTATGTCCTCATGAGAACAAATTTATTTAATTTAATGTTCTCAGAAATTTATTTATATTCTCAAGAGAAACTTTATTTATTTCACTATTTTTTTAAATTCCTTATTTCGGAAAATATTGGACAACTTATTCAAATTTTTGCTCCAATCTTTCTCATCTTTATGTTCATTCATTTTCTTTTCAGATGATTTTGGATCTTGGCTCGATTTCTAACTTTACTTGGCTGTCCTCTCTTATATGTTTATTTCAGTTTGCGATGAAACATTTCAAGAAAAACTGAGCTTCCGAAAATTTTTTTTTTATTCGATTGCGAAGAGCTAGAGAACTAGTATTAATGAATAAGAAGAAATATTAAATAAACATGTAACTTTATGGAAATAATAATTATAAAAATAATTATTCGAATCAATACACTTTTACATTAATTTTAAGCTGATTTATGAGACAAAATTTGCATTTGGCCTTGGGGGAATTAGTAAACCCAGAATTCCGATCTGTGATCGCTGCATATAATGATGCAAATCCGATTACTAGATCACGAGAATTATGGCTGTAAAAATTGTTCTTTTTCACGATGAAAGCATTATATAATTTTATTTATTTATTTATTTTTGCTCCTCTCTCTTGTAAGAGGAATGTAATGTTAACTACTGAATCAAATTTATCTAACCTAATTAGCAACTAATTAAATCTCTTGACTAAATTTAACTTGAAGTAAATTCGTTATAATAGATTTACTACTTTAAAAATAGTTTGTTCATTTATATGTTCATTTCATTTACCCCCTCCCCTCTCTTCCGAGAGTCCTGGAAAGTAATGTTAACAGAAAAATTAATTTCAGACGACCTTAGGCTGATAAAATTTACTACTGCATTATGAGTGAAAACAATTTTGCAAACCACAATAATTGCTGGTCAAAATTGCAGATCACTTGACCAGAATTAAAATTGGTTTTTATAATTCTGGCCAAATGATCTGCAAATTTGGCAAGCATGATGAACAAGGGATTTCTCAACCGGGTTTAAATCACCATCACCTAAAAAATTTTCAGATCATATTAATTTTTATACTCGTTATTGTTATATTTATCATTGTTGTTTACTTATATCAATAAAAAAGTTATATTTAAAAATTAATCATATCATTAATCAGCATGCAATGTCACGCGATCTGAAAATTTTTGAGTAGCGATTTAACCCCGGTTGATTTCTCTATATTCCACGGTCCCTAATGTTCTCCCGTGAACATTTCTGATGATATTTTTATGATGATGTAATACTGTGAAGATATCTATTACATATCAGATGATAAAGATACACTGATATGAATTTTAAGCATTATCAATAAATATTCATTTATTAGCCGCATCGGTCATAATTTTGACCAGTCGGTCAAACAGCTCAGACCGGCTAATATCAGTCACGGTCATTAATTGGTCATGACCGGTCATGACCTGACCGTACCCGAGTATATAGAAACAAATTAGGAAAGGGCGAATTATAAAAATAGAGATAAGGTAGGATGATACAAGGATGATCGGAGGTATGATCAATTTAATAATAATATAAGGAAATGTACACGCAATGCTTTTTCAATCAGATACCGAGAATCACACACTCCCGTACAGCACATAAGAAAACTATTAATAATGCTAACAGAGGTTATATTGTTGTATTATTTACTTTTTTGTGTTTAATCAATGACTGGTCAAAAAGAAATTAAATCCATCGTACTATAGAAATATATCCGAATTATTTACGTACGTACGCACAACAACATATACACATGAACTAATATAGAAATTACTCTCCAGTAAACCATACACTTCGTAATTTGTACTACGTTCCCGGTAAATTTAAATTCATTACATTCAATAACGTTAACGTTGATACTTGATCTGCAAAAAAATAATATATTGAGTATGCAACTAGGGATGGACACGGTCGGTCACGGTCAGTCATCGGTCGGTCATGATCGGTTAACCGCTTATGACCGGTTGACCGCGGTCATTCATACGGTTAATGACCGGTTATAGCCGATAAATTATTTACCCAGTTATTCAATCAAATATCTAAATAAGTGACAAGTAGGGATGGTACACTGCACAGACTGCCGAAAGAGAAACAAAAACGGCGATATTCATCACATGATCAATAAAACTGCTCGTTGGTCAAATTTGCAGATCATTTGTTTTGTTCTAGATCTGGCCAAATGATCTGCGAATTTGACCAGAATTATTAACGATTTGTCTAAAGCGGAGGCAAATCATGTGATCAGCCGCCAATCAGAATATAGAATTTTGATGATCACCGGAGAAGCAAAACGAAAAAACCTGAAAACAACGGCAGTCTGGAAGCAATTTTGCTTATATATATCTACCTAAAACCTAATCTAATCCTAATATAGGACGACCCTAACCATAAACTTAATTCAGAACTTATTAAATATGGTTTCCCTCCGTTTTAGACGTCCTCTTATTTGCAATATTCTGTTACCCAAAAGAAACCCATTCTGTCAAAATTGCAGATCATTTGACCGGAATTAAAATTGTTTTGTCATAATTCTGGCCAAATGATCTGCAAATTTGGCAGGAATTATGAACAAGATATTTCTCAACCGGGTTCACTGCCTAAAAAATTTTCAGATCATATGATATACATTAATTTATATACTCATTATTATTCTATCAGATTTTCATTATTGTTCACTTATATCATAAAAAAGTTTTATTTAAAAACGAAACATATCGTCCATCAATAACCAATCTTACCCAGTATCGCCATAAAAATTTCGCCCCCACGTGATAAGTACCAAAATTCTTTTAAGTTCGTTTATGTTAGGTTAGGGTTAGGGCGAGTGCCCAGATAGGGTTTGGGTTTAGGATATTATATAGTAAAATCGCTCAAGGAAAACTTTTTGTTAGTTCAAAAAAGTGGTTTCTTATGCATACTTTAGAGAAATAAGCTTTTTTTGACAAAAGAATCGTTTCGAGACGTTTGTTTTGAATTTTTCCTGATCGTGTTACGTTACACTAAATTATGATCATTTATTGGTCAATAATCGCGTGGGCGAAATTTTTATGGCGATACTGGGGTAAATTCAATAACCATGCAAAGTCACATGATCTGAAACCTTTTGAGAGGCGGGTTGATTTTTCTATTTATCAGATGATACAGATACACCGATATGAATTTTAAGCAATAATTATTCATTTATTAGCCAGAATATTAAGAATTTGGCATCGGTCATAATCTTGACCGGTCGGTCAAACCGCTCTGACCGGCTAATATCGGTCACGGTCATTGACCGGTCATGACCGGTCATGACCGGACCGTGTCCATCCCTATATGCAACCACCCTATGAAAAAAAATTTTCGGAAAAACATGGAAGCTGAACACGGAAACATACGTAAAAATATGTAAAAAAAATACGTAAAATGTACACTTTCCGTGTTTTTGGACAGGAAAATAGACTGTATTTTGAAACACTGAAAAGGACATTCCGTGTTTTAGAAAACACGGAAAATACGGTGTGTTTTCCTGTCCAAAAACACGGAAAGTGTACATTTTACGTATTTTTTACATATTTTTACGTATGTTTCCGTATTCAGCTTCCATGTTTTTCCGAAAATTTTTTTTCATAGGGCAATCGCAAATGTTAAAAAAAAAATCTGCACAATTTTATATAGTTAGCAAACAATATAAACAATAATTTCAGTATTAATAGTAAAGCGTTATAATAATAAGCCCCATATTAGTACAATACAAATTAGGTTCAACAAAATTGAAAATCGGTGCCGATACAAAATAGAAAAATATTATTAAGTGACTCAATATATAAGAATCCTGAGTAAGACAAGTAAAAACAAGCTATAAAATTAACATACAAGTACAATAAGTCAAGAAGGCACGATGTTAAAATAGTCAAGTCAACGTACAGTACATATAAAGACAATCAATATTGTGAACATACGGTAATATTATAGAATTTTTTAAATAACGATCCCTACCGCGATAAACATGAATGATCATCCAATCAGATGCCAACTCCATTGATACTCCGATCCTGGTATACCCGAATCCGTAGTTTCCGCTAATACCCAACGCCAGGATATTTTTATTACTAATACTGTAATACGCTCTAAGAATTTTCTCTACTATGTCATTAGCAAAAAATAAAAAAAGTTCCGGTTTAACTTGTTTACTGTTTCCTGTTTTAATACGTACTAGTAATTTCTCTAATATGTACTGATGCTGAAGCTCAGGGGTCTCGATTGGAAACTATAAGCCCTGCTAAAATCCACATATACTCTATAAATATAAAATCTACACCCAAACCCTACCCTAACCCTATAAGACAAAAGCGAAAAAAACATCCAAAAAAAAATTTAAAATTTTATATCAAAATAGGTCAAAGCTTCAGCATCAGCCAACTTCAGCATCAGCCGTGACATGTATTTAAAAAAAAATTAGTCTATCCCATATTACAATATTAGCAAGAAATCCTTAAAAAATTTTTATATTAAAAATATAACGTGATCTCGGCATTTTGTTCTGCCAATGCCTACGATTTACTCGATTCGCAGCGGCACAGATGTATATAAATATCGATTGAACATATCGTTTTGACCTTATGTTAAGGTAAGAATTATCTTTCTATAATTATAAAATGTGGAAACATAAAAACCTCACCAAAAAACTTTATATCTTATTTTTTTTTTTGACATGAACTTGGTATAGTCATATCAGATATGACTTTTTTGGTCTTAGGTCATATTATAATTATTTTTTAACAGTGATCTTTCATAAATCATATCGACCTTCGTTATGGTCAAATACCTATGATAGTCAGTTCATAAAGTCGTGTATATCATTCAAGGTCATCGTCCGATTCTATTTCTCGTTTTTCATTAAAAAATAATTAATGCGTTTCTACTGACTCACCCTCATATATTGCACTTAAGATTATTCTATTCATATATTAACGAGATTGGTAACTTTTGTCAGCTAGTAAAAAAAAAAAAATTCATAATTTAGTTTCAATCTTAAATGGCTAATAAAAGAAGCTATCTTCAATATTGATTGGCTGATGAAATTATTATTAATATCTTCAAACACGTTAAATTTGTCTCTTAGTTGTCAGAAATTATATGTAATATAAAAATTGTCAAGATAAAGTATAATGAATTATTTTCAATATGGAAAGGCATACGTCTTTTTCATGCTATAAAATTGGGCCCTACTTTATTAATGTTAAAGTCGCCAAGTAATCATTGGAAGAGGTGGTTTTATATCCAGATACTTCATCCAAAAGCTTCTTGTTCACTTTGGATCATATGATGAAAAACTAATCAAGTCGAAGATTGCTTATATTGTCGGTAACGAAAAGTTTACCTCCCATAGGTAGCAATTTACAAATGTCAATTTTTACATTTTGTTGTCTAAAGCATATAATCAATTAGTAACTTCAGATATGTGTGTAAAAGGAAACGACATGAAGCTTTGTATTTACTTATTGCGCGCCCGTATACAATTAATTTGTGCACCAAATATTTGGGCGAAGAATTGTATGCATTAAAAGTTTAATCATTACGTACAAATTCGTTCTGTCCTCCATCGAATCAATTTGATTCTTATCAAATTCAAATGAAAAATCACATAACGTAAAACCAATCTACTCAGAAAGGGCTAGATTCGGAAAAGAACGAATTACGTATATGGGCAATGGACTAGGAAAGCCCATCTTTGAACACTTTTTTATCAATTTCGAGATTTTTGATTCAAATTAAAGTTTCGGTTTATATCTATATGTATTTCACTTTTTATCCTACGTTAATATAATAATTTATCGAGATATTTTATGTTCTAAAAATAGATTTACAAACGACTCAATTAAATTAGATTTCAATCAGTGTTTCATAATCACATGACATTGTTTATTCAGTAATTGATATCTAAAAATAAACAAAAAACTCAGGGTAAAATTTAGGGTTCACAGACAAATAATCGCCATTTTCTCAAAGTGGAAAATAGTCCATTGCCCATATTGTCCAATAACGTCCCTTAAAAAAAAAATGGCAATTAGAGGGATTTTTCCTGCCAACAAATTTGACTTAAAGGAGGTTAGTATGATTCCTAAAAGTTCTTATCTCAACATTTTGACTGAGTGGCTTGACATTCAAATTTCCGAAAGATTATGCATAGCATAATTATTACGAGTTCAATATTCTTGAGAAAAGTTGGTGAAGTTGCATATGCCGAAATGCATAAGGCTGAATGGAAGAATTCAAGTGCTGTCAAAACTTTAGCATTAAAATTTATGAAAAACGTAAAAATTCCACGAGGCAAAATCAAAATTTGCAAATGTTCCAAGATCGATCGATAAAAGCATAATTTAATATTCTTCCATTACTTTATTAGTTTAAAATCTTCAAGTAATTTAATTCCATATCAACGTTATCAAGTTTTTAGCGGTAACAAAAAGTGACAATCCTAAAATGTAGCAATAATTTGATGTTAATTAACAAAAAGGTTCATCTCACGAATACGTTATGGAAACTTTAAGATTTTAATTGAAAAAAAGGAATAAAATAAGATAAATTTACCTGATAATTTTCATATGTAAAGGTAGGGGGTAGGCCTCTGATAAAAAAAAAATCAAGTGATAAATGACATGGCCCTTACTTGTTCTTTTAATTTAAACATAAAAATTTTAGTACAAATATAAACAAAATAATATGAAATTAGAAAAAGTTTAATTTAAAATTATATGTATATTGTCTATAACAACCAATATCATTCAGCATTTAGTTAAAATGATTTTAATCTCTAAGTAATTTTATATATGAATATTTAAAGACCCCACCATTTCGTTAGAAAAATTCTAATATAGTGTTATAGGCAATGTTACTTGCTTGACTTCATGTCCACAAGATTATACAATCAGAGTGATGCAGCCTAACCTAATCTGACGCTTCTGAGATTTACAATTCTTAAAATGCTGAAATATTTACTAAATACCATATGTTGTTCTGAATAGTTCACACTAATGTATAAGTTTATTAGTTAGTTATTAGTTAAAATTAATGAGCATTAATCTGTACAAAACTTTTTTCAACATTGTGTATATGAGTAATACCAATGAATAATGGGGCTACATTCATATAAAATTGATATGATTAAAGTCTCACTTTTCTTTGACATCATTTACGTTAATGTGAGATTGATAATTGTAATTGTAAATCTTATTATATTGTTCAGATTAGCTATACTGTATGTAACTTTTGAAAACTGAACCTGTTTCAAATTTTTATATAGAAAAAATTTGTGGACCAACTACTTGGAATTGAGAGAGTTGACTATATTATATTTTTAAATTTTAGAATATATTTTCAAAAAGGATAAATCTAGATCCCACACCCCTGCATAATATTTAAATCTAGCACCTGGGATGCTATTTACTTATATACCGCTAATTTACTAACAACTATTTTTTTTAACTAATACTGTAAAAATAAAAAACACCAGGCATAGGATCAATTCTACTGTCACATGATTTTCTGACATACATCATAAAGAAATTCAAAACAATTATTTGCTTTCAAAATTTGCATATCAAAATTTAGTTTAGTAAACCATTTAAAAAAATTTTTCATGCATACTTACTATAATACTGCCCTTTCTAACTTAACCCTGACCCTAATATAATGGAAATTTTTGTTCAACAACAACATCTGTTTTCAGAATACATGTGACAGTAAATTAATCCTACGCCCTGTATAAATTTATTATATAACCTGCTAACCTTAATGATATCAAAAAAGTAACTCTAACTGCATCAAAAAATAGTTCCAATGCACTTGGCTTTAATGTTGGATCCACGTACGTATGTATATTGAGAAAGGCAAAATATACTCTTCATATAAATATTACACTATATACCATTATATACCACTAACACTAACTAATATGGGGTGCCTCATATTAAAAGGGCCCATTTTGCAATTTTTTTGAAAAATAAGTTTTATTGGATTCATGTAAATTTTGACATGGTTAACATTTTTTGATTATAAATAAAGGTCGATTGCATAATAAAAAGTAATTAGGTAACTAATTAGCATGGTGCTATTTGTTTTATTGATTAAAAAATATAAACAAGTAAACAATATGCATAATATAGATCATTATATAAATTTAGATTTATATTACACATATAGATATCAATTGCATTTAGAATTTTCTCGAATAAAAGCAATATTATACTTAAGGTTAGTTTGCCTCTAAAGAGGTAAAAAATTGCAGATATTATAATAAACAAAAACAGAAATTCACATGTTTTTTTATAGTACAGAAATCTAGCTTGCTTATATATAAAAGTATTTTTTTATTATGTAAACTTTATTTTAGATTCTAATAAAAGTTGTATAACTAATTTTTCTGATTCCAATGCTGGTAAAATCATTAAAATTAGTTAGATAGATCATGAGATATGGGCTTGTTTTGATTTTTTACTATAGGGATTTTTTTTGAAATGGAATTAGAATTCCATTTCTATATAGGGCAATTAGTAAACTCTGCTAATTTTTATTATGAAATTTATACTCTTCAACTGTGGACTACCCCTTAAACCTTTTCTTTGCATATGTTATTTGGTTTAATTCTTAATAATTTTTCCAAGTCAGCGATTGATTTATTATACCTTTTCATCATATAATTAGCTTCACCTCTAATTTCTAGCAATCTAGTTAGAGCATGAAAAATGGTATATAATAAAATTATAGGTTGCCAACAACATAACATTTTTATATTGCACTGGATCTTGCAATTTAATTTGTAGCAAAAAATTGTACAATTTATTGGTCCAATCAGAGATAATATTTTATCAGAGTTTTTAGTTTTGTGTTATGTGCTGTATTATATAATAACTGCATATTTTTCATATACATTAAATCATCTTAGAAATATCAAAAAAATTCCAATAAAAAAGTGCACAAATTGCAATTGATATAACACATTTATAGCTTGGTATTGAATATGCGATATACGAAAACTAATACAGGAGTGAACAAGTGAAAATAAAGTTATCAATGATTGCATTAAAAATTTTAACTTTAATTGAATGGATTCCTTTCAATAGATTAGATAATATTCAAAATAATTGTGATGAATTATTGACAATTTGTTTAGATAGAATACAATATGTAAATTATAATAAAGTCAAAAAAAAATATTAATATACACAGTCATATGTGCAGTGGGACTAAAAATACTTAGCTTACAAAACTTATTAGATATGTTAAAAGAAGTAAGACAAAATATTTAATTTATTATTGTACTATATTGTTTTATTTAATTCATTTTTATATATTTAATAAGTTTAAAGAATGTGTACAATTAAGAATAATGAATGCAAAGTATATGGACTAACCCATAACATTGCAACAATAAGTATGTGTTAGTATTTGACGAATTTGGAACTAAATAAATAAGATTAGAATGGAAAATGTAACAATTTAATATATCTGAAGCTTGGTATTAAATATGTGATCCTCAAAAAATAATACGCGAGTATTAAAGAATTTCAACTTAACCTACTAACTATAATTTACATATCATATTCTATCTAACCTAGGCTGCCAAAAATCCATCACAATAATTTTGAACATAATTTAATCTACTGAAAGGATCTATTTGATTACATTTTCATATAATAAAGTCAAAAAAAATATTAACACACAATCATATATACCACCATGCACAGTGAAACTGGTTTACAAAACTTGCTAGATATGTTAAAAGAAGTAAGACAAATATTTAATTTATTATTGTACTGTTACAATATATTGTTTTTAGCAAATGTTTTCAGCTTGTCAAAATCATTTTCCTTATTTAATTCATTTTTTATATATTTAATAAGTTTAAAGAATGTGTACAATTAAAAAATAATGAATGCAAAGTATATGGCTAACTCATAACATTGCAACTAAGAAGTATGTGTTAGCATTTGTTAAATTTGGAACTAAAAAAAAAGATTAGAATGGAATGCAACTGATCTAATACATCTAAGGCTTGGTGTTAAACATATGACTCTCAGAAAATAACATAAGGATGGACAAGTAAAAATAAGGATATTGATGATTGTATTAAAGAATTTTAACTTAAAACTACCAACAATTTTTGGAAATCTGGTTAGATGGAATACGATAAGTAAATTAAAATAAAAAAGAAAATTGATGTACATAGTTATGTACACTATTATTAGAGTATCAGAATTCTGCTACTAATGATAGTAAATTATACTTGCTAATGATATAAAATTATGCTTTTAATGCTAATGATTTTTTTTTTAAAAAAATTTTTTTAATAAATAAATTTAATGGTTTTTATAATATAAAATTTTAAAAGTAACTATTTACAAATTATATTTATTCGAATTTTTTGATGCAAATATCAATATGATTATTAATAATTATAATACAACAGGGTGAAACCTAAATCACCAGCTAGTATAACTGAGTTTACTAGTAAAATCTGAGTTTTTAAAAAAAATAAGTAAAATCTAAGTTTATTAGTAAAACCTGAGTTTAAAAAAAATAAGTAAAATCTGAGTTTATTAGTAAAACCTGAGTTTATTAGTAAAATCCGAGTTTAGTAAAAAAAATAAGTAAAATCTGATATAGATAGGATAAAATCCACTATTAAAAAAAACTGTTCTAAAACTTTGAGCAAAGATATCTTGACAACCACCTAATCAAATTCGATGAAAATTTTTTTATTTGAATTCTATAAACCCATAGAATTTAAATAAAAAATTTTCTTCGAATTTGATCAAGTAGTTGCTAAGTTATTCTTGATCAAATTTTTGTCAAAAATTTAAAATGTATCTGTCATGTGATACACATTTTGAAATTCTTTAAAACTTTGATCAAAGATGTCTCTGCAACTACCTAGTCAAATTCGATGTGTTTAAATTATATGGATCCATATAATTCAAATAAATAATTTTCATTGAATTTAATCAGATAGTTGCAGAGATATCTTTGATCAAAGTTTTAGAGAATTTCAAAACGTGTATTACATGACAAATATGTTTTAAATTTTTGACAAAACTTTGATCAAAGATATTTCTGCAACCACCTGATCAAATTCAATGAAAATTTTTTTATTTGAATCATATGTATCCATATAATTCAAATAAAAAGATTTTTATCGAATTTGATCAGGTGTTTGCAAAAATATCTTTGATCAAAGTTTTAAAGAATTTCAAAACGCATATCATATGTCAGGTACGTTTTAAATTTTTGACAAAACTTTGATCAAGGATATCTTAGCAACTACTTGATCAAATTTGATGAAACTTTTTTTATTTGAGTTTTATGCTTTCATAGAATTCAAATAAAAAAATTTCATCAAATTTGATCAGGTGGTTGTCAAGATACCTTCGCTCAAAGTTTAGAACAGTTTTTGTTTAATAGCAGATTTCATCCTATCTATATCAGATTTTACTTATTTTTTTTTAATAAACTCAGATTTTACTAATAAACTCAGGTTTTACTAATAAACTCAGATTTTACTTATTTNTAAAAAAAACTGTTCTAAAACTTTGAGCAAAGATATCTTGACAACCACCTAATCAAATTCGATGAAAATTTTTTTATTTGAATTCTATAAACCCATAGAATTTAAATAAAAAATTTTCTTCGAATTTGATCAAGTAGTTGCTAAGTTATTCTTGATCAAATTTTTGTCAAAAATTTAAAATGTATCTGTCATGTGATACACATTTTGAAATTCTTTAAAACTTTGATCAAAGATGTCTCTGCAACTACCTAGTCAAATTCGATGTGTTTAAATTATATGGATCCATATAATTCAAATAAATAATTTTCATTGAATTTAATCAGATAGTTGCAGAGATATCTTTGATCAAAGTTTTAGAGAATTTCAAAACGTGTATTACATGACAAATATGTTTTAAATTTTTGACAAAACTTTGATCAAAGATATTTCTGCAACCACCTGATCAAATTCAATGAAAATTTTTTTATTTGAATCATATGTATCCATATAATTCAAATAAAAAGATTTTTATCGAATTTGATCAGGTGTTTGCAAAAATATCTTTGATCAAAGTTTTAAAGAATTTCAAAACGCATATCATATGTCAGGTACGTTTTAAATTTTTGACAAAACTTTGATCAAGGATATCTTAGCAACTACTTGATCAAATTTGATGAAACTTTTTTTATTTGAGTTTTATGCTTTCATAGAATTCAAATAAAAAAATTTCATCAAATTTGATCAGGTGGTTGTCAAGATACCTTCGCTCAAAGTTTAGAACAGTTTTTGTTTAATAGCAGATTTCATCCTATCTATATCAGATTTTACTTATTTTTTTTTAATAAACTCAGATTTTACTAATAAACTCAGGTTTTACTAATAAACTCAGATTTTACTTATTTTTTTTAAAAAACTCATATTTTACTAATAAACTTAGGTTTACTAATAAACTCGGATTTTACTTATTTTTTTTAAAAACTCGGATTTTACTAATAAACTTAGGTTTTACTAGCTGGTGCCTCAGGTTTCACCTTGTTGTATTATAATTATCATCATTGTTATTACTAATAATATGTTATTATTATTACGAATTGACCTGGGTCATTTTATAATCAGTGAAAATTGACATGTCAATTAAATAATGCGTAACATTCTTACATTATTTTGTTTTATCATATGATATTACTGCTATCTCAAAATAATATGAATATCAAATCTGGTATGTTCATATAAGTACAATAGCAGTACGTTGAACTAACACAGCCCATCAACATGCCCAATTAAAAGCAAGATTTTGCTAATACTATTCTAGATGGCAGTTAACTATACACTCTGTTATATAAGCATAACTATGTTTCTGGTATATGTATTATATGAAAATATATAAATAATGAGTTTTTCTCTGTACCGTATATATATATAAAAAATTATACTAAAATTTATGCTAGAAAATATACTAAATTCTGCCACTAGCATAATAATGATAGCGAACTCTAATTATGCTAAATTATGCTAATAACATAATCCTAAACACTCTAACTATCATGCAAGTAGAAATTAAAATTTTTAGTATGTTAAGAAGTAAGTAAATGATTTAATTTTTTACTACTATTAATACACAATATGCATTCTTTTTTTAATTTGCATTTATAGTGATTTAAAATATCAGATATATAGACTAACTCAAAATGCTACAACAAATGCATTTATGTTAGTATTTGATAAATTTGGGTCCAAAAGAAAGGTTTTGAAATGGAAAATTCATGGGTTGCAATCGATATAGAATGTCGCCAGCCTGGTGTCAAATATGTGACCCTCAAAAAACAACATAAGTAACAATAAAGAAGTTGATAATTGTATTAAAAATTTTTAACTTAAAGTCACTAGCTATGAAGACATAATCGAATGAATTTCTTTTAATAGATTAGATGGGTGTTTTCTATTAAAGGGCCCATTTTTATATTTATCTCATTTTGAGATCATTGAGTTTAACCATTTGTTTTAATTTTTGAACTAATCTGGGATTAAAAAATTTTCAAAATTTTGATTAGTTAAATGTAGCATGTGACTATCAAGTAGTCTCGTAATGTGCTTGGTCTTAAACAACTTTGTTTAATATTTATTTTACATTATTTCTATTTTTTATTATGCAAATCGACTTTCATTTATAATTGAAAAATGTCAATCATGTTAAAATTTACATGAATCTAATAAAAACCCAATTTTTGAAAAATTGTAAAAATAGTTTTAGCTGTGCATAGAAGGTTTATAGTCTGAAGTCCTAGTCTCAATACTTGTAGATAATATGTATGTACTTATGGTACTACTATATATCAATCTACTTAAGTATTAATAAAGTTTGTAGCAGAAGCTGCACCTCTAATATTAAAAAAATTGTAAAAATGGACCCTTTTAATAGGGGACATCCCAAATAGTATTCGAAATATTAGTAATAGATTTGTTGCAACATGGCTAAATAGTATACAGACAATCAAGTATGAAGAAAAAGAATATATCATGCATGCTATACAATGATTATATTTAAAAAATTAATATATTTACAAAATTTATTAAATGCTTTAAATGAAGTAAAGTTATATACTATTTTATTATATACCTTTCAAATTTACCTTCTTTGATAGTATTTTGGATTTCTTGAGAAAGGAGAAGTGGGTAGACAAAACTTCTTTGCTTTTAGTTTTACAAAAATTGTTTCTAATTTCAATATCACATGTGTATCAAAGAAGCAACTCCACTCTAATTATAAAATTAAGATACTGTACCCCATTTTAAATAACTTCTGAATTTTCATGTATTTTTTCTTTATTTAGGTTTAACCATTAATCATAGTTAAAAATATGCCCTCTCAATTAAAAAGTAGAAATTGTTAGAAAAAATTAAATAAAAACAATTATGTTTTATTCAAAATTAATAAACTTTATCAGAGGAATATAACCACATTTACCTGCTGAATATATTTGGTATAGTTTTTGACTTAGTTCCTTTAAAAATAAACGATATTTTCTATAGTGTGTATATTATTCTTTAATTTGCTATGCAGGCATATTTGCCTGCAAAAATTTTAAAATTTTAAATTTTTTAAATAAAACCTTAAATATAAATTTTAGCTATATACTTTCTAAGTTAATTTTATAATATTAGTTCTGTTTTATTAACTTTATTATAAAATTTTTTTAAATTATTAAAATACTTTGGTGTAATAAAATTTAAAGTTTTTGTTTTGAAACTTTTACTATAGAATTTTTTCTTTAGGTTTTCTCAAATTTTATATGTTCCTGTCTATAAAAAAAATTTTCACTTCTAATACAAGTCTTAATTTTTACAAGTAAATCATATAAAGTCAAATAATGAAAGTTGTCATTCTTTATATAACCTATAATATTGTATTAGAAACTATATTTTTAAAACCAATATTTAAAGAATTCATCAAGATATTATAAAATATTTTTTTGGTTAAAAAATTTCTTTAAAATTTAATATTTTCAGCTTATAAGCAATATAAACATTTTGTCTTATAATATAAATTTAAATAATTCAAAAATAAATTTCTTGTTTTTAAATATTATAATACCAAATTTTATTTAAATATCTTAAATGATTAAAAAATAGATCAGTGGTATATTTATAGTAATTATGCAGGCAAATTTGCCTAATATGTTTAATATATTTGTAAGTTCAAAAATCAAATGCAATTAAAGATTGAAGATATCTATGCAATAGCTCAAAACATTACTACTAGAGTTCCACAATTTGATTTGATCTTCAAATATTTGAATCAAATATTTGATCAAATTCAAATTCAAATTTGACTATATTTGATTTGATCAAATTCAAATATAGTCAAATTTGATTTGATTTGACAAATATTTGATTTGATTTGAAAATTACTATTAAAAATTCAAATTCAAATCAAATTCAAATTCAAATATTTGAATCAAATCAAATTCAAATCAGGATCAATTTAATTTGATCAAATTCAAATTGATCTAATATTTGATTTGATTTGAATTTAAGGAACCCTAATTACTACAAGTAAATATATGTTGGTATTTGAATTCTTCAAATGCTTTATATTTTTATAATAAAAAGTAAAAGTTGACCATTCATCAAACAACTCAATTCCATAACCAGAAAAAGTAGGATTGTAGCACTACTAGTTAGTTTTTCCTTTTAAATTACAGCTATTTTCAAAAAGGTGTAATCAGGTTGATTTGATCGTATGTGTATAAATGAAAAAATCAGGAAATCAAAAAAATCATATAATAATACTTTATAATTTCTATTTACAAAATTTATTGTAAATATAAAAAATATAGCTAAATATAAAAATAAATAGTATAAATAAAATTTATATATAAATTTATATTATCGTGATTGAAAGTTTCTAAGGATTAATTACAGTTCTCCATTTTTCATACAAACAAAATACTTTATTATTAAACTTGCACTAATATATAAAAGTTCTCCAATTTGTTTTTTAGAATAACTATCATATAGAAGATATATTATATGCTATTTCAAATTCTTATTGTATGCTTGAGGTATTCTATAATTTAACTTTTAGCGAAAGTATTTAAAATTTATTGGTTAAATTTTAAAATTAGGCTACTAAAATTTTACCGTTAAGGGGTTTCCAGAAATTAGCTGATTTCTGGGTAGGTGGGTGGGTCAGCTGAAGTATCAGGCATAATTTCAGCCAAAATTTCATAATTCCAGCCAAAGCTGCAAAATTATTTTTGACCAAAATTATAGATTTATTAATAATATTTAATAATTAATAACTTTCGATCTACTGGACCAAATTTGATGCTTCAACTACCAAAATGATCCTCTCAATAAGAGGATTCTAGTGAGACCAAACTTGTTAAAATACAATCACAGGATCCTGTGATCAGAATAGATCTGTGTTACTATAAAAGTTCTATAATTTATTAAATAATTATAACCCATTTATAGTAACACAGATCTTAGGATCCTATGATTAGATTTTAACTATTTTGGGCTTGTTAGAATCCTCTTATTGAGAGGACCATTTTGGTAGTAAAATTATTGAAATCGGCATCAGAAGTTATTAACAATTAATATTAAATTTTAATTGTTAATAACTTTTGTTTTACTAGGCCAATTTTGATGATTTTACTACTAAAATGATCCTCTCAATGAGAGGATTCTAACAAGCCCAAAATTGTCAAAATCCAATTACAGAACTCTAAGTCGAAATAAATTTGTGTTACTATAAATAGGTTATAATTATTTAATAAAGGGGAATACTATTTCCACCATGGTTTTTGCTATTTCTACTATAGTTACACAAGATATTCTATTTTTAGAATTCAAAATAATATATGCACTTATGTTACACAAAGGCCTGGTGCATTGTTTTTAGTATTACAAGCTGACTGGTTTTTATCGGCTAGCTTAGCCAGCTGATAAAAATTTTGGCTAAGTGGCTGACTAATGGCTAATATATACCAATCATGCTGAAATTAATAACTTAACTAATTCAGCAGAAAAATCATTCAGCAAATTTTTACTAAGTGTTTCAGAATTTATGATAACAGCAGTATGATTTAAATTTCTCTTTCTGAGACATTATTTTATGCTTGCAATATATAAATATACTCACCCAAGTGAGAATAGATAACTATATTAATCCTTAAATAAGTACAATTTATTCTTCTACCAAAAAATTATATTATATAATTTTTAAGGCTCATTGCATTAGTGTGATGCATTAACATGTTGAAATATAGAACCTTAACTTTTATAAGAAAAATCATAATATATATCTTTATTTCTGATTTTCTAACTACAGTAAAAAATGCTTTAACATTACTAAAATATAACAGATCTTTTAGAGATCTGGAAGTATTTCAATTAGTTAATTTATATATAAAAAACTCAATATGAAATAAAAAAAGTTTGCTTTTGAATAGAAGTCTTTTGGCACATACCTCTAACAATTCAGCAAACGTTTATTATTTCTGTATCAATAAATAAAGTTTGGATATAGATCTGTGTTCAATTTGATCTATTATTATATATACTTATCACGTGAATAGTATGCTCTTAGCTATATTAGCCAGCTGATACATTTATATCAGCTGGCTTAGCTGGCTAAGCCGCTTTAGCCGCAGCTACTCTAGCCAGCTTGTAATACTAATTGTTTTTGCAAAATAATTTTTGGTTACACACCGCTAAGATGTGTAATGTTATACAAGTTTTATTTTGGTTGGGTCAGCCGGCTTAAGCTTAATGCTAGTGGGCACTATCATGATAATACCCCAGTGGGTTAGATATAATTCTGGCCCACCCTAATCCTAAATCTAGGTTCAAAGCAATATCCAATCACAGTACATATACTGGTTACACAATATATGCATGTATATTACACAAAGGCCCAGTACATTGTTTTTGCAAAAATAATTTTTGGTTACATGCTGCTAATGTTGTATAATATTACACAAGTCTTGTTTTGGTAACCTAAATCAAGTTGGGCCAATTAAAAATAATTAAAATTAGAATTTTTTATTTTTTGCATAGCCGATACATTGCATCCTATAAGATATGGTGTAATGTGAAATTAATGTTGTTAGTCGAAATACTTAATTTAGTCAACAATTTAGGCTATTAGTGTCTAAATATATTTCGACATGGCATTATTTTTTTTTTCGAAATGTCAAAAGTTTAAATTTGTCTAAATGTCTAAATAGTTGACTAAATAAATACTATATGACTAAATGTCTAAATAGTTGACTAAATATAATACTATATTATTAAATGTAAGATTCTATTTAATTATAGCGCTTTGCAAAAAGTGTGACACTGTGATTTACATGGTAATGATAGCAGAAAATTTTAATTCTCTATTGATCATCATTTTCATCAAAAACATAAATTCTTCAAGAATTGAAAAATTGGCTAATTTCTCGTAACAATATAATCTGCAGAGATCACACATTTTTGCAAAGAGCAATAAGCTCTGGTGTAGCTTTAAGCCAACCAAAAAACTTTGTACATTGCTTCATATTATTTGTAAAACCTAATAACTTACAGTATTAAATAATTAACAATAGAATCTAATCAGGCACTCAATACAAGAAATAACTATAAAGATTTAGAATTCGATCATCGATTCTAAAACAATTTTGAGGTTTCGATCATCAATTTTGATTTTTAAAATCGATTCGCATCACTACTTCGTGATATTTACATACAGTTCCGTGGCTGCAATAGCAGTGCAGAGACCTGAAACAGATGCTGCAGAATGACAGCCCAATTCTCTTTAGCTATATGGGTGTATATTAGACATCTTTCTTATGCTTGTGTTTTTATATAGTTTAGGACCTTGGGTTTAGAAAATTTTAGAACTGAGAGGTCAGTAGTTTATATGTGAGTTGATTGGTATAGGTTCAAATAATTAGTCCTAGACCTTAGTCCTAGATTAGAGGTATGATGTTAAAGTATAAACGCTAGAGCTTGTTTGGATAGCAAACCTATTACTATATGTTTTTCATATTATTTCTTAATTTAGACATTTCGACATTATTTAGACATTTCGACATTATTTAGATATTTCGGCATAATTTAGGATTTCGATAATATTTAGACATTTCAGCAGGCTAAATATCAAATGTCGAAATATTTCTACAAGCATAAAACAATTTCGGCTAACAACATTATATGAAATCAAAACAATAAATAAACTCACTAGTTTAGGGTTAGGGTAAGGGTTAGTTTAGAGTAAGGATTAGATTAGGGTCAGAATAGTGTGTTTTAGCGAAGAGTTTCTAATCAAAAATTTCGTAAGAAATTTTTTTGTTAGAGTATAAGAGATAGATGGTTTTATAAGCAAAATTTAGCGTTATGGCCGATTTTTGAAAAATCATAATCGCTTTGATTTCACATTATGCCTGATTCTGAATTTTTATTGGTTGATCAGGGTAGTGATACATTGCTATGGCGATAAATATAATAATTTTTAAAATTATAATATACAATATTATATTAAAATCTAAAAATAGTAACTTTTTGTGTAACTATAGTGAAAATAGCAAAATACTATAGTGGAAATAGGCAGTCCCTTAATAAATTATAGAACTTTTATAATAACACAAATCCATTTCAATCACAGGATCCTGTGATTAGATTTTAACAATTTTGGGCTAGCTAGAATCCTCTCGTTGAGAGGAGCATTTGGTAGTTGAATCATCAAATTTGGTCTAGTAGATCAAAAGTTATTTACTATTAAATGTTATATTTAACTTTTTAATAATTGTAAAATTTGATTGGCTAATTGGGGTATTAGGTGCAGGTGAGTGGTAGTAGGCTCATAGTAAACAAAAATTAGCTGATTTCTAAAAACTCCCTTACCAAAATAAGGGAGCTATGAGCCTATTCTATTTACCCACACCTAATACCCCAATTAGCTAATCAGATTTTACGATTATTAAAAAGTTAAGAGTAGGGTATCTTAGGTCACATTATACATATATAATTTCATACAGATCACGGAATTAGCCCTTATAAAAGATACAAACTTGTGATTTTTAAAAATTTTTCGCAATGGTTTAATGTTGTCAAAAAAAACTGGTTTTTGATCGTTCAAAGGCTCGTGCACTCAACAGTAAGTCATTTTTTATTAGCAAGTTGGGTTAAAAAAGGGTTTATTTAGAAGTAAGGCAAAGTTAACTTTGCTCATCCGGTCTTAATAATGTGCATCTCAAGCAAACTTTTCTAAAAAATAAATATTTTTCTTTAAATTTTACAGATATCAAATTCGATAGCTTGTTTACATTTAATTATGTTACAAAAAGTCATGGTGTTTACAAATTTTTGGAAGTTTACTAGTGACTCTTCGTGAAAAATATGGTGATTAATAATCTTTTTATAGATTATATGGTATATTGTAGCTGTATTTAAACATGGTAGATAGTCTATTTAGATAGTTGAAAAAAGCTAAAATTTTTGATTGTAATGCTTGTAATAATTTTGCAAAACATTTTAGGAGTTATATACATGTACCCTAGAGTACAATTTACCTGCATCACATGACTTATATATTACATAGATAAACATATATATCATACTAACATAACATTATATATATAATTATAATAAAGCAATTTATTTATTATTTATTTATTAATGTATTATTTATCTTTAACCAACATATTTTCATTTTGTTCATTTTAGTTACGTCCCTAAGCTTAACCCTACTTCTAACTATAAACAACTTGATCACTAACCCTAAACCTTATTACTAACTAAAAACCACTTTTAACTACCCGATCACTAATGCTAACATTATATCTAATTAAAAACCACCCAATCCCTAACCCTAAACCTAATTCTAAAACCTATTTCTACCCGTCTGATCCCATTTCTAGTCTAGCTTTAAACCCAATTACTAACTAAAACTCATTCCCACCATTCAACACATCTTTCCACTATATTTTCTTAATTCCACAAATGCACTATCATAAACGTACTGTGGTAAAGGAAATAAGCTGTAAATTACCTCACCTAGTGTTTCGACTATTTACATACCAAATTGGTCATAGTTTAAGGATAAAAGAAAGTTTAGTTAGAGGCAGTATTATAAAAAGAAAGAACAGACCAAACCAAAAGATACTTACCAGAAAAACCAGTTTGATTCGCCAAACGCCTCTATTATTTAAGCCAAATGCTAGTTCAAGAATGTATCGAATTGGAAGTTATTGTTATAGCCATTAGAGCCACTGGTATCTCTATAGAACACTAACACCAATCTAACTATTCTAGCGAAGTAAATCACCAGCACTAAAGACGAGCCAAAACACCAGTAATAGAAACCACAACAACCAGCAGCAATGGATCCAACAGCAACAAAACCTATAACAAATGTGAAAAGTGGCAACTACAAAACTTCAAGAATACAAAGAGTGTTAGTGGATACGTTCACAAATGAGTAAGAAAAAAAATTTTATAGCTTATAAGAAAAACCAACTTAACGCACTTAACAACACTACCGGTAGCGACGGCACTACCTAAAATGACGACACCAATAATAAAATTACCTGCAAATAAAATAAAAAAAGGTTATCTTCAAAATGACTAAGAACAATTATTTAAGTGAAACCCAATGCAACTACACAAGACATTCTATTATAGATGGGGTGAAATTACTCTTTATAATAAGAAGTTTTTGTTGGAATTGTTGAAATTATTTGATGGTAAAATTGGTGAAATTAGTTTTTCATTATTAAAAATTAATTTAAATTATATTAAAATTAATTAAAACTAAGCTAAATCAAATACAATAATTGTTTTAGGTTTAATTTATAAACATATTAAAAATGTTGAAATTATTGTTGAAATTATTGATGAAATTAAAAAATTGAAAATGAATTTTACCCCCAACAATACGTTCCATAAATTGCTGAAATCATGATACAACACTCCAATAACAGCAGCTCTAGTAACGACAAACAATTTCGATAGAGACATGCCAAAAACTGCAGAACCATAAGCACACAATAAACAGAAGCGACGACGCCAAAATGACGATACAGTACCTATGCCTAGAAAAAAAAGCAAATTGAAAAAAATTAATTACCCTGATCAATGTTTAAATATCCCATGATTAAGTCATGTTACACAGGATTGTGGGTACAAAAAATATAGATATACTCTACAGGTACATCTATATTAACTCAACATTTTATTAATATAATTATTTAGTATTATATTAATTAAAATAAAAAAATGGTTATAACTTCGAAGATATTTAGTTTTTGTATATACATATCGTAGTAATTATAAATTATTTTGATTGGACAAAATCTATTTTTAGTTTTGTACATTAGTGATTTACAACTTGCAGTTATGCCGTTATTTTGCTATATCATAGATCACATAAGATACACTACTCTTAAATATAACATTTAATAGTAAATAACTTTTGATTTACTGGACCAAACTTGATGATTCAACTACCAAATTATTCCTCTCAACAAGAGGATTCTAGTGAGTCTAAAATTGTTACATCTGATTACAGGATCCTGTGATCAGAATAGATTTGTGTTACTATAAAAGTACTATAATTTATTAAATAATAACCAATTTATAGTAACACAAATTTATTCTGATCTTAGGATACTTTAATTAGATTTTAACTATTTTGGGCTTGTTAGAATCCTCTCATTGAGTGAATCATTTTGGTAGTTAAATTATCGAAATCGGCCCAGTAGATCAGAAGTTATTAACAATTAAAAATTAAATTTTAATTGTTAATAACTTTAGTGCTGGGCCAATTTTGATGATTTAGCTACCAAAATGATCCTCTCAATGAGAGAATTCTAGCAAGCCCAAAATCGTTAAAATCCAATCACAGAATCCTAAAATCAAAATAAATTTGTGTTACTATAATAAGTTATAATTATTTAATAAATTATAGAACCTTTATAGTAACACAAATCTATTCTGATCACAGAATCTTGTAATTGGATTTTAACAATTTTAGGCTCACTAGAATCCTCTTGTTGAGAGGATAATTTTGGTATTTGAATAATCAAATTTGGTCCAGTAGATCAAAAGTTAATAATTATTAAATATTATTGAAAAATTGATAATTTTGGTAAAAAATAATTTTGCAACTTTGGCTGAAATTATGAAATTTTGGCTGGAATTACACCTGATACTTCAGCTGACCCACCCATCTACCCAGAAATTAGCTGATTTCTGGGAAGCTCCCTAACCTAAACCTAACCCTAACAACTAATTATAGCAGCAATGTTTGTTAACAACATCCAATCATAGTATATATACTGGTTATACAAAGGCTCAGTGCATTGTTTTTGTAAAAATAATTTTTGGTTATACACTACTTATGTTATATAATATTATGCAAGTCTTATTTTGTAATCTAATCAATTTGGGTTAATTGAAGATAATTAAAATTATAATATACGATATTATATTAAAATCTAAACTAAATCTAAAATAGTAAGTTTTTGTATAACTATTGGAAATAGCAAAATACCATGATGAAAATAGGCAAATTTTGAATAATTTATGCTAATACAACTGCTATGCTAGTTTTTCTATTAACAAAAAAATAAGCACTAACATTTTAACAGCTATAGCTATCACAAATGTATAAAGTAAATAAATGCTACCTATATTATTAGTATTATGTGTAAATCGATTAGCATTTTCCAACTATAATGCATTAAATTTTTATTTGCCAAAAATTTGCAAAACACAATTCTTACTTTTGAAAAGACTTAGCCTAGTAATTATTTTTTATCAAAATTTCAGTTGTATTTAAAAAATCAAAATTTAAATTTGCATCTCTAACAAGATATGAATTTATAAGACCAAAAAGTTTATGCTTGATATTAGCAACTTGCTTGGTTTTTAAATACTCTATACTCTAGCCTTATATAATTTAGAAACTTTTTTCTAATAATGTTTGCAATTGTTAGAGTTTATAATCCTTAATCATTTCATTAGCCACTATATCTTTAATAAATTTTGACAGTTTATACATATTATTCTTTCTATTAAATAGCTATAATTAGTGGTACCATTTATCTACAGTTGCTACCATAAAAAGCCATCAACTTTTAACTATGAAATTTTTAAATTATTATAATTTTTTTAAAATAAAATAAACTAAAAAAAAAGTTTTATAAATTTAATAGCTTTTTGATTAAACTATCAAATCTACAAATAAAATTTTTAGTATTTCTTATTTTAAAAAGTTTATATCAATTTAAAGTTATATATAGTTTAAAAATTTGGCACTTATATATAAAAAACCATAACAAAATTTAATTTTATTAAAAAAATTTTAAAATTTATTAATAAAATTTAAATTTATATTAAATTTTTTTGCATTTTTATTGGTCAATCATATTATACTACAACTAAAAAATTGGCACTTATATATAAAAAAGTTGTTGACTTTAGGTATACCAACTGTGCAATTTATTTTTTTTTAAAAAAATATATTATTACAATATTTAAAATTATGTTATTTTTACTTTTATCTTTTCAATTCTAACTATATTTGATACTACTATGTTATCTTTAATTTCTGCTTTACCAACAATAAAAAGTGTTTTAAAGTTATACAAGCTTTTCAAAAAAATGATTTCTTTTTTTTTACTTGATTTTTTGGGCTTTGAAAGCCTACAATAGAAAGTTTTATATTCATCACTATTATTCAACTTGTATCTATTATATCTAGTCCAAATATTATTGACAAGAGCCCAATGTATATTAAAATCTTCAATGCCAAGTTCAAATAGTTTTTTTATATTAAAAAAGCATTTTCAAATAGTTAATATAACCATAACAGTAATTGTATAGTTTTTTTATTTAGCTTTTATATTTACTATTTGTTGCTAAAAGCTACTACTGTATCTGCCACAGAATTTAGCCAGAACTTGCAAATATTTATTACATATATGCAAGTTCTGTTCTTTTTTCTTATCTATCTATTATTATTATTTCTTGTTGTACTATAGGTTTTTTTAATACTATAAGCATTGTTCTTATAGAGAGCTTCAAATAAATAACTACAGGACCCGAAATATACATAGATAGGTTAGGTTAATTATAGAGTTACTAAAAAAGAAAAGATCTGCAAAAAACTTCAAAAATAAGCAAAAAATTACTATAAATAGAAAAGATTTGCATAAAAAACCTTAAAAATAAGCAAACTCATACATAATCTATCTATACAGTATATATTTCGGGGTCCTATTAACTACAATAAGTATATAAAATAATAAATTTTTTTTAAATTTATCAACTAATTAATTAGATAGATTATCAAGAGTATATTAATTGGTTGTAGTTTATGAGATAATCAATTAACCTGCATGACCCTCTAGAACTATTAGTTTAATTGTTATCCTGCTTTAGCAATTTCTTAAAATAGGCAATTAAGACTATTAATTAAATTAATAGTCCTAATTGCCTATTTGGGGAATGGCTAAAGTCAGGTGCATTTATATGTTTTTGATAATTTAATTAAAATTAGGGTAAAAATTAGTTAGGGATTAGAGTTAGAGCTTGTTTTATAAGTAAAATTGTCTTCTTAACATTTTTTATTAATGCGTCTAAACAAGTTAAGATATTTGTTTTTTGTATTTTAGCATTTTTCATTTTTTTCTTTGTTTTTGTCTTGTTGGGCTAATCCATAAAGATCAAATTTTATGATTTGATTGGCTTTTTATTATGTAAATGCACCTAGCTTTAGATGACTCCTATTTGGTAAAATAATATGCATTACTCATAAACAAATATAAAAAAATAGGCTAAGGGGAGTGCTATTTATCATGTAATATTTTTTACTTAATAGCCGCCCTCATCCATATATGGTGTGATCACTCTAATCTCAATTCTAAATTGGTTAATATAACGACTAATATTTATAATAGGGAAAATAAATTTGTCGCACCCGCGACATGTCGCACCCCTAGTTCGGCCAATCAAATCACACGATTTTATAGACAAAAAAAATTTTTTTTAAAATTAAAAATTTTACATAAAATTTATATAAAATAGCATGCCATATAACGTAAAATTTTATTCTGAACAACTTTTTCTAAGTCATAAAGATAGA
Organism: Gigaspora rosea; assembly: GCA_003550325.1. Taxonomy (NCBI): domain Eukaryota; kingdom Fungi; phylum Glomeromycota; class Glomeromycetes; order Diversisporales; family Gigasporaceae; genus Gigaspora; species Gigaspora rosea. Next base: position 181,063 of record QKWP01000287.1, on the reverse strand, counting down.
TTGTCTTAGTAAAAAAACGTTTTATAAGAAAAATCAAAAATTTCCAAAGTTAGCACATATAAAACTTTTTTTTACTAAAACAATCTACCTTTTTAACTTAGAAAAAGTTGTTTAGCATAAAATTTTACATATAATTCTTAAACGTAAAGATAAATTTATATTAGTAAAAAAAAAGTTTTATATGTGCTAACGTTCGAAATTTTTGATTTTTCTTATAAAACGTTTTTTTACTAAGATAATTTTTCTTTATGACTTAGAAAAAGTTGTTCAGAATAAAATTTTACATTATATGTTTTGATATAGCTTATTTATTTTTACATTGTACTAGTAAAATTTTGAATTTTAAAAAATAAAATTTTTTGCCTACAAAATCGTGCGATTTGATTGGCCGAATCGGGGGTGAGACATGTCGCGGGTGCGACAAATTTCTATTCCCTTTATAATATATTATCTAAATATATATAATATTCAATAACTCTTGATCTACTAGTCTGTTTTGGATGATTTTACTACCAAATTGTTCGTCTCAATGAAACGATTCTAACAAGTACAAAATTATTAAAATCCAATCACAGGGTCATAAGATCACTAAAGTTTTGCGTTATTATTTTTTTTTTGGTGTTAAGGTGAGGTTTTGCTTCTGTCTTTATTAATAATTTGAGAATAAAACCTCTAGAAGTTTTATGAATTACAAATTATATTTACAAGAATCAAGACTCAGACTGTAAATAGTGATACTACTTAGCTAATCTGCAACCTAAACTTACTAGAGTAGTTAAAACTCACCTAGATTTGAATATGTAAAATAGAGTTTGTAGGGGTACTAAAATTGATTCAGTTGTCTAACCAAATTTCAATTTTACGGATTGCGAGTCCAACAGGAGGGCACCTGTTGTTAATATCATTGTGTTGCTAATCAGGCATGCTACAGATACAACTATAAGTATAGGGTACGGGTATAGGATAATTGATACTTGCAAAATGGTATGTAGTATGTTGTAGTTGAATATTATTAGTTTTTTTCCAGTTTGCTAATTTTGTACAATAAGGTTTCCATAATTGATTATGTATATTTTGTGATATTTTAGATAGTAAAGTAATAGTAAGTTGTGTTGCAATTTTGGTAAAAGTGTTAGTTTGAGTAATAGTATTAATGATTAGTATATGGGTAAAACCTTGTAATGCTGAATAAATTAAAAGAGAGATAAAAGTTGGTGGTTGTATAAAAGAGAGACAATAATGATGAATTAAGTTATAATGTAGTGCAGATAGTTCTGTAACTAAAATATCTAGCACTTGTTGTATAAAAGTATCTTTTATTGCTTGTTGAATAATAGAAAGCAATATGTTGTTATTGGGACAAATTAACCAATGGTAATTTTGTTCATATTTGTTATAGGTAATATATGAGTTGTTGTTAAATATAGTAGGGTAGAGGTAGTGTAAATGTGCCAGAGTTGGTAAAATATTGAGAAGGTTTTTAATGCGAGATGTTTTGGAATTGCTTAGTTGAAAGTTAGTATAGTTGTATGATCTTTTATGATTGTTGTTTAGAAAAAGCCACATAGCATTCCAATCAATTTAGTGTGATATTGGTATAATGGTTTCCATACAGTGTTGAGATGACCATATTGAAATTGTATGAGCATTACAGATATTTTTAATTGTGCATCAAGTAGGTTATTCTATGTAGTATTGTTTATATTGAAGTGCAAATGAAGGATTGTAGATATTGTTGTAGTTAAGGGAAAGGACAGGTGCTGACGAATGTTGTTGTGCTAAGTCATTAGCTATATTATTGTATATACTATCACTATGTGCTCTTACTTTGTGTAAATGTAGTTGATATGAATAAGATTTGATAAGATTAAGAAGTATGTGCCAAATTGGCCAGTAGTTGTAAGAAAAGATTTTGTAAGCAAATAGTGGTTTAGATTTAAATTTAAAATATTTGGAGATAATTGATTGTGAATCTGTATAAATATGGATAATACTATGCTATGGGCATGTACTAATAGCAGAGAGAATTGACACTAGCTCAGTTTTGTATGATGATGGCCAAAATTGAATTTGGGCTGTAAAATTTTGGATTGTTTGGTTATTAGCAATTTGTGTCCATCAAATGCCCATAGTACATTGCTCTTTTGAAATATTTTTAACTGATCCATCAGTATAGAATATAAATTCAGATTGAGTAGAGTTAGTTAAAGCAAGTTGGTATAGTAGCTTGGAGGCTTGGTTTGTAGTAAATATTTTATAAATTGGATTGTTATATATTGGAATAGTTGGTAGTGATGGAATATAGCTTGGATTATAAAGAGCAATTGAATATAAAAGATCAAGGTAATTTGCATGAAGGTTCAGTTTGTTGGAGGATGAAGTATAGTTTTTCCTTCCTAGAAATTTGGTAGATAGAGTAGCAGAAATATTAAAGGTACAATAATTTTGAATATGAAAGGAATTAAAGTTGCATCCCAAGCAAGGTGTACAGATAATATTTGGTACAGAATATAGTTCTATATGCTAGTAGTCGATGATTGGTAGCCAGTGTGTAATTGAAATATTATTAGAATTTGAGTTGAACCTACGGGCTATACCAATTAATAATATTGTTATCAAGATATGTAATTAGCCAAGTATTAGATTTAGTAGTATAATGGCCAGTATTAAAAGCTAGAGAGTTAACTGAAGGTAGTTGTAAGTTTGACTATATGGTTCAAGTAGTATAATTAGCTAGAATAGTATTTTCCAATACAGAAAACCATTTTGGCTGTTTACTAGTTGGTAAATAATTTACTCTTAGTAAGATGTGTTGCCAAGCTAAAAGTATAGAATTGTCAGCTGAAGTTAGTTGTTCTATGTACAAAATTCTTTTTTTTCGTAATAGGTTTTGCATTATTATATATATATATATATTAAAATTTATATAAATAATAATACAAAACCTTAGAAAGTAGCTAAGGGCCTAAACATGCTCTCATAGAAATATATGAGGAAAATCGTATGTAGTTGCGAGACTATCAAACATCAGTGCAGCAACTGTACCTGGGTACTAGTGGAGTAAGCCAGGTATTAGTCTATATTATAGTTAGCTTTGAGATCATGTTATTTTTTATATAAACTGCTAATAAAGTAGAGCATGATTGTTAAGTTTAAAAAAAAAATAATACAAAACCTTAACAATCTTGTAATTCTGTGATTGGATTTTAATGATTTTGTGCTTGTTAAAATCATCTCATTGAAACAAACATTTTGGTAGTAAAATTATTCAAAACAGACTAGTAGAAAAAAGTTACTTAATATTAAATATCGAGGATGATGCTGAAATCTATGTGATCTTTGTATGCAACAGATTTTCTAAAATTTCAGAAAATCGTGTAAACAATCGATCTATACTTATACTACTTACAATTGAATGTGAATGCTATAACAGTATAGCAGTCGGGTTAATTCATGTTGCATAATGATATTTATATACAGAAGACCTTTTAACTGTATCAAAAAGGTAACCCTAACTCAACTCTAACCCTAACCCTCACCACGAACTAAGATTTAACTAAAATTTTTTGTTAGTGGTTTTATAGACGCTTTTTGCTTCATGGTTAGAGTCAGTGTTAGTGTCGCCTTTTTGATACAGTTAGAAGATCTTCTGTATATAGGTATCAAGAATGCGATTTATGCGCATATAGGCATACCAACTAGTTATAGTGTTCAGATTGTTTTGATTACGTAGGTAGATCAATTGTTTACACATTTTTCAGAAATTGTAGGAGATCCTATGATACATAGATCATGTGGATTTCAGTATCATCCAATTTCAGCATCATTCCCAATATTAAATAATATATATATTATATAAATATTATATACCATATCTAATTTAATATATATATTATATATATTATATATATTATATATAGACGTGATCACTAGCCTGACCCATGTATATATGGTATAAATCACGTGATAAATGGCACGCCCCTAACTTAAAGATCAAGGTTTTTTATTTTATTATAAACTGCTTTTGAAATTTTATAAGAGCTTCCAAATGCCAGAAAAGTTGCAAATAATATCTGAAAATTAAATTGACAGATAAATAAACCCAGAAAGTAAAATTTTTCTAAATTTATATATTTTATATATAAATTTAGATACATTAGTTATTTGACCATATTGTAGCTGATTTATAAAATATGTTATATAACTGTTATGACATCTTCTCTTTATGTAGTATTCAACAAATCTATAGAATCCTGAAAGTTACTTTTTATGATTTTAGGAGGGTTGATTACTAAAAAGGTACAGAAACTTGCTTGGTAAAGTTCATAGGGCTCATCTTGAATTGAAAAGGAATGTGAGCTATAGAAATGTACCCAAAGGTACGTAATGATGTATGTGTGCAGTTAGCATATGATAGCTATATTAATTTTTCTTTTAAATAGAAATCTGCTAAAGCCAGGTACTATTATATAACTAACAGCCAATTAAAATTGTAACATTTGATTATTACAGATCGCTGAGACAAAAACAATAAAAAAAGTGAAAAATATCCAAAATACAAGAAATAAGTTCTAAACTTGTTCTAGAGCATTAATAAAAAGACAAATTTACTTATAAGATATTTCTAACTCTAACTTATAACTAGTAATGGCAAATCCTGATTTTTTTAAAGATCCTGTGTGTAATGAAAAATTCTATATAGAGTTTATACAGGATTCATGGGACTGAGTAGAGTTTTTGAATTTTTCACAATTAATAAATAAATATAAATATAAATTATTACTAAGAATATAATTTCCTATTAAAATAATACTTTCAAACCTCTCAGAACTGTTATATATAGTAAACAGATTTTGTATCAGCATTAAAAGGTTATCAGATTTGAAAATATAATAAACTATTAGATTTATATATTAGAAACTAACTTGGTATATCAATTTTTATTGGATTTGGCAGGTTATTAATTTTAACAGAATCAGTTTTAGGAGGTTCAACAGTAATCATTTCTTATAAATCTCACTGCATTTTATTACAAATAAAATGCTTATATAGATTTTGGCTAGTTTTGTAATATTTGAATCTTATAATTATTAAATTTATTAATTCAGATTTGTTTTAATTTTATCAATTTGTTTTTAAATAGAAATAATTTATACATTGCATGTGCAATATTGTTGCACCTGCTGCAGGTCATAAAATCAAGTATAATGTAAAAATTAAAACAATTAAAATAATCTGTTTTTTCTATTGGTTAGGGTTAGGATGAGATATAGATTGTATATATAGTGTGAGGGTAGAAAATGTACCCTTCTTATAAATATATCAACTATACACTCTAATACCAACTAAAACTACTCTAACTCAATCCTAATAATAGTAAAAGGCAATTATTAAGGTGTGGATTGACTTGGTTCGAGTAATTAGAATCAAACTAGAGTTCTAAAATATTACAAGGCTCTAATACAAAGTCACGGGATTTTGGAAATTTATGATATTTTGTATCAGTAAGTTATTGGTTTATAATAATAACAGTTTATTTAATTATATATTAGGGAATTATTAACAACAATACTTCTACTCTTTATTTTAAAGGTTACTACTTTACTACATTAAACTTTATCTATATCAAACTTCACACTTAATATTAATAGGTAACATTAATATGGAACCTTGAATATCGAACTTCTAATCTGTCTTTTGTGAAGACCAAAAAGATATTGTATTTATGCTTTTCATATTACTGCATTCTATCACTAATAGTGTTGAAATATAACCAGGTCATAACAGGTTATATCAATGTTTAATTAGTAAGATTATATAACAATAGTTATATGATTTTATTAATTAAACTTGGTAATATAATCTGTTACAGCTTTGTCAAATAACCTCAGCAATTGAACTTAGTAATATAACCTATTATGATCTGTTATATGACTTTTTTGTAATATGACCTGTTATGACAGGTCATAACAGGTTATATCACAAAAAATTATATAACAGGTTATAACAGATCATATTACTAAGTTCAATTGCCAAGATTATTTAACAAAGCTATAACAGATTATATTACCAAGTTTAATTAATGAAATCATATAACTATTGTCATATAATTTTACTAATTAAACTTTGATATAACCTGTTATGACCTGGTCATATTCCAATACTAATCATTAATGCTATTAACCTCTCAAGGTTTCAACAGGTTTTTCTAGACTCAATATATCAAATATATTTGATATATTTGATATCATTAATATCCTTAAGATTTTTAATATCGTTAATATCTTTAATATCTTCGATATTTCTAATATCTTTGATATATTTAATATCTCTGATATCCTAAGTATATCAGATTATCAAATCGAGTCAGGAACAAGTAATTCACTTATTATAGTACTATATTAAGAATTTACAGTACGATTTTTGGGAGGGTATAGATACACTACATAATATTACTAAATATACACAATAGACAACTAAAAATGATAATTAATATAGAATAATAATATAAAAAGAAAATCAGGGCATTTTTTTCTTACATTACTTCTAACTCTAATTTTAAGTTCTATGAGAAATTCAAGAAACAAATCTTCAAGTCATGCTAGGCCACCAACTACCTAGGCAGAATTTAATTTAACATCAAATTTCTGAGTTTTTAGTATATTTTTTAATCTTCTTCTATTTATTTTTTTCAATGCCAATTCTATTTTGATGGCAATATCCTACCTTATATAAATACTCTTTCTAACTCTTCTTTTGAGTCTGCGACATATGCGAAGTTACACTATGATATCCATCCAGTGCTTTCTTTAAATATTGTCTGATATGCGATACGGACATATCTTTCCTTTTTACTATCTTTTCTTTTCTTTTCTTCTTAGGTAATGTTTTTCTTCTTCATGTAATTCTTTAGTTTGCAAGTTTCACTTCTTGCTTGGTCTTTACTTTTTCAATCCTTGTAGATAGGTATCGACATTATTCAGCTATACTTCTCTTGATAATTCTACTGAGTCTGCTCATATAAATAGGGCCCCACCTCATCCTAACCATTCTTGTTCTATTGTTAGGTCTGGTATTCAACTTGTTAATTGTAGTGTTCCTATAAACCTAAACTGAACTGAACTTAGGTCAAGTTCAGTATTGAACCTGAACCTGAACATTTTTTAAAACATGTTAAGATTCAGGTTCAGTATTGAACTTTTAAAGATTCAGGTTCAGTTCAGGTTCAGTTAATAAGTTCATGAACATGTTCAGGTTCAGTCTGATGTTCATATGAACTAGTAATTCTAGGTTTAGGTCCGGGTTTGGAAGTTCATGAACATGTTCAGGTTCAGTCTGATGTTCATATGAACTAGTAATTCTAGGTTTGGGTCCGGGTTTGGTCTGGTCCAAACCAAACTCAAACTCTAAATTTTATTATTAAATTTTTATACTAAACTCAAACCCAATCATAAGTTTGGTCAGGCTAGTCCAAATTTTGCAAATTAGTTTGAGTCTAAATAAAAATATATATATTATTTAATACTGACAAGTTTACTTAGAGTGAGAAGTATAAATCAGTTAGAAAAATTTAGAGAATCATAGCATTTTGTTAATTTTTTTAAAAAATTATGCAAATTTCTATAATTCTCTAAATTTTACTAATTGATTATAACTTCTTGCACTAAGTAAACTTGTTAAGCACCAAAAAATACATCAAATCGGCATATTTTATTTTACTTTTCTTAAAATTTGAAGAAAAGATGCTTAATTTTGGAAATTTTCATCAAAAATTCAAAATTAAGCATCTTTGACGCAAATTTTAAGGAAAATAAAATAAAATATACCGATATGATGTATTTTTTGGTGCTAAACAAGTTTACTTAGATCAAGAAGTTATGATCAATTAGTAAAATTTAGAGAATCATAGAAATTTGTATAATTTTATTAATAAAATTATACAAATTTCTATGATTCTCTAAATTTTACTAATTGATCATAACTTCTTGCACTAAGTAAACTTGTTAAGCACCAAAAAATACATCAAATCGGCATATTTTATTTTACTTTTCTTAAAATTTGAAGAAAAGATGCTTAATTTTGAAAATTTTCATCAAAAATTCAAAATTAAGCATCTTTAACGCAAATTTTAAGGAAAATAAAATAAAATATACCGATATGATGTATTTTTTGGTGCTAAACAAGTTTACTTAGATCAAGAAGTTATGATCAATTAGTAAAATTTAGAGAATCATAGAAATTTGTATAATTTTATTAATAAAATTATACAAATTTCTATGATTCTCTAAATTTTACTAATTGATCATAACTTCTTGCACTAAGTAAACTTGTTAAGCACCAAAAAATACATCAAATCGGCATATTTTATTTTACTTTTCTTAAAATTTGAAGAAAAGATGCTTAATTTTGGAAATTTTCATCAAAAATTCAAAATTAAGCATCTTTGACGCAAATTTTAAGGAAAATAAAATAAAATATACCGATATGATGTATTTTTTGGTGCTAAACAAGTTTACTTAGATCAAGAAGTTATGATCAATTAGTAAAATTTAGAGAATCATAGAAATTTGTATAATTTTATTAATAAAATTATACAAATTTCTATGATTCTCTAAATTTTACTAATTGATCATAACTTCTTGATCTAAGTAAACTTGTTTAGCACCAAAAAATACATCATATTGGTATATTTTATTTTATTTTCCTTAAAATTTGCGTCAAAGATGCTTAATTTTGAATTTTTGATGAAAATTTCCAAAATTAAGCATCTTTTCTTCAAATTTTAAGAAAAGTAAAATAAAATATGCCAATTTGATGTATTTTTTGGTGCTTAACAAGTTTACTTAGTGCAAGAAATTAAGATCAATTAGTAAAATTTAGAGAATCATAGAAATTTGTATAATTTTATTAATAAAATTATACAAATTTCTATAATTCTCTAAATTTTACTAATTGATTCTAACTTTGTGATTTAGGTAAACAAGTGTATATATTATGAACCTAAACATGTTCATGAACCTTGAACTGAGCCTAAACTGAATTTTTTAAGTTCAGGTTCATGTTCATGTTCAATAATTTTAAGTTTAGATTTAGTTCAGTATTGAACTTTTAGAGCAGGTTCAGTTTAGGTTCAGGTTCATTGATTAACCTTTATTGAACTGAACTAAACTTCAGAACCCTAGTCAATTAATATATGAGGCTATGAGGATCATGGAAAAAGAGCAATTGAGTTGTAATTGAGTAATGTTATTAGCCAGAATTGTTTTATGCTTGTAGAAATATTTCGACATTTGATATTTAAGCTGCCGAAATGTTTAAATATTATCAAAATCCTAAATTATGCCAAAATATCTAAATAATGTTGAAATTTCTATCTAAATAATGTCAAAATGTCTAAATAATGTTGAAATGTCTAAATTAAGAAATATATATAAAAAAACATATAGTAATAGGTTCATTATCCAAACAAGCTCTAGTGTTCATACTTTAACATCAATAACTCTAGTCTAGGACTAATTATTTGAACTCATACCAATCAACTCATGCATAAACTACTGACCTCTTGGTTCTAAAATTTTCTAAAACCCAAGGTTCTAAACTATATGAAAACACAAGCATAAGAAAGATATCTAACATACACCTATATAGCTAAAAAGAATTGGGCATCATCATGCAGCATTTGTTTCAGGTCCTGCACTGCCATTGCAGCCATAGAACTGTATGTAAATATCACGAAGTAGGAAAGTAAGTCAATTCTAAAAATCAATATCGATGATCAAAACCTCAAAATCGTTTTATAATTGATGATCGAATTCTAAATCTTTATAGTTATTTCTTGTATTGAGTGGCCTGATTAGATTTATTTTTTATTATTTAATATTGTAAGTTATTAGGTTTTACAAATAATATGTACAAAGTTTTTTGGTTGTTTTAAAGCTTATTGAGCAAAAATGTGTGACCTCTGCAGATTATAGTGTCATTTAAAATCATGAGATCAATAGGGATTAAAATTTTCTGCAGAGTCATACTTTTTTGCAAAACACTATAATTAAATAGAATTTTCATATTTACAACAGATTTGCGCTTTAAGACAAATTATATAAATAATAATACGTATTATTAATAACAAATATAGACATTATAAAATGGCTACTGGCAAGTATAAACTATTAGTTTAAAGTTTAAATTAAATAATGCACATTAACAACAAATACAACCATTAAAAATGGCTAAGTACAAAATATGGACTTTATATTTTTAATAATATGTGATTTAATAAAAATACAGCCATATTTAAAAGCATAAAACATTTATTAAAATTTTAGACTTCTAAATAGATAATATAAAACGATTATATACTAATACTACATACATATATACATATATAATATTTTTATTGTTTATTTTAATTTAGACATTTAGTCATATAGTATTATATTTAGTCAACTATTTAGACATTTAGTCACATAGTATTTATTTAGTCAACTGTTTAGACATTTAGTCAAATTTAGGCTTTTGACATTTCGAAAAAAATAATGCCATGTCGAAATATATTTAGACACTAATTGCCTAAATAGTTGACTAAATTAAGTATTTTGACTAACAATATTATGATTGGGCTTGACATAATTTCAGATTCGGTTTTGAGGATAATTCTATAAGTAGGCAGAGTATAGGAATTAATTTAGCAGTGTAGTTAATTGCATTATATATAAGGTAATTAATATTTTTTATCAGTTATTTTCTTAGAGCCTTTTGACAATATTAGGCTATTCCTTTAGTTGTAGCAGTACTTGACAGTGGTCATACGTACAATTTTAGGTTACTTTAATATCAACATTACAGGATTCAAACTTGGCAAAGTCACAGACTTGATTGTTGGTCGAAATTGGTACTAATATTGTCTTGGTCTTGTTTTTGGTGGCTTGTTGCTTCAACAATGTTATGAAGAGCAAATAGTACTGAATCACTAGCTTTGATTTCTCATTTTTTTTGTTATTATATAGTAATCACATGATTTTTCTAGAACTAGATGCCCAGCAGATACCTTTACCAGGATCGAATACTGGAGCATATAGACTGCATATTGGTAAATATTAGAAAATGTTGCACATTATAGCTTTGGTCACGATTGCTTTTACAAACCAATAGTGTTTTCTTATTTTTAAACCCAGTTGTATATAGCTTTCTTATAGCTTCGAATTAGCTAAGCTTTAGTTTGTAGAGTCTTTTCTTGAGAAACTTTTTTCTATCTGATAACAAGATTTAGCCTTCTGCATATCTATTTGTGCCTACTCCTATTTTGGTAGTCATTACCTATCTTTGGTGCTTCTTAAACTTCGATAAGCTCATTTTGAATGAGTTCTTCCAGTTTATTAGTAGGTTTCTGAAACTCTTTGACTTTTTTTGCCTAGTTTTTGCAGACTAGTCATAATATTTCTCCTTCTAGAAGTCTTTTAGTATGATTTTTATATCATTGTTTTCTACTAACGTTTCTTGATCACTTTTCACTAGGCTAGGACCCCGAAGAACTCTGATACAATTCAGATGATTCTATAAAAGGAAATTTTGCATAAAATTTCATCAAACGTTGCATTTTTATATAGTAAATTTTCAAATTTTGCTCTATTTTATACATCTATTTGGCTAAAATACTGCCAAAATTATACAAACTCAGATCTGAGTTGTATCAAGTTCTTCAGGTCTTCTAGAACTTCTTTATCTTCTTGGTTAATGTCAATTTTGCTCTTGGGTTCGTTCGGTTTGTTTTTTTTTTTTTACTACTACTACTAATCTTTATAGTTGGGAGATCATGGATGACTTCTTTCTCTTCCTTTAAGGACTATTTCTAAATGATAGCATCATATGTGAAGGCAAGTTCTTGAAGGAGTTGATCCAGGCTGACTATCTTTTCTTTAAATTTAGAACTATTACTTTTGAAAGGCTCTTTCTGCACCAAATATGCATTATGAACTTCAGTCACTAGTTTTTTTTAGATCAAGAACTAGTCGAGACTTTCTTGAGGAAGTTTTTGTCATAGGAATTCTTGGATTTTCTTCCTTGTAGTCGAGGTTTGGATATATGAAGACAAGTTTATAATTGGCATATTCTCTTTATAGCGGTCATTTCTAAAATCTTTAAAATATTCTAGTATTTCAATTAATAATTCTAGGGCCTCAGGGATTTGTGTATCGTTGATATAGTATTTTTCAAAGGCCTGGTCAATTAAACTCTAGACTTTGATAGCTTCCTCTTTATCCAAGGTTTTGAATAGAGTGGCATACTCTTCTTTCAATCTTCTTGTGACTAGATATATATACACTATGCCTTTTACAATTACAACTAGGGCACCTAATTTTTTTACGAAGGCTTTTTTAAATGATTTTTCTCTAAGTTTGTTCGTATCTTGGAGAAAATTGTGGCCGAGTCTTGCTGAGATAAGTATTTTTTCTCATTTATCTCCATTTTGAACTAGGGCAGTCGATCTTATGATCTTGGTTCAGGTGGGTTAAAAGTTTTATTTTATAGTCACTACCAAATATGAGGATGCAGATGTATTCTTCTTATAAATATATTAACTATACATTACTAATACTAACTAAAACTACTCTAACTCAATTCTAATAATAGTGAAAGACAATGTTTGAGGCATGGATTGACTTGGTTTGAGTAATTAGAATTGAACTAGAGCTCTAGAATGCTACAAGGCTCTAATACAAGATCACAGGATTTTGGGAATTTATATGATATCTTATATTGGTAGGTAATTAGTTTATAATCATAATAGTTTTTTTAATCATATATCAGAGAATTACTAACAACAATAGGTAATCAGTTTATAATCATAATAGTTTTTTTAATCATATATCAGAGAATTACTAACAACAATACTTCTACTCTTATTTCAGAAGTTACTACTTTACTATATTGAACTCTGCACTTAACATTAATAGGTAATATTAATATGGAACCTTGAATATTAAATTTCTAACCTGTCTTTTGTAATGACCAAAAAAATATTGTATTTATACTTTTCATATTACTGTGTCCCATTGCTAATATTGTTAACCTTCCAAGGTTTCAACAGGTTTTTCTAGACTTGTTATATCAAATATATTCAATATATTTGATACCATTAACATCCTTAAAATTTTTAATATTGTTAATATTTTTAATATCTTCGATATATTTAGTATCCCTGATATTCTAAGTATATCAAATTATCAAATCCAGTCAGAAACAGGTAATTCACTTATTATAGTACTATACTAAGAATTTACAGTACAATTTTTGGGGGTATAGGTACACTATATAATATTACTAAATATACTAATTGGGCTTACAATAAATAACTAAAAACAATAATTAATATAGAGTAATAATATAAAAAGAAAATCGAGTTATTTTTCCTTCTCACAATTGGCAAGAAGGGGTTTTATACAGTTGATACCATTAGAAACTTTTTTATGCATATAGTCAGTAATACTAAATCACATGATATATTATTTACCAATTAAAATTAATAAAATTTTATTAATAATTTTCTTTAAATACGAATATATTTGAACCAATAGTCCATTTGGGATGATTTAACTATCAAAATGACCAGCTTAATAAGACGATCTTAATGAGCCAAAAATTGTTAAAATCCAATTACAGGACCACAAGATAATTAACAATTTGTGTATTTAATATTTAATAAATATATACAAAGTTTTAATATAAAGTAATATAAATTTTTAACTAGTACATAATCATGTGCCAGCTGTACCACCAAATTTAACCAACTATATATAGATTTGTAGATGGTATAATAGCATATGACACACTTAATTTATTAAATTATACCAAATCGATTATTCATAGTGTAAAACATATGGGCGGTCAAAAGTAGAAACAAGAAAATTGTTTCTAAGTAAATTTTTTCTAGACTTTAAATTAAATATCTTAACAACTATTAAACCAAACTTGATAAAAATTTTTTTATTTTAATTTTATATAGTTATAGAATTAAAATAAAAAAAATTTATTAGATTTGGTTTAATAGTTGTCAAGATATTTTAATTTAAAGTTTTAAAAAACTTATTAAAAACAATTTCCTTGGTTTCTACTTTTGACCGCCCATATGTATAATGGACTTGTTTTAAGCTAATCTTACATCATTATGTTTTGGCCTTGCTTCACTCAGCAGTTTTAAGCTAGCTTATATTTAATGTTTTGGTCTTACTTTGCTCAGCAGTCTTAAGCTAGTATACATTTAATAATTGGCCTTGCTTCACTTAGTAGTCTTAAGCTAACTTACATTTAATGTTTTGGTCTCACTTTACTCATTAGTTTTAAGCTAGCCTAACATTTTTATATTTTGGTCTCACTTTGCTCAACAGATTTAAACACTACATTAGTTTTTTGCCATGCCTCTGACACTGGAATTTTTTATTACTATGATTTTCATCAAGAATCAGGACAAACAAATTTTTGTATTTTGATGACCACTGTAAGTAGTTTAAAGTTGTGTAAGTTTGCAATATAATTTTTATGATTTCTACTAGTTATATAAGAAAATTCTGTAACACTTGTCTGCTATTCTGGCGGCCACAGTATAGTTGATTATTTTTTATTAGTATTACCTTAGTTTGCATTAAAGTTATTAATTCTTTCATAAAGAATTCTGTTGCAAAGCCTACTTGCTATTTGGTAACTACAGTACATGATTAAGGTTGAATTAATTTGCAGTAAAATTATTGTATCAAATTATTGCAATTTCTGTATAAGTTACTATACAAAATATACTATTTCAGCTACCACGGTATCGGTTAAAGGAGTTTGCATTGGAATTGTCTTTTATTTTCTATGTGTTTGAGTGAGTTGCATTGTAATTATATCGCCAGTTCTATAAAACTATTCTGGTAATGAGAGTTGGAATTATTATGAATAGCTATAAAAAATTCTGCTATAAACCTATTCGATGCATAATATGCAGTTAAGATTGAGTTTGCATTAATTTGTATTATGAATTACTGTAAGGTTAATTTAGTTTGTATTGAAATTGTTATAGTTTCTATGTGAAATACTGTAAAAATTTAGTTACAAACCTTACTATTTTGGTGATACACAGCACGCGATGCACTAACAAAGTTATTTTTGTTATTTATATCTCAGTTAATCTAATATTCACAAAATATACATAATAGATGAAAATCAATTTTTAAAATTATAGATAACAACTGAGTATGTAAATAAAAAACAACTAGTCATTCCTGTATTCTTAGTTTTTACATTTCAATTTTCACAATCCTATTATGATATTATTTATGCATAAATACAGTTATCAATGACCATAATCCTTATAAAGTTAGCTGATTTAAATTATACACATAAATTTTACCAATTGAAGCTCATTCACTGAAAGTTTTTTAGTTTATTATAAATTACACTAACATTAACTAATTCTAACCTGACCCTAACGATAATGACTAGAATTACTTTGTCTGCAAAATGAACTTTAGTGATATAGACTCAGTGAAATAAACTTGTAAAGGTTTAAACTTCTGCTTAAACTTTGCTACTGTAGTTGATTAGATCCTTATGATGGATAAAAAATAAACCAGTATGAAACAGGAATTAATAGTAATAGTAATGATATAGAAATTCAATAATTATAAACTATCACAATGCAATTTATATGTTATTATACTATATATATTGGTAATTGTTTATATAAATAAATCTGATATACCGATATTAGCTAACCTGGTCCATAAATAGTAAGATTTTTAGCGATCTTGAGTAATTTTAACTTGGGATCTTCCTGTGGAAACTAGTTTATCACATATGATAATAATCAAATGATCATTAATAAACAAATTCATTCAAATTCTTTATTACGGCTTCTCACTATTTTTTTGAAGATAATTGATTATCAATTCATCAAGCCAGTAAAAAATTCAATGAAAAAAAACAAAAAAAAAGAGAATAACACTCAATGCTATAAATAAATATAGGATAAAATGTCTATAAAAGCAACAAAAATATATATTTCAATATGCACTGATCTTTTTTAACGATTTGAAAGATGTTTTTCTTCTTTGAAGTACATGTACATTAAATATTAACATGTACATATACATGTAACATGTATATGTAACATGTACATATACATGCAACATGTAATATATAACATGTAACATGTATATAAAAATAGTAAAAGCTAATTTCCTTTTTTAAATATTGCAAAAAAATTATTTTAATAATCAAATGCACAAGTATAGCACAAATTACCATAAGCAGAAGAACTACCAACTGTTTATAGGGAACGTTTAAAGCATTGTATATCATATATTTTTGACTATTTAGTTAAAGTTAGAGTTAGAGTTAGTTCAGGGTTGGGGTTAGGGAATGTTTATAGGTAAAATCACCTTTCCAACATTTTTTATTAGTACATCAATATAGGTTTAGGTATTAGTTTTCTTGTATTTTTCATTTTCTCGCTTTTTTCTTCTTTTTTTCTTTGTCGGGCTGATCCGTGTTGATCAAAACAAACAATTTGATTGGTCTTATATCACAATGCTTTAAATGACTCCTGTTTATAGTAAAGGCTACTTACCATATGACAAACTCATTACACAACATAACATTTTTGGTAAAAAGGATCAGGCAAAATTGAATATCTTTAACAATTTTATAAACTTGTAATTGGATTTTAATCATTTTGGGCTCATTAAAATTATCTTAGTAAGCTGATCATCTTGGTAGTTAAATATGTAAAACAGACCACTAGATCAAGAGTTATTTATATTTAAAATTAAATTTTTTAAAATATTTTTATACAATTAAGTTGTATTTTATTAATAAAAAATAAAAATTCTTTATATATTCTGCAAATAAAGAATTATGCATTTATAATTAGTAACCAATTTGGGAAATAAAAATAGTATGCAATTGAACAGTATATGCATTTAGACAGTATGCATTTAGACAGTATCAACTGTAGTAAAATTTTGCAGGAATTTTTTTTGTTAGAATCCTAAGAGAAGTTTCATATACTCTATCTACTATAGATGATATAGATGGTAGGGTTCTTCAAATTCAAATCAAATCAAATATTGGATCAATTTGAATTTGATCAAATCAAATTGACTCTGATTTGAATTTAATTTGATTCAAATATTTGAATTTGAATTTGATTTGAAGAATTTTTAATAGTAATTTTCAAATCAAATCAAATATTTGTCAAATCAAATCAAATTTGCCATATTTGAATTTGATCAAATTAAATATAGTCAAATTTGAATTTGAATCTGATCAAATATTTGATTCAAATATTTGAAGATAAATCAAATTGCGGAACCCTAATAGATGGTTTTTGACAAAACAAACGTTTGGTTTGAATTTTTGATCATATAACATTATACCTGATCTTGAAATTTGATTGGGAGAGTGACATATAAGGCGCATCGCATGAGGCAATAAATAAATTTACTCTTTAAAATATTATATAAATATATATTTAAAAATTATAATGAGGCCTGCAGATCAATAGTGTAAATCGTTACACTCTCAGGTTGCCAAATGTAAGGTTGCTAGTTCAAGCCTTACTAGAGGCAAAGAAAAACTATACAAGTTCACAAAACAGATGGGCTGAACTAGGATGCTAGGACTGCAGTTGGTAATTCTAGCCACATTTGTGTCATATGCGCGCTCAATAAAACAATTTAGGTGAAAATCTTGTTGATAAACTTGAAGCAACTCCAGTCGAAATCGCAGAAAATTAGGACAATTTGTGAAGAAACATAGTATGAAAACTGGAAACTTGGTTGTGTGAAATCATAGTACAACAGCTTGGAGGCCAGCGAGTTGTGTGGAATAGTGACCTAGGATAAGGTTTAAGGAATCGAAGTACAGCATTCGAATCAAAACAGATGTGTGGAACATGACACAAGTTTGAATTGGAATGTTATGTGAGGAATCAGAGTACTGGTAATTGTCAGGTGTCGCTTACATAACCATTGAAGGAATAAAGTAAGGAACTTTCGAACTAAGACACTTCTAGTGAAATTCTGGTTGATTAGAAAAAAGAAACAAGATAGGCAATTATGGTCTCATTGTAATTCATATATATGTAAAATTTATATAAATATAGGGGTCCTGGTTTAGAAGGCCCTGTAGTGATTGTACTCGAGAAGAACGTGCTATTGTGTGACAAGTGTGTGACATAGTAATTTATCCGGATATCCGGGTAATTTAATAGTAACTGAGTAGAGGTTTTCCCAACGGGTACAATCTCTAAGGCCCTGGTATCAAAGTTGATAAATAAAATTGACGTCAAATGATGTCCCCAGATAATTGCTATCTTGGGTTTAAAAAAAAATTATAATGGTAACAAAGCAATCAAATCATATAAGCATATAAAATTTATAAGTAATCAGGTGCATAACCAGATATAAATGTGCTAAAATTTATAAGTAACAAGGTTATATACATTCAAAAATTCATAAACAACTCATAAGAAAATAATCGGGCTTATAATTTCTGATCAAATAGTCACTTTTTATACTCAATAATAATCAATAATAGATTCTCACTTTATTAATAATGACAATTAAAAAATATATTTCAATAAACAGTTTGCGCATTATCTCTGTACGTACGTATATATGTGGAACGAGAAACAAATAAAAAGTTAATGCGTGCATAATATTTTTATTTACATCAAATACTAATTAGAAATTGGCCCACTTATGTTTAAGGGCCAGATGATGTGCTAACGCAGGCCAGACAATCTTATATTAAAAATCCCGCGCGGGATCACGCGCGGGTCCCGCGCATTGCCCATCACTACTCCTAACTATCCCTTACCCTAATTTTAATTAAATAATAAAAAACATATAACGGTACCTGGCTTTAACGTTCCCCTGAGATAGGTTTTCCTGCAGTAAAATCTGTAAAATCTGTAAAACTCGTAATCGGTGCATAATAGTTATGATGGGAAAATAGATTTCACTGGTATACGGGTTATGATGGGGAAAATCATTATAATCATTTTAATAGTTATACCAAAGATAACGTATTATTCTTTCTTAAAAGGCCTTGCGCCCTTGAAGAAAATAATCCTGGATGATTCCAATTAATTCGTTTTCAAAATACTCAATACATTCCCTATAATTTAAAATAAACATACCCTGATTGACTACTTAGGTGCATAAGTGGTACGATCTCATATCTGAGAAGTACTTGTTCACGCTGACCGGCTGTTTAACGACGTACTGAGGATCCCGTGGTTGTTTTGTCCAACTCTCCCGACGTACCAAGCGTTGGATTCCATGACGAGGTTTAAGTATTAATTGTTAGTGTGTGACTGTGCTGCAAGATAACTCGAATAACTCAAGTAAAGAAAGATTTACCTACGACCAAACCGACTTAGGTAGCTCTCCCACAAAAAATTGTTCACCCAGCCAATCAAATTTAAGACCAGGTGTAACGTGATAGTCAAAACAAACGTTTTTTATTTTCTAAGTAAAAAGTTGCGTATAAACCTAAAAAACGCGTTATATTTGGGGTTAGGGTGAGTATAACGCAGGGTTAAAATGCTCTATCAGTAAAATTTCACAAGGAACACTTTTAATTAGGCCGCAGAAGGTGGTTTCCTAATTAAAATTTAAAGCTATTTTTGTTTTTTTGTAATAAGGTGGTTTCGTTTCGAATTTTACGTTACACCTGATCCTGAAATTCGATTGGCCAATATTACAGGGGTGACCAATTTTTTGTGGGAGAGCTACGGACGTTCGACCAAACCGCCTACTCGCCAAATCTAAACGCCTCCTTTTTGACTAAGCCCGATCGTAGGCTGTTTAGTTGTTGGTTTGTTTGTGTATTGTTATTCGGCTGATCCGGAAGACCTGGATAGTTGGTATCAGTATGCAATAGTAAAAATCCATAACTTCTTTTTCATAGCCTACTTTCAACTATAAGATTACGAATTCTTTTTTAAACAACTAAAAAAAAGTACTTCGATTGAAATTCGAAAAAATTTATAACTTACTGTCATAAAGATAATGGTGATGTCAAATTTATTTTATTGGATTAACGAGGTTCCGACACTGCCACATTTTTCAAAGCTTCAAAACGCCTCAATGCTGCATTATCTTATTGCCACAATTCCAAAAGTTCGAATGTCATAAGATCACATTGTAATTCAAATAATTTAATATAAAAATAAAAATTTTTTTATTAATATATTCTCAATCATTATATTTATATTCGAAGTTATTGCCATGTTTGTTTTCATGCAATCTATATCTATATAGTTAAGATATTAATTTTAATAAAAAATATTCTTAAAATAAATCTCAAAAATGACAAATGGCGCCAATGCGATGCTAATGGAAGAATCATCTGGTATAAAGCTTGATCCAACGGAAGAACGAATTTTAAAGGACCAAATTAATTTTACTGAAAGAAAAGAATCATATACTACTTTATATCGATTCGCTACAAAGTTTGACTGGATAATAATGCTTATTGGATTAGTGTTTGCAGCGGTTGCAGGCACTGCCATGGTATGTGTTTCTTTTTGCATGATTTATAATTCAAAAATTCTCTATTTATAACATTCTACATAATTGGCAGCCTGCATTTTCAATCCTTTTCGGAATAATGGTTGATTATTATACCAGTTTTCAAACTCACTCAATAAGTCCTAATGAGTTTTCCAGAGAGATAGGCTACTTTTCATTAGTTTATGTATATTTCTCAATTGCCATTTTCATTGCTACGTATATATCCGTGGCTGCATGGGTATATACTGGTGAAAGGTGGGTTTTTTTTAACCTTACGTTAAGTTGTCAAGTTGTCAAGTTGTCAAGTTATTAGTTGTCAAGTTGTCAAATTGTCAAGTTATTAGTTGTCAAGTTGTCAAGTTGTTCGACAAACTAATATCATCATGTGATTACCTTATTTTCAGAATTGCACGACAAATCCGTGAACGATATCTTCGCGCAATTCTCAGACAAAACATAGCTTATTTTGACAAATATGGCTCAGGTGAAGTTACTACTCGTATTACTACTGATATACATTTGATACAAGATGGCATCAGTGAAAAAGTTTCTCTCGCTTTTCAGGTAAGCTCTATATGTATTATTTTGTTTTTATTTGTTTATTAATTTTTTATTTATTTTTTACCATCATGTTTTATTTTTTTTTCAGAATATTGTACAATTCATTGCATTATTCGTTATTGCATTTACTACTGTATAAGCTGGAAAATGACTCTCGTAACTGGTTTCATTATCCCCTTTCTAACTATCAATAGTTGTTTAATGAATAAATTTGGCGCGATTTTTACAAAAAAAAGTTTGGATTTCTATTCGAGTGCTGGAATAATTGCCGAAGAAGCTATTTCATCCATTAGAACTGTTGTGGCCTTTAGTACTCAAAAGAAACTCTCTAACCTTTACGATACTTACTTAGCTGATGCAAAAAAAGAAGGGTTTAAAAAATCTTTATCGAATGGGTTTGCTCTTGGAGTAATGTTTTTTGGTATCTATACAGCTTATGCTTTAGCATTCTGGTTTGGCTCTATATTGATTATTAATCATGGATTGACTCCCGGACAAGTACATGTTTCCTTTGTTTTTTTTTTTCTCCTGTTATTAAGTTATTTAAAATCACTGATAATTTTATTTTTTTTTTTTCTTAAGGTCACTAGTGCATTCTTTACACTTTTATTTGGCACGTTCAGCCTTTCCGGTTTTTTTGTTGACATTCAAGCTCTTACCCTTGCTGCTGGCGCTGGCCCAAAAGTATTCGGAATTATTGATCGTATTCCCTCAATTGATATTTCCTCTGATACTGGAGATAAGCCTGAAAAAGTTGTGGGTCACATTCAATTTAAAAAGATAGATTTTGTTTATCCGGCTCGCCCTGGTGCTAAAATTTTGAATGATGTATCATTGGATGTTGATCCTGGTTCTACTGTTGCTCTCGTTGGTTCTTCAGGTTCTGGTAAAAGTACGATTATATCTCTCATACTCCGTTTTTATGATCCTATCTCTGGTGATTTATTTCTTGACGGACATGATATCAAATCTCTTAATTTAACTTGGCTTAGAAGACAAATAAGTCTCGTCAGTCAAGAACCTGTACTTTTTAAAACTACTATAGCTGAAAATGTATCTTATGGATTAATAGGTTCTATTTATGAAAATCTACCCGATGATGAAAAACGTGAAATGATTGAAAATGCCTGTAAGATGGCTAATGCTCATGATTTTATTATGAATCTTCCTGATAAATATGAAACTATGGTTGGTGAGCGTGGAATTTTATTATCTGGAGGTCAAAAACAACGTATTGCGATTGCTCGTGCTATTATTAAAGATCCAAAAATTTTGTTACTTGATGAAGCTACTAGCGCTCTTGATACACAGAGTGAGGGTATTGTCCAAAACGCGTTAGATAAAGCCTCAAAGGGCCGAACAACGATAGTAATTGCCCACCGTTTATCCACTATTCGTAATGCAACAAAGATTATTGTGATGAATAAAGGTGTTATTGTGGAATCGGGTACACACCTTGAGCTCATGAATAAAAAAAGCTTTTATTCTAAACTTGTTGAAATTCAACAGATTCAACAGTCTTTAAAAGCTGAAGAAATTATTAATGGTTTGAATTCATTAATAACTCTTCCGAAGGATGAAGTTACTGAGTTATTCACTATAAAGAATGAAGATCGTCAAAAATCTGATGTTGAAATGGCATTGGATCATGAGTATCAATTTACTGCTTGGGAATTGATCATGAAGATAGTATCCATCAATAAACCTGAACTTCATATACTTTCTATAGGCATAATAGCATCAATCATTAATGGTAGGTGAAAAACATTCATTTATTATATAGTACCTTTATGAAACAAGATAAAAAAACTTATTTAATTCTAGGTTGTATTTACCCATTCTTTGCTATTATCTTTGCTAATATTATTCAAGCATTCTCAGAAACCGAAAATGCTTTACGTCATGAGGCAACTTTCTGGGCTATTATGTTTCTTATATTCGGTGTGGTGAACTTTTTTGTGAATATGATCCAAAATGTTACTCTTGGATTTTCTAGTGAAAAGCTTACCGAAAGAATTCGATCTATGTCTTTTGCATCTATTTTACGACAAGATATTTTTTTCTTTGATGAAGAAAATCATAGTTTAGGCGCTTTGATTAGTCACTTATCATTAGATGTAACTTATATTAATAATTTAGCTGGTTTTAGACTTGGAAATGTCTTACAAGTGACAACTACGATTTTTGCATCTGTCATAGTGGCTCTAATAGTTGGTTGGAAACTCACTTTGGTCTGCTTATGTTCTGTACCTTTATTAATTGGTGCCGGCTCATTACATGTAAAGATGCTGCATGGTTTCCATCAAAAAACTAAGAAAGCTTATGAACACTCTGCACAAGTAGCTTGCGAAGGTGTTGATAATATTCGAACGGTCGCTGCTCTTACTCGTGAAGATGATTTATGGAAAATATATCACAATTTACTAGATGAACCAATGCGACAAGGTTTTAGAAATGCTTTCTTGGCCTCTCCTACATTTGCTTTCGCAAACAGTATCAATTTTTTAGTAAATGCTTTGGCATTTTGGTATGGTAGTAAATTATTTATGGATAATGAATATGATCTTCAAAGAATGTTTACGGTTTATGCTGCCATCATAATGGGATCAGCGTCTGTTGGTCGTGCCTTTGCTCATGCTCCAGATTTGGCAAAAGCAAAATTTGCATCTGCCACTATAATAGCATTATTAGAGCGTGTTCCTATAATTGACACATGGTGTCAAAGTGGTGAAAAGGTTAGAACTGTTAAAGGTCATCTTAAATTCTCTGAAGTCCATTTCCATTATCCGACTCGACCTGGCTTTCCTGTTCTTCGAAATTTAAATTTAGATGTCAAACCTGGTCAATACGCAGCATTAGTTGGTTCATCAGGATGTGGTAAAAGTACTATAATAAGTCTTACTGAGAGGTTTTATCAGGTGACGAGTGGTACAATTACAATTGATGGATTGGATATTGTTAAAATGAATGTGAGCAATCTTCGAGAGCACATTGCTCTTGTAAGTCAGGAACCATCATTGTACGATATGACTATAAAGGAAAATCTTTTGTTCGGCTGTCGACCTGGACAAAATATTACTCAAAATGATATAGAAAAGGCATGTAAAGAGGCAAATATTCATGAATTTATTGCTAAGTTACCAAATGGTTATGATGCACGTGTTGGTAGAAAAGGAACACAACTTTCTGGTTATTATTTTTAAATATTATTTCACACAACTTTTTTTGATGAATTATATATAATATTACTAACTGATTTTCTTTTAGGCGGTCAAAAGCAACGAATTGCTATTGCCAGAGCACTTATTCGAAATCCAAAAATTTTATTACTTGATGAAGCAACGTCAGCCTTAGACTCAGAATCTGAAAAGGCTGTACAAAAAGCTCTTGATGCTGCTGCTCTTGGGAGGACAACCTTAGCAATTGCACAAAGATTATCAACAATCCAACATGCTGATGTTATATTTGTTATAAAAGATGGTAAAGTACATGAACAAGGCACGCACCAAGAACTATTAAAATTAAAGGGAATTTATTACATGATGGTGCAAGAACAAAACTTGGGTGAATTGAGTTCATGAAGATACTGTATTATAATAATCTTTCTCATATGTGTTTTATGAAAGTTTGATTTAGTCATTTAAACCATTAGAATAAATTATCCTTTACTTTGCACCTATTATCTTATTTTTGAAAAGTTCTTTTATCCTTTTGTTTATAACTATGTTAGAGGACACCGTCTATCAGTGAAAAAGTTTTGAAAATTTTTTTTTGTTCTTTAGGAACATAAAATATTAATTTATGTTCCCAAAAATATTTTTAATGTTCCTATAATAATTTTAATAAAATTAATAAATATTCTCTCTTTAAAAATATATATATATATGCCATGCCATGACTAAAAAAACATACATGCCATGCTATAACTAAAAAAAAAAAAAAAAAGGCATGTCATGCCAAACAAACTATCACTATAGGGATCACAAATTATGGCTTTTATGTTCCCACTTTGTTCCTAAAAGGGTCATAAATTCTAAATTTAGTGTTCCTAATCTTTTTAAATGTTCCCGGGAACACTGGGAACATTAAATATTTAACACATACTTCTATTAATTAGTTTACAGAAGCTATAAAAGTAACTAATGAAGTTATAATAAATGAGTCTTATTAATTAAGGTTCGATTCTATTGTTAGAAAAACATCTGCACTTATATATTTATTCATTTTACTTAATACAGTAGCTTATTAATCTTTATATGCAACTATACACAAACACTATTAATTTTTCACTTATATAAAATAATAATAATAAATTTATCAAAGTTAACTAAATAATTATAAAATATCTTTAACTAAACTTTTAAAATGATTTTTAATATAGTTTTATTTAATAAATACTTAAAATTTTATAAAACTTTATAATTTAAAAATGTTTTAATATCTTGCTAAACAAATTTAATAAAGCCAGTTTCTGAATTTTTCTATAGCATTTATTTAATAAATATTCAGACTTTTACAAAAATTTGATCAAAAAAACCTTAAAATCATCTAACAATTAAAAGAGGGTGTAGATTATCAAAAAAGGTGTAGAGCTATCGATTCCCAAAATTTATTATAAAAAAACTTTTGATTAGCAATAGCCACTAAACCTGTACCATACTTGTAATCAAGCCGATAATAGAATTCCTATAGAAACATCAACATGCATTTGGCTATTCTCTTTTAGGTCTTGAGAATTCTTGAGAATTCATATTTCCTAACCATTTTGCATAAAAGTACCTAGTAATCATCAATAAAATATAACTCAAACCACTGCTTGTTGTTAATACTAAAATAATGGCAGCCCCATAAACATCTAAATAATTTCCTCTAACATAACCCATTCTAGTATCAGGTGTAATCCAATCTTTTAATAATTTTTCATTATCGACCTTAGGTACACCAGATTCATTTTTGAACCCTTCATGCTTGGCTGTATTCATTACTACTTCAATTAAATCTGCACCTCGATATTTTCGTTTACTATTTATTTTAGCTAAAAATTGTAATCTTTTAGCATTCCCCTTAAAGTTTTCTTCATTTAATAATCTTTTAACCTTTAATATTATATCATTAACATTTAAATTAAACTCTGAAATCCTCAAAGCCACACCCGCTAATTCTAATTTTTGAGCGTTTCCAAGTTGATCACCAAATATAGGAAGTATCAACATTGGTTTTGCATTATATAATGCTTCATGACTACTAGAAACACCGCCATGACTTAAAAATAGTTTCGTATTTTCATGAGATAATATTGCGAATTGAGGAGCACGTTTCGTAACGTGAATATGTGAATAATTATTGTTTAAAATAACTGACATAGAAATATCTGTATCAGATAATGACATTAGTTTTGAGGTATCGGCATTCATAGTAGCCCATATTACGCCATCAATAACGTCTTGATCGATCAATTTAAGAAAAGATTTTAAAATAGCTGCAACAATTTGATCGCTTAAGACAGCATAAGTTCCAATTGCAAAATAGATTGTTCGAGGATGTGTAACAAGGAATGAATCAAGAACTGGAGTTAGACCTGGGTAAATATCGCTCATAATAGGACCAATTTCTTGATGGAGAGGAGATTCAACACTTGATATCTGTATACGTATAATATTAAGCACACATGATTAATCTAATTTATTAAATAACAGACAAGAACGAGATAAAAATAATCACCTCAAATCCCAAGAAACTGTCGAATAACATTAAAATATTTGATATTCGTCCTCTTGGATTCCAATGTGGTTCGACACCTACTTTTGCTCTTTGAACATTTAGGTCAACTAAATTTTCATTAGCTGACCAAATAAATTGTAAAGGAGATATAAGGGCGCATCTAAATCTGTTATAGAAAGATTCATTTTCCATATTCACTGGACATCCAAGCATAGGATCTGATTTATATGGTGGTGGGGAAACTATTAAAACTAATAAAACAGAAAATTATTTCAGAAGTCAGAAATTTTCATTATGATAATGTTAATATTCACTTACAGTAAGATATAGTTGAAGTAATTCCAACTACAGGTTTTCCTAATTTCCAGGCAAGATCAAAGCACGGATGGTTTAAATAATAATCACAAAGAAATAAATCGGGGTTAATATCTTCAACAATTTCTTTATAGACATTATAAAGAGGCACGTAAACTGTGTTAATCATTCCTTTAGCAAGGTAAATAGTTTGTTTGAGATAATTGCGTTTAAAATCATCATCAGTATACACTCTTTCTTTTGATAAGCGTTTCAAATCAATAGAACTCATGATTTTACGATCAATAATAACTTGTGGAATTAAACTATAAGAGATGGATTGCGCCGTAAAGTTTTCAGGAGCTGCTAATGTCACCTAAAATAAAAATACAGTAAGAAAATTATAAATAATTCACAAAAATATAATAATATATATTATTGTACATTATATCCTCTGTCCATCAAAATCTTGCAAATTTCCAGCATTCGAGGAAGATGAGTTCCTATTGTTATAAAATAAATTAATTATCAATAATAATTTAAATTATAAAGATCGGTAATAATTTATGTTAATTATCCAACTTACCACCCACCAAAGAAACAGCGAGTATGCTCTTAGGCACATTATTTCTGTCCAAGGATAGGTCTCGTTTAATAAATTTATTGGAGTCTGCTGTTTCGAAAGATTGAATACATATGAAAAAAATGACGAAATGCCAAAGAGTAAATAAAGAAAATGAATATTTGGAAAGCATAACTATATAAACACTTATTTGAGTGATGCCAAGACTTCAGCCTGTCAGATTGATATATATTTATTACGTTGCATCAGGGTAAATCCGATACATAATAAATCTAGTTAAAAGTCTCGTCGGTCCCGCAGAATAAATTACAAAATTAGATCTCATTTTTCCTTGTCAGTACTCATTCAGATAATAAAATAGGTTAAATTCTAGTAAAGGAAGTAAAGGAAGATCCATCACGACCAAATTGACAAAACAAAAGATCTTCGGAAAATCAATTTTTGTATTGTAAATCTTATAAGAATAAAGGGCTACACCGCAAAATTTTATTAATACAACTATTTATGTGTTTTAAGTAAAAAATGATCCTATTATCATTCTAAATTGATTTATATAAAAAAATTACTTTTGAAAAAATTGTCAATTCCCAGCACCTAGCCCATATGATAAAGTAAGCCCTAAAATGATGGTTTCATATAAAAATTCAGAATCCACTTAAAGTAGGAGTGTTACGTACGTAACTCAGTTTGGTTTATTTTGTTCAGATCTCAGTCTAATCTTTTTTAGCCTAATTATGGTTTAAAGTTTAACTAAATTGCGCTGAACAGTATAGTGTAGCTGAGCAGATAGTATAGTACATGGTGTAATACGGATATTAGTATAGTATAGGTCAATTTTTAAACTCCATACCATACTGATCCGGTATTATATATATTTATCGTTAAGATTAGTTGATCAATATGATCGGCAATTCGGATAACCGTATTTCTGTACGTTAAATATAGTTAACTACTCAAAACGGTAGTTAACTGCTCGAACTATAGATATTATAGTTAACTGTAAAAACGGATACGTGTCATTTCACCTAAATTCACTTCGTCGAACTTAATTCACCGACCATTAATTTGCAGACAAGATTATTTTACAGACAATTAATTTACCAACAAGTTTATTTCATAGACAGTCTATTTCGCCGACAGCTCATTTCATCGACAATTCCTTTTACAAATTACACTAGCCTTAACTCTAATTCTACCCTAAATCTAAAGGTAATAACAGATATTACGTAATATCCTGAGGGGGTCTTATATTGGATATATAAATTTATATTGGCCAATCAAATTTCTCTTACGTGGGGAAGATACAGTAAACAATATTATGTATACTAGTGATACGGGCCGATGCCAAATTCTCAGGCCGGCCCGGCTGCCAAAATTAATTGGCCCGGTCGACCGGGTCGGTCATATTGTTAAAAAATCTTTCAGTCAAACAAGAATGCAAAATAGTCATATAATTTGATCTTCTCATTATGAAAATAGTTAGAACTACATCATAATACTTGTGCAATATTTCGATTACTAAAAAATTTCACTATGGCATGCCTGACATAATGATCTAAAAAATCGACTTTAGTTATTCGATATAATCATAATTTTTTATCGGACACGTCGGATCTAGGTCGGCGGTTAGCCCTAATTGTTAACAAATTCTATAGCAAAATTATCAGCTGGGCATTTTTTTACTTAATGAATGGATATGATTCATTAGTAAAATTTTAATGATCTTGGGCAAAATGGATCAATTCAGATCCAGCCGACCATGATTCCGAAGCACTCCGAAGTATTCCGTCCCGGAATTTTTGTGACCCTCTTTATGAGTTAGCACACATACATACAATGTTACACAAATTACAAATAGTCGGAACTATATCCCGATTGGGGTATTTTCTCATAGTTGGAAATAAAAGTGATAATGTATGACTAACTTATAATGACAATCAGTGCTTTAATCAGCAAAAAGAACATGCAATCAGAACTCCTAATTGACTAGTTGAACTTATAAATATCGACTAGAAAAATTGACTATTCGATTTTGGTCAGATAGATGATTATCGACTGCAAGCACTAACTTGAGAATGTTCTACACGTGATTTAACTAATAATTATGTTATACAATGAGATTCTATCAGGCGAAAAAATTTACTATATCCTGGCCGAGCTGACCTATAGGGATATTGGTCAATGGCCTATATAATGCCCGTAATTGGGAGAGCAATCAATGGACTTGTGCAGATTAGCTTTGAGCGTTGCATAGGTTATGCGGGATGAACGGTTAATTAGGGGATTCGTGTTTTAATGATAGCTGGAAATTAAGGAAAGTATGATCATTAGGTAGAGAGTTGTTTATGTATAATAACTTCTACTAGTTTTCTTCTAGCTATCTGCCAGCTTTCTACTTGTTCCCTGTTACTTTATTAAACAATTGCTATAGTTATATGGTGCGCCAAGTCACTTCTTATCAAAAATCACATATATTTTAATAAATCTATAAAATCTTAAGTTTTAAATATTTTTTAAAAATGTAACCAATAAAAACTATTGTTTTTTATTAGTACTTTCCAAATTATCAGTTAGAATATTTAAAAAGTTTATAAATTAAAGTTATAAGTGTTTAAAGCTATTATGCTTTCAAAATTTTGGCATTTAATATAAAAAAATTTAAAAAATTTTTTATATTTTTTTTATCCAATCAGAATTAGTATATAACGCATCCTGATTGGCTAAAAAGCATTTATATATACCCAAATTTGGCGCATTTGATGTGAAGTGACTTGGTGCACCATATAATTTATGATTTTCCTACTCTAAGTCCAATTTAGTTATTATACATTATTAATCTAAATAAAGGAATCATTACATGGTCATATTATTACAACATATGTAGTCATGGAATGTTCTTACTATGTGATTATGATGCCATTTTACATACTACTCAAAAATTCCCATAACATTATTCTCCTTCAAAGGCAAGCTCCTGCAAGCCAAAATGAAAGCTTATTATCTAAAATACAGTGCAAAAAATTCTACCCAAAACAAAATTTCATTAATAAAAATTTTAATCCTACTCAAAATCCAGACATATATCTGACATCTCCATAATCACCAAGTCTGTTGTGCCCTATTTTGTGATTGTATAGAGGCATTACTATAAATAAAATACCTTGTCATAGTCACATGACCAAATGTCAATAAGTAATATATTTGTTCATATTTGAAATACTATTAAAAAATTTAACATGTTTGATAATAATTAACTCTTGATACAGTGTCCCAATTTGGATAAAACACTACCAGAGTGTTTAACTCAATGAGACAATTCTAAAGAGTCCAAAATCATCCAAACCCAATAAAGATTTTTTACTCAGATGTTTAAATTTAATCAATTCTTAAACATGTAAAGTAATACAAATTTTTGATGATCTCAGGAGTGTGTGATTCGATTTTAACAATCCTGGGCTTATTAAAATTGTCACATCGAGACAAACATTTTGGAGGACTGGAAAATCTTTATTATAGGTCCTTGGCATAAAAATTTTAATTATATTTTTTGCAAATCAGATTTTTTTCTAATTAAGCAATCAGTTTTACAAACACATTTAATAAGTTGATAATAATGCGAATTATTGTTTGGTCAGATATAATTATATAATTAAAATTAGAATTATATAAATTTGTTATTATAAATATATTGAGTTTTGAATTTTGTTATTCACCAAACAATATAAAATAATGATATAGCATATTTTGCAAAATAACGCACAGGGGCATTATTTTGAATTTTGGCCTGGATTAGGCTTAATTTGAGCCAAATTCAAATTATACCCTGTGTATTATTTCACGAAAATATAGTATATTATAAAAAACTATCACTATAAAATATTTAAGTTATATAATAATAACAATTGTATAATAATGATGTAAATTAGATTGTAACTGGTACCCTTTTTGGTAACCTATATATAAATTTATTTATAAATAGTGATCAATTTTTCTGCAAATCATACAAAGCTGATAACTTTACTAGACTTATAATTATTCAAATCTATTTAAAGTTGGTCACATTTTCTAAATTTATAATAGTTTTCGAATATTGTGGTGGCAGGCAGTATTTAAAATTTATAGTTTTCAATAAATATTTGAGTTTTTTTAAAAACATTAATATTTAGAAAATGTTCTCTATTTTATCCTCTTGAAATATTCTCAATAAGAACATTTATAAAATTTTTATGTTCTAGATTTACTATTAGAACAATAAATTATATAAAATTTTTATCAATTTGATAAGTAGTTAAATTCAGTATAAATAAATATATATACAAATATATATATATATACATACTATGAATAGCACATATATTTAAAGTTGTACAATATGGATTACAAATAAATATTTAATAAAATAGCCTTTAAGATTTTTAAAATAAAATATCCATTAACCATGCAATGTGTTTTTTATATAAAAAAGTATTATTATTGTATAAACTTAATATATAGATGATTTGGGTCAAATAATATGCTAATACTAAGCAAATAAAAAAGACACTAAGTATTTTTTGTTAGTATAAAATTTAAATAGTTAAATAACAAAGCAATTGGATTCTAATTTATTGCATTAACCAATAGTAGTATTAGTAAAATATTATAAAAAGTCTTGTTTATTATAAGCAAATATAAAAAGCACTAGAAGTTTTAATAGATAAATACAAACTTAGTATATAAATTGTAAGTATAGAATATAAACATTCTTTAAAAATTAATGTTCAATATATTTAATATATAATAAATACTAAAAAGTTTTTGAGAACAATAAAGTTTTAAATTATGCTATTTTGAGAATATAACTTTAGATTTGAATTTTAAACACTGGTAACAGGGTAACAGGACCTATAATAAAGATTTCCTGGTCCTTATTTTGGTGGTTGTTTCACCCAAATTGGACCACTGTATCAAAAGTTATTTGCTGTCAAACATTTAAGAATTTTTAATTGAATATTTTAAATAAACATGAATATGAATTGGCTAATCAGATTATATAATCTATATTTAGTCAAAATTGATGACTACTAGGGTTCTGCAATTTGATTTGATCTTCAAATATTTGAATCAAATATTTGATCAGATTCAAATTCAAATTTGATTATATTTGATTTGATCAAATTCAAATATGGCCAAATTTGATTTGATTTGACAAATATTTGATTTGATTTGAAAATTACTATTAAAAATTCCAATTCAAATCAAATTCAAATTCAAATATTTGAATCAAATCAAATTCAAATCAGAGTCGATTTGATTTGATCAAATTCAAATTGATCCAATATTTGATTTGATTTGAATTTGAGGAACCCTAATGACTATAGTGAAATTCATCTAAAGCCAGCATATTTTATATATAGGCACCAATTTTTTAGCTGCAGTGTAATCTAATTATCCAATAAAAATGCAAAAAACTTAATACAATTTTAAAATTAATTAATAACATTTAAATTTTTGTTAATAAAATCAAATTTTGTTATGTTTTTTTTATATATAAACGCCAAAATTTTTGAATTATATATAAATTTAAATTAATATAATGGTTTAAAAAATAAAAGATATTTAAAAAAATTTATAGATAGTTTAACAATTTAAACAATAAGCTATTAAATTATCAAAAAAATTTTTATAATATCTTTTGTTTTTAAAGAGTTATAACAATTTAAAAATTTTTATAATTAAAAGGTGATGGCTTTAGGTAAATTCCACAGCATAATAAGGGAATATTATTAATAAAATTGAAACTTTTTTGGTAATAGTAATTATAAGTAATATGTGACTATAATAAAATTGGTTTACTATATTTTAAGTCCATTGTACAATATTGCTTATATCGAGGTATAGCTATATGGGGTGTGACTATAAAGAGGTCAAACTGTAGTATTTCTTGTTGCAATCACTGCTTCTCTCAGCATGTCTGTGTATTGCCAGCCTCAAATATACTCATGTTATCCAATTTTACCAAATTAAAAACTTCCAAATCCATTTGATTTTTAATAAAATTTTTTTTCTCTCATATTTTTTGGTTTCTGTTTTCTTGCCTTAAACTTTAATAAAACAAACATATAGCAAAGAGGATATATTATTTTCAATTTTGAGAAAATACATTAAAGAGTTAGTATTTCTTGTAATTACAATTCACAACTGCTTTCATGTTAGGTGCCCTATACATTCAAACAAAACTATTGTAACCATCCAAGATTATTATTACATTTTCTAATCGAACTTCTTTTTTTTTTAATAACTAATATAACTTTACACAAACAGGCAGAATTTAAAAACCTTATTTACTATCATATCTGTGTTTTGTTATATGCCTTAATCCATACACAATTGTTGCAATCAACCTTTTATACTACTTGGTTCATATTTATTTAAATATTTTTATTTATAATTTTCAAGTTTTTCTTTCTATTTCTATATTTCTAGCCCATGTTTAGTTGTTGTAGCCAACTGATATATTATTACATTTATATAAGCCATTATATGGCCTGTTTAATCTTTTTACTTCTATTTTCAAATTTATTTGTCAGATTTGTACTTGCCTGGCTTTGGTTTTAATCTTTTTTTTATAGACCAACAATTTAATTATTAATTTTTTAAAGTGCTTTATATTGGTTCTTTTTTTAAAGACTATTTGGTTAATGTCATCCCCAAAAATTAAACAAGTCAATCATAGCGCAGCATTATCTTTATTAATCAAGATTTATTCTATTTAATCCATGACTTTGGTTGTACTATATTAAAATTTTTATCAATGGCTACCAGGTCAAATTCATGTCAATTTTTTATTTTCATCTATAAATTGTAAATGAAAATAAAAAATTTTTATTTAAATTGATCTGATAGTTATCAAATATCTTAGCTGCAATAATAGTTTTTAAGTTTCAAGTAAAAATTTCTCAACTATTTGATCAAATTTGACAAATTTTTATTTTATTTTATATATCTACAGAATTTAAATAAAGAAATTTATCGAAAATAGCTGGGTATTCACCAATAAACAGAGATTTAAAATTGAATAAAGCTGCAACTTGTGCATTTAAAAATTTTCAAAGTTTTAATCAAATTTTCTCAATAAATATCAGGTCAAACCTGATGAGATTTTTTATCTTAATTCTAGGAATATGTAGAATTAAATAAAAAAATTTTATCAAGTTTGACTTGGCAGATATTGAGAATCTTTCAATTAGAACTTTGAAAATTTTTAAACATAAAAGTTGTGACTTTATGCATTAAATTTTAAATTACCTCTCAATTTTTTTTTTATTTGAATTCCACAGATCCTGTAAAATTAAAATAAAAATCTTTTATTGAGATTGATCTGGTAGCAGGGTTGGCAATGGACTAAGCCCATTAAAAATATATTTGTCAATGGACCTCAATGGGCCAATATTATAATCTATTGATCCATTGATCATTGGTTTATTGGTTTATTAGCCATTCATTAATAATTTTAATAGTTTATATTATTTTATAAGTTTACTAAATATTGCATATTATAAGCATAACTTTACTTATCTTTTTTGTAAATATGTATTATTATATTATTTATTAAATAGCTACCCACAAAGATTTATCGCAACTGTAACCATGGAATAGGAAAGCTTGTACTGTTATGCTGAGCTTAACTTCAAGGATTAATGTTAGGGAGGCTATGTAACCTGGTCATAAAATATAGAATTTAGATATTTAGGATTTATTAGGCATTTATTGTAAGAAAAATATAATTTATATAATATTTATTTTAGAGAGTAATTTATAGAGCATACATTTTATTTTACAAAATATAATAATGTTTAACTCTATTTTAAGACACTAAGACACTAATAAAAGTATTAGAAAAGTAATTTTTATTACTAATTCTTGTTCCAATCATAATATTAAACTTATACTAATATCAATTATTTAATTATATAAGCATATTGGGTTTTAGCTTTTTTTTGATTTAGATAAACAGTATTAATAAATAATATATTATAGATTAGATAAATTTAATTTTACTATATTTAAATTAGGGGGCTAGTTTTTATACCCCTAGTCTATTATTCGTACACCCTACACTGTAAATTTCTGAAATCCACGAGATCACGTGAAATGATGATTGATATCTGAAATGTGATTGGGCATAGCATTGTACAAAACATGTGCGCGATTATTGAACATCTACGTACGTAGATAAACTTATAAAAAGAAAATATTCGAACCAAAAAAATCATGCTTTCACTGATAGTATTTATGTGATTTTTTTTTAAACCAGAAATAATATATATGAAGACTCTTTAATAAATGTCTTACAATTAGAATTCGCGCTATACATGGATGACTACTTATTTTTTTTATATTTTTTTCTTGGCCGATCATTTTTTCAATATTAATAGCAAGTATAAGCTTGTTTGCTTTCTTTGTTAAAAAACATAAAGCACACTAAAAATGGCTAAAAACAGAAAAACATAAGTAGCAAAATTTATACTATCACAATTTACAGCTATGTGTGAAAAGATCACCTCGAAGAAATTATTTGTAATAAACTATTCCATTTATAATAATCACATACTATATTTTCACGTAATAACGCTCATGAGTGTTATTTCGAAAATCATATCATCCAAAAATAATCAGAATGACTTCGAAATAATAACATGCACGTCCTGAAATAACGCGCATGTTTGGATCTGATTAAAAAAATGTTTTCATATGTCAGATGGCCAGTCTTTAGTTCAGAATAACGTGCATTCGCGTACTCAAAATAATGTGCAGGTGAGCGTTATTACGCAAAAAGACGGTACCAATCCAAAACAATATATACTAGTTATTGACATGTTACAACTGATTATTTACTAGCACCTAATTTACTTTTGTATCTTGGGTCATTTCTAATATGTAATAATAAGCTTCGCTCACCTACAATAGGAGAACAAATTTGTGTATCACAAATTGAAAGTGATCCATGAAAAGCATACAATAAAGTATTGTCGCGGATGATCGTAAAATCGGATGATGATAGAATTTGGGGTCTCAATTTGAAAATATAAGTCTTATCAAAATCCACCTATACTCTTATATTAATAACTCTAACTCTAAACCCTAAGTCAACTATTAAAAAAAAAATAGACCCAAATTTCACCATCCGAGTTTATGATCATCTGTGACAAGTTTTATTTGGCAAGTACTATGTAAACTCTGACGGAAAAAATTCTACATTATTTCTGCAAATTTTTATTAAAATCATGTGACAAATTTTTATTAATTTTAATATAAAAAATTCTGCAGAAGTAATATAAAATTCCTTTCGTAAGTGCATACCTGCCAAATAAACTAGTTATCTGGCAGATCATGGACATTAACAGTATAATTGCAAAGCACGAGGCCTTCAGTCACGTGCTTCTGCTATTATCCTGTCGATACTTATATATCCGTAAATCATGCCAGATTATTTGGCCATAATAGTTCAATTGATTGTATTTTGCTGTGCACAATTTATCGTAACTTTAGTATAAATAATGATCATCAACTCTGAAGTCACTAATCAAAATAAGAAAATAAAATCCCAATATAGTATAGGAATAAAATGATATACCGGTACTTGAAATGGTTAATGCGCAAAGTGACTCTAGACAATGAATTAAATAGTTTTGATTAGTAGTGTTCTTAAAAGGATATAAGGTGCACTATTATAATAGTGTTCGTGAAATTTGCGAGAAAAATGTTAATACCGGTAGCAATAAATCTTAAAACGATATAAGGTGTGGCTATGTAATAAATCATAAAAATACACATAAAAATGGTCATTAAATTTTATCAACCACTTTCACAAATATTATTCTGACACATTCAAAGCCGCATCTTATATTCTTTTAGAAAGAATTTTGAAGAAAAATGATGTAATAAATTCTAAAGGGATGTAGTGCGTGGCTTTAAAATAGATTGTAAAAATTTTCATAAAAAAGATGCGATTGTAAACTAAAAAAGATGTGATTGTTAAATTAAAGCACAAAATGCATCAAATTAGAAAAGGAAGATAAAGTAAAAAAAATTTCATTACACAGCCTGAAACCAAAGAAAAGTGTAGATTAAATTATTAAGTATTAAAAAATTTTTATAAAATATAAAAAGAGTTTAGAGGCAAAAGAATTGATCTTGCCTTTGATTTTAAAAAGCTCTCTAAATCTACAATAAACCTTGAAATTTTTAACTTTGTTTTTCACGACTTTCATCTTTTGAAATCTTGTGAACTTTCTTCACATTGTCGCAATTATCCCCTAAATTAACCTAAATGAATTAAATTAAAGTGCTAACTCGTTGAATTATCAAAGTAAATATGCTTCCACCTCTTTCTGAAATATACAACACTGCCGATGAACTTTTTCAAAATGCACAAAAATTTGCAAATTCTCAGGGTTATACTCTAGTTAAAAAAAGAACCCGGAATAATAAGCATGGTGAATTAAAAATATGTTAATACGTTGTAACTGGAGTGGTGTTTATAATAACCCCAAAGGTTTTACTCAAGAAACAAACAATAAAAAAAGAAGCACTAGGTTAATAGATTGCTCTTTGAATTATATGCGGCTCAGCGCAATAACCTTGGCATTTGGAAGTTCGTAATGCTGAACATAATCATAGTCCCTCAGAAGATATATCAGGACACTCTATTGTACGTCAACTAACAAAGGAACAAATAGAAAGTGTTGAACAATGACTATCTCTGGTTCACGTTCCTGTGAAATTGTATTGGCACTTCGACAAAGTGATACGTCAGTACTAGCTACCAGTAGTGATATATATAATGCGTGTTTACGGCTTTGATAACAAAATATGGTTGGCTGAATCCCTATTCAAGCATTAGTTGATGAACTTCAAGGAGGAGACTTTTTTTTACAAATACAAATGTGATAATTCTGGCTCAGTTACTCATTTGTTTTTTGCGCACAATGACTCGATATCTCTTAGCTGTCAATATCTCACAGTAATTCTCATGGATTGTACCTACAACCAATAAATTTAAAATGCCATTATTAAATGTTGTAGGTATAATCAGCTTCAATACCACCTTTTATTCCTGTTTTGTTTTTATGAAAGGGGAAGAGGAGGACGACTATAAATGGGCCCTAACAAACATTACAAGTATATTTGATGAACAGAAACTGAGCATTATTGTGACTGACAGAAAACTAGCACTCATAAATGCTCTTGAAATGATCTTACCCAATTCAACCAATCTACTTTGCGCATGGCACATTAGCAAGAATATTTTAAAAAATTGTAAACCACAGTTTCTAAAAGAAATAGAAGAAGACGGTAAATGAGAAAGTTTTCTTACAAAGTGGAATGATATAGTTCAAGCAGAATCAAAAAACGAATTTGATGAAAGGTGGAAAAATTTTTGTTCAACTTACGTCCACAGGAAACCTTTACCATGTTTACACAGCAATATCTTTAGCAGTAACCAACCAAAAAAAAGAACTCAATACTATGATTGCATCAGAACGTATTCGTATTTCAGCCTTTGCTACTAACAATTCTTTGTATAGAAATATTAAGGGTAAAGTATCAACCTTTGCACTCAAGAAAATAAACGATCAGTATCAAAAAGCAAAAAATGCAACACTACAAGAGCCCTTACATCCATGCACAGGGTCTTTCTCAAAAACAATAGGTTTACACTATGCACATTTTATTCAACATTTGGAAAATGTTCAAAGTCTAACTCTTAATGACATCCATAAGCATTGGTGGATTCCAGAAAACTTACTAGCACCACAAATTGAAGAAAATAGCAAAGATCCACTACAACCCCTTTTGCAAGATCTATAGCGAAGATATCAAAAATGGTCAGAATTCTAGCAATTAGTCGCACAAGATACATTAAAAAGCATTATTGATGAACCTTCAATAGCTTACAAGATCCTAGTATAGTCGGTACCAAAGGTTGTCCCTCTGGAGCTTCTAATAACCAAAAAGTAAATTCAACTAAAAGAGATCCTTCTGGTTTTGAATTAGTAGATCCCAAAGCAAGGCATTGTGCAATTTGCTGACAACCTGGGCACAATGCTCGAACTTGTATTAATAAAAAATAAAAATGTTTAATTAGTTTTTTTTAGTTTAAATTTTTGAAAGTGAAATGTATAAATAAAGTTTACTTGCCCTTTAGTTTGAATTTAAACTTTGAATCTGCTGATTTATATTTTTTTACGAAAGCAAGTTAATAAAAACAATTAATATTAAAAAAAAAAAATAAAAAAAAAATAAAAAAAATAAAATAAACTATTACAACCATTACATTTATACAGTACTGTATAATGTTATAAAAACAACTAGCAAGATTGATATCTTGTATGTATTACAGTATTAATTAAGATGAACGTATTAATTAAGAGAAGGAAAAATAAGGGTGAAAAATGACTTAATTTATACCAAAAAAGCAGGGCGAGGTGTCAGAAAGGTCAGAATTAAAACCAGAAAGGGGTCAGGAATAAATTCTTTTCACCTTTTCCAAAAGTGTTAATATAGTAAAAAAAGAAAAACAAGATAAAAAACCAATTCCTATTTTACCAAGATAAAAATGAATATAAAGGAAAAAAGTGTCAGAGAAAAGTTTAGCAGTAGTTTTAATAGCATTTTGGCTTAATAAATGGGGTTAGTAAGTGATTAATTAAGTTTGTCATTTTAGCATAGAATTAGCGTAAAAAAAGCACAAAAAGCAAAGTAAGAAAAGGCCATAAATTAACGGTCAAATGATAGAAAATTTTTGCAAGAATTCCAGATGAAAATAAAGATTGAATTATTGAATAGACAATCTAGAAAGTTGAAAAATCATAGAATAGCTATAGATATTAAACGATCATTTAACAAATTTGATCATATGGTAAATGTAATTGCATAATCACATTTCAGATATCAATTATCATTTCACGTGATCACATGGATTTCAGAAATTTATGGTGTAGGGTACGAATAATAAATCTAGGGGGTATAAAAACTAGCTCACTTAAATTATTATCATATATTTAATCTATTGGTCCATTGGTCCATTGGGTTAGTAATTTTTCAATAGAGCCAATGGGTCTGGTCAATGGACCAGAGGTCTATTAGTACTAATAGACAAATATGCCAATCCTGTCTGTAGCCATTGAGATTTTTTGGTTT
Organism: Gigaspora rosea; assembly: GCA_003550325.1. Taxonomy (NCBI): domain Eukaryota; kingdom Fungi; phylum Glomeromycota; class Glomeromycetes; order Diversisporales; family Gigasporaceae; genus Gigaspora; species Gigaspora rosea. The sequence goes on along the minus strand of QKWP01000287.1, from coordinate 140,164 downwards.
AACTTGAATAAATATAATTATAGCAAAGATGTATAATATTTTTAAAATATTTTCAATAATTGCCAGATCGATCTCAATAAAATTTTTATTTTCATTCAACAAGTTTATAGGATTTAAATAAAAAATTTGTATCGAATTGGTCCTTAAAAATTAAAAATTAAATTTTAAAAGGATTAAATAGTACAACCAATCAAAATGGATTGCAAGTATTTTTTTTGCAGGTTTAATTTTATATGCTTGTTTAACTTTTTCCTCCCTCCGAGCCTAATCCCAAATTTATGTTAACGAACTAATCAACTTGAATGGTCTAATTTTTTTTTATATTTAGAACTAGCATGTTTGCTGAGTGTTAGGTTCTTCTATTGTCAAAATCTTTTAATTTTTCTACTAAAATAAAAATACCAGGAACGGAGTGCAACGAAGTGCATAGTTAAGTAGGAAGTGAAAAGGTATATCTGAATTCGAGAATCTGATTGGATGACAATTTCATGTGATTTATTTATAGCCCTATGAAAACTTGATACACGGAAATGCATACATAAATACGAAATTGTATGCGAGTAAGCAGGGTTTTATAATCACTGCACAGAAACTGCATGGGAACTGATCGTCCATAAAATTTAATACACGTTATCACACAAAAAATTGAAATTTATATACTATTGTACATAGTATTATATCCATATAGGCCCTCAAAAGTAGAAACCAGAGAATTTGACTATTTTTTGAAAATTGACCTGTTTGATTGATCAGGTGTAAAATTTTAGGCCTGATCTTTTTTAATTAATAATAAATGTCTAATCACTTAATAAATTTTTGCAATACAATGGTTAAAAGCTTTTGACACTATAATCTAAAAATAGATTTACTGAGATTTACTGATAGTAATACAGATCTACAGATCTAATAATCCTGTTTAAACAGGTTTGCTAATCATGAATAACCTATTTTTAGATTGTTTGATTTTGTATAACAAAATAGTTTTTGCCAATTTTTTCAAAACCTGTAATTGGCCAAATTCCTGGTTTCTACTTTTGAGGGCCCATATATTGACATGCATTAATCTTAATGATCACATAATTTCTGTGCACTAACATGCACAATCATTAAGATTCTTAACGATTATAATTTTCATGCACTGATGTGCACAATCGTTAAGGTTCTTAACGATCATAATTTTTGTGCACTGAGGTGCACAATCATTAGATTTTTAACAATCATTATTATAATTACACGATCATCACAATCGTTAAGATTCCTTAACAATCAATTTTAACGATCATAAAGTTCATTTCTTTACATGATGTCATGATCACCACAATCATTAAGACTCCTTAATGATCATAATTTTAGTGATGATTGTTACAATCGTTAAGTTTTTTATGATCATAATTTTTGTACATAACTTCGCAATTGTATAGTCATTAAGATCCTTAACGATCATATTCCATGTACTAACATGATGAAGATCATAATTCCGTGCATTAACGTGATGATCATTAAGATTCTTAATTATTATAATTTCTGTGCAATGTCACGTACAAAAACATTTAATTTTGAGTAAATAAATATTACATTTTTGTTTTTTTGTTTTTGTTTGCATTTAACAACAATAATTTCTGTGCATTGATGCGCAAAAATTATATTCGATTTGTAAGTAAATAAATATTTGATTATTTGTTTTTTTTTTTAAAACTTAAAATTTTAATATTTTCTTTTATTGTTTTATAATTTTATTTTTTTACAACTTACTAATTTTTATATAATTTTTTTTTATTGTTATTGTTTTTGAAACCATTTTTTTGAGTTATTGCATTGAAAGGTACTCTTTTAGAATCATTATCATTTTTGGTATATGTTTTTTCATCATTTTTGGAAATAACACGACTTTGTTTTTTTATTACTATTATTTTTTCTTATATTTTTTATTTATTTTCTGTATATTATTGCATTTTAGCATCACTCTTGAGTTGCTATCATTGGTGTTGGCATAATTGATATTGTCACTATTGAAGTTATTTTAAGAGTAATCATTTCGAATTTTTTTTGAACTTTTCATTTTGGTACTATTGCTTTACTTTGTTTTTTTCGATATTATTAGTTGCTGGGTTATTTTACCAGTACGATCACGTTTCTTGTGTAATATGAAATGTGTGAGTGATGGTTTCTATTCAACTTTTTTGATGTTCACTATGCTGATTTTTGAAGAATCCTTTTTTAGTATGAGAAATAGTTTTTGTTTTTCTAATTCAGACAAGTGTTATGGTAATTTTGACAGCACGAGATGCAACACGTGCATGTATAATGTATATTGAACGATAGTGCGAGAAATACATTCATAATTGTGATCTTATTATGTGCTTGTCAAAAATGACATTTATATATTGTAATTGACTAATACAGTAATAGTATGGGATATTTTCTTTTGAAATTATGCCTGTTTAGTATTGTTAATTAATGCATGCGTAATCTGATTTTGAAATGAGTAATAATAAAAAATACTTTTATTACAATACATTATGTCCTTGTATTTTTAATAAAAGAATTACATAATCGATATTTGATAGTTTTTGATTGTTATCAGTTATCGATATCGATAAAATGTGTTTGGCAATTTGCCGTTTTTGATTTGTTATATCCAAAAACTGTAATCAAATTATGTGAAAATTTAAAATATAAACAATTATAACGATCTATTTATTGAAACATATGATTATTTGCATGTTAATATCATAATAGTTTCATCATAATTCATAATTGATTTATCAGTATCAGTATCAATTAATATTTTTTTTAAAAAAATTGACTTTCATTTTTTACGCACAATTTATATTTTTAAGATTTAGAAGATTGACTTCCATTCGTCATGCGCACTTGGTGTCTTTGAAATTATATTGAGATATAGACAACATTAATAACAGAATCACGTACTGTGTATTGCCGGAATAGTAAGGTTTATAACAGTAAAACATGATAGAAGCTATAATAATTTCAACGCAAACTAACTCAACCCCAACCACATATTGTGATTATTACAGTATATTAGAATAACAGGCAAGTTTTGTATAAGAGTTTTTTGCAGTAATTCTTGACAGAAGCTACAATAATTTCATTGCAAACTCAACTTCAAAAAGTGTTATATACCTAATAAGTTTATAACAAAATTTTTTATAGTAATTCACAATAATTCTAATACATACTAATTCACCTTTTCACATAATTACATGCTGCACATTGTGAGAGTGGTGAGTATTCTAAAAACTACTAACAACACTACTATCTAATTAACCAATGCCTTTTAATCGTGCAAGACCTTGAACCTAGAATTGGTAACCAAAAAAGAGGTGGTTTAGTTGATTTGGATCTCGAAGTTCTTTTAGGGTCTTGCTATGGTATGTCAAACGAAGATAAGCTAGGATGGTATCCAATTGGCTTAATTTTTTTTGTCATATGTCCAAAAAATTTGAAACAATTGGACATGCCATCCCTGAGATAAGTATCTCTAGGATTTATTGTAAAAAGTTCTTCTGTTGGTTCAAATCTTACTTTATTTAAATAATTCTTCTTTATTCTAGTTACAAGGGTTGAAAGGCCTAATGCAATCATTAATATTATTAATGATTATTATGTGATCAAGAACGATGCGGGTTATTAATCTAACAATAGAATAGATTACTCTATAAGAAAAATGTACTATATAGGCACGGAATGGAATTGGATAGGCACAGATCATTTTGACATGGGTCAAGGTCTGAATTTGTATGGATATGGCCTAAGTTGGTTCGGATTTAGTGGACCGTGAAGGACTGTGTGCCTGTGCCAATAGGACCGTAAATAGCACGGGTTTTGTAGCAGTTTACTAGTCGAATCAGCATGGGATTTGGCACAGGTAATAACTGTTAATTCACATGCTAGCACGATAACAATGTGGATTAACTATTAAAACATAAATTTACATAAGTAATTAACATAAAATGAACAAGCTAACTGCATATAAAGCAAAATTTTGTAAAGAATTTTTTTTGTTAAGACATACAGGGAAGCTTCATTAGTAAATCATGAGTAGAGTTGCAGACATTAGAACATCAATTAACAAAAGGCAGGGGGTGTAGAGTGATGTATTGACTTCACTACTTCAATTTTATATGACATAAGAGTGACGTAATGACATTACTACCTTAGAACTTTCAAATATTTGTAGCTATAATCATGAGATATCGCTCTGTTTTTTAAAAAAATCCTTTACTGAGCTTTCGCTCTTCACGAATTGAGCCAACACATATCATGAGCTAACACATATGTAACATACACTTACATGCCATCTGAACATGCCATTTCATATGACGTGATATTACGTACCTCTCTTTGCTGCAATATCTGTGCCATTTTTATTGTGCTATTCCGTAAAACATTCCTGCATGTGCCACAAGATCTGTGTCATTTCGAGCATTCCCAACACCAAGCTGTACCACCACCCATACCACTTTTCTTATAGGGTTAATTGTTTGATAAATCAGGTAATCAAAGGTTTAATCAATTTATGTTTTTGTATAAAAGGTAGTTAATTCGATCTTTCTTTAACTGAGTTATATTAAATGGTACAAAACTCAGGTTACGAAGTCACAAATAACGAATATTCTAGGGTGCAAGATAAATTCAATAAGTAATTTATTACAATAATTTTGCATTAAATGAAAACTTTCTTAGAGCTAACACTTCTGCTCTTTTTTTTGAAAGTTAAAACTCAACTTAAGAAATATGTTTTAGTGAAGCGAAAAGGGAATCTTGTTTACTTTCTCCCTGCTAGCAAGTATCGGCTCTAGCAATTATTCTTTAAGATCCTTGAATTAATAAACTGTCATTTATATTATAAACCGATAACCCTCCTGATACATGAAATTCATAATAAAGTCCAAATCTCATGACTTCATATTAGAGTCTCATAACATAATCTAGAACTCTTATTCTGACCCTAGTTACTCAAACTAAATCTATCGACACCTCAATCAAAACCTTACTGTACAGCAATGTAAACAACAAAATATAATGAATCTAAAAAATTTCAGTCTTAAAACAAATATCGTTTTACTAATACATTTTATATGACATGTGTACACATATCACGTATAAGTATGTATATGTATTAACAAGTATGTTGAATGTAGAAATTAACAAATACTAATTGTGCTAGTCCTGCGCAGTATCGCATGCTGCGCAGCTATCTTATTAAGTAGTAGTTTTAGTAATTAGAAGTATTTTCTTATTTGGCTATAAATTATTAAATTAAAATATTTGTATTCTAAATTTAATTAATAAAAAATAAAGTTAATTAAAAAATATAAATTTTAGTTAATAAAAATTATAAAATTTAGTTAATAAAATTATAAAATGTTAGTTAATAAAATAATATATATAAATGTATATATGGACATATGTTATCATATGTAGATATATGAATATATGCTATTATATGTTATCTGCACATAAATATGCACAAGACAGTGCACGTTAGTATGTGTACTATTGCACAGAATCTGCACCCTATTACGTGCTGTAAACGTGCTTTCTCATACATTGTCTCGTATAGATTTACGTGCAGGTTCGTGTGGTTCTATATCTAAACTTTTCCGTATATTGCAGTATCATTCCGTACTACAATTTGTTAATTTGTTATTGGGCAGTATGGTGCTATTCAATAGTTCTTGTATGAATTAGGCGATCAAATATTATAATACTGTATTGCTATTAATGTTATTGATGCTAAAAATTTTAAAATCATATGGGCTGATTTATGGAATTGCCAATAACTTTTGATATACTAATCTATTTTTGAATAATTTTATTACCAAAATGTTGGTCTCAATGAGACGGTTCTAATGAATCCAAAATCATCAAAATCCAATTACAGGATCCCAAGATAATTAAGATTTTGTATAATTTTATATTAACTTTTACTATGTAGACAATCAACGTATGGATTGGTTTTCTTATATGAAAACCAATCCATACGTTGATTGTCTACATAGTAAAACCAATCCATACGTTGATTGTCTACATAGTAAAAGTTAATAGTAAAATTATACAAAACTTAATTATCTTGGGATCCAGTGATTGGATTTTGATGATTTTGGATTCATTAGAACCGTCTCATCGAGGCCAACATTTTGGTGATAAAATTATTCAAAAATAGATTAGTATATCATAAGTTATTGGCAATTCCATAAATCAGCCCATATGATTGAATTAGGTATTGTGTATTTTAAAATGGCTTACTGTTTAAGTTATTAACCGTTTGATTACAGCTCTAATTATTGTAGGTAAGCGAATATTGTATAAAAGACAATCGCTTCAATAATGAATAGACAAGTAAGGCATTTTTTAAAAATTTTATTTTCGCCCTTTTTCAAAATTACTTAAGCCAGTTTAATAGATACCTTTTATTTACTTACAAGCCAGTACATCTAATTCGTTTTTTTTGTCCTTTTTTTATCTTTACTAAAAATGGTTTAGTATATACCTGTAATTTAGAAAGGTTCTGTAAATTGATTTTGTTCTTATAGTTTACAACAGGAATTGACTGAATAAAGCGTGGCAGAGAGTTTGCTGTCACAATATACTTGTTGTGTATTGTTAAGATTGTATGTATATGATTATTAATATTTTCCAATATTTCTGATATGTGTGGATAAATGGCACTTGCTAAATAAGGTAGTAATAGTGTACATTTATTGCTATATAAATATAGTAATAAATTTGAGCAAAGAAATTTCTTAATATGTAAACAATATCTTAGCTAGTTTTCATCAAAAATACCTTAACTTGATCTGCTTAAATCTTTCCGCTAAAGCTTGTTGAGAAATAATATTTGTATTGTATGATAAAATTTTGTGATTTTGTCAAAATCTTGAGAATAATGCTATCTTGTTTTTTTTTTTTTTTTAATATTAAGGTGACCACTTAGGTACCCTAGCACTTTATTGGTATAAGCGGGTTGGCCTGGTCAGTATGACTATACCACATATTACATTTGTATAATGAGAGTACAACTAGCTACATGTACAACTTTTGGTTAACTAATTTAAGTAGTCCGCCTGAAGGTTCTACACTAGATGCCATACCTACAACCCAACTAGGGAATTGCCTATTTAAACTCTCTGGCTTCTACCCATATTCAATGTTCCTTCCAATATACCCTTTTACAGAGTAATTTGCTGTTAAAAGTACTCTGAGGCTTTAGCCAAACACCTATTAAAGGGCATTTGCCCCTGCGGTAAACCTGGTAGAGCAATACCTGTTTCCCGCAGGTATTCACCTATACTTCGGTAACTTACGCATTCACTGAGGGAAACAACTTGCAATCAGGGGAATACCCTGCAACCGCTACCATTACCTACTACTGCCCTTGTAAGGTTCACTCCAACCCCGGTACCCACTATCATTTTCCTACCAGTCCTTCATCGATATATCCCAGACTTCTAATCCAGTTGGCGCAGAAGGGTTGATCTACTCGGCATTAGGTACCATTATGGTTTTTCTTTCCTTGGTCCCCAATTCCTTAACATGGGTCCTCTTCCTCCGATGTGACTCTGGCAGCCAGGTTGGTAGACCTTGTCCCCAGGACAATGACCAGTTCTCCGGTTTCAGTTCAATATTCCAATTTTGGTTAGCACCGTCAAAGATCAGAGCTACCTCCTTACTCGAGACTTGCCAAATGGGTTTCTGTTTCTCTGGTTCCTTGGATTTGTCTGAGTTACGAGATACAACTTCAGCTGAAAGCTCCCATTCTAGATGGTAACCAAGGACTACAGGTGATGTACCCAACCGATCGACAAGAAACAGTTACCAGAACACAGGTCTATTTTTTCAAAAGCATCGGCAGTGGGATTTGAACTCAAGACCTGCCACAACTTCTCTAAGTCGCCATACCCTTATAATGCTATCTTGTACGATCTTGTTCTAATATCTGTCTTGCTAAATTAGGCTGTGGATTTATTGACAAATAAGGTAATATTTTAAGCAAAAATATTTCTTAATAAGTAAATTTTTACCTTGGGTAAATTTATGAAAATTGCTTAAATTTTAATAAAACATACCAAATCAAGTAAAGTGAGTTTTTTTAACTGATATACCAATAAATGAATATTACCTTGTTTGTTCATTTTAATTTCGGGTTTTCTGGCTTGAATTTCTTTTACTGCATTTCTAGATCATTAGTTAAAGTACCATTTTTGCTATTAGAAAATAGTCCTTTCGACCCCAGAGTTTTAGCAAGAGGTTTAATTTTGTCTTGGTAAGAAAAATGAGAGTAAAGTGAATTTTAATAAAAAAAATAATATCTATATTTTTAATTTATTTCATATATAAAACGAAAGTATAAACAATTCGAATTTACCTTCAAAAAATTAACTTAGTTATAGCCTTTGAAATGTTAGATCCAGTAGTTATACCCTTTAAAATCAAAGTCTTTATAAATAAGAAATAGTAAATGTCCCTTATTTTGTGATTTTACATTATTAGTATTATCGTCTTTAATAAATATAAAAGAGAAAAAGTACAATTAGTCGACCAGACCCTTTTATATAAAGTAACAACTGACAAAACTTTGGTTAATTTCATCATTACTATCATTGTTATACCTCTATGTCAATTAATCGAAATTACCATGATCATATTCACGTGCCCTACAATATGCAGTATACTTGATATAAGGACTATAGAAAAAGCATTAGTATTGAATTTAATTAATATTTATTCAAGCTTCCAAAAGTTAAACTAAAAAAAAAATCTGAACTCCAGTATTATTCTTATAGGGCGAGGCTCTAGAAATACTGACCAAATCTCCTATGCCTCAATCTTAAGTATTTTTTTTCATTACATACAAGTTTGACTAATTATAATTCTGACCTAAAATTTTAAACCACTTAATATCTAGAGCTTCCCTGTTTCTGGTTTTGTGCAATGATATTATGCAGCTACCTTATATCATATTATCAGATGTCATGTTATTGTTATATACACTATCAGCTATGCTATGTAATTACTAGCTGAAATGAGTGGCAAAGACGTCCGAATTTGCAATTTCTATGCTGTTATACCCATATTCATTAACTCCTCCTCTAGAATTTTCAGATGCAAATCTCTGATAATTACCATTTGTAGGTGCATTTGGGCATGTATGTACATTTAATCTTATTTTCATGCCCACAATATTCGTATCTGGTCAATCAGATAATCACTAGCTAATGTTAGAGGCACAAATAATTTTTAATTATTTTTTGGTTGCCCATGATCCACTGTATCCACTTATTTGCATGTATAATACAAGCTCCTGGAGAGGAAATTGCCAATCGGAGAGTGCAATTACGGATCAGCCCGATGAAGAATTTGAACACATGTAAAAGAAAAAAAGTGAAATATGCAAAAACTAATGTTTAAATTAATCTTGGCGCACTAATTATGACGGTAATAAATTTTACTTATATTAAGCATTACTCTAACTATATAGCCTCTAACGTTAAGGCCCTAACCCTAAATTTTTTATCTTACGCTTACAAACTCAGATTTCCTTTTTTGTTTGTATTACTCGCGCAAATAAGTAAATGATGTTCCACCATATTTCTTTTTGACTAAAGTGGAAAGATTTTCATCAAAATTTTTTCGATGTTGTGTAGATAGATCTGAGCATGCACAATATAATGTTGCACATAGTCCCCAAAGATTTTTATCGAATACAGGTTGTATTTATTAAAAATTTTAAAGTTAATTCACTTTCAACTCCATAATTAGATGTATCATCCTTATATAGATTTTATTCTGTTGACTACAGTACTATAAGAATAGATAAAACCTTATCACAACAAGCATACATTACGGACTCAAGATTGCTCTCAGAACCATTTAGAGTAGAAAGAGGAGTCCGTCAAGGGGACCCATTGTCTCCACTTTTGTACATACTAGCAATAGAACCATTATTGAAACATATATATGAGAAAATCTATAGTATTGAGTTTAAGAATTAATGTTACAAAATCGCAGCATACGCAGATGATTTGACTATAGGCATTGGTTCTCAGAGAGATTTGCTTGATTTATTGGAGATAATTAAGACATATGAGGCTGCATCTAATACCAGAGTAAACAGATCTAAGACAATGCTAATACCACTTACAGTGATAGCACAGGGTCATAACTTGACCAGTGAATGCAATTTTAAGAAAGTAACAAAAGATGAACTGATATCTATACTTGGCTATAAAGTGAATAGTAATGGAAATCCAATAAAACATTTATGGAAGGATTTAGCTTACAGATACAAAATAAAATTAATACTATGGTAAATAGAAATTTGTTATTGAAAGGTAGAAAATTAGTAGCAAAATCACTGTTTATCTCAAAGATATGGTATCTAGCATATCTTACTCCTCCCAAAAGGAAACAGCTATGTGTTCAATAACATAATCATAGATTGGATCAAAAATAAGTCAAGAATGCTTCCACGCTACTCAATCTTTTAATAGGGGTATGACCAAGGAGGCCCAATTTTGAAGGATATTTTGGATACAAGATTGGTCTCAGTGTTAATAAAGCTTGATAGTTTCTGGTCAAAAGTAGAAAAAGAAATAGTCACTGAAAACTTACAGAGTAAAAGAAATATAACAATTAAGGAGGCTCTAAATAGCAGTTCAAATACAACCAAAGGATGAATAAAGAGATGGAAGCCATATATACAAGCATGGAATCAGTTGGAGGGTAAAGTGCTAGGAGAAGGTAATGGACCTTGGGACCCTAGCAATCTTGAAATAGGAAATCAACATGGTAATTTTTCAGTAAAAAAAGCTACGAAATATCTACATTCTAAAGTCAATGTTTCTGCTAGCCAAACAGATCATGTAGGCTAGATTAAAGAAAATTGGACTATTAATAGAAAGAAGGATATAGTTTGGAGGCTAAACTTAGGGCACTTCCTTTAGGGTATCAACTAGTATATATCAATCAGAAAGAAAATAAAGAATGTTCTGCATGCCCTAAAGAAATACAAATCCTATTACACTTTGCTCTAGAGTGTAAAATTAGTAAAATGATATAGTCCAAAGCATGCAAACATCTGATAATATCAAATGAGAATGGACCTCTGAAGTCATGGGATGAAATTTTTCTGCTACGAACATAGAAGAGCCTGCTAAATATAAAGCAGCTATATGGCTACATATCACCTGTCTATATGAGATCTAGTGTTGGTATGCCCAGGTTAAATAGGGACAGAAATGGATACCAGAATCGATACTACCTGATATAGTCAAGATGAGAATTAGTAAGGAGTTAAAGGTTCTGAAAGCTTTACAAAAGGAGAGACATAACAGTTTAAAGAAGTTAACGAAGTATCTTTATCTGAACTTTCTCAGATAGATTTTAGGACAGGTAAGAAGAACTTGACCTGGAATAAAGATGTATAAATAGTGTAAATAGTTCAATAGTCTATTTTTATTATAATATAATTTTGTATTAGGTATCAGTCAGTAAATTATTAATTGATAATCCGTCTGTCAAGTAAAGAATGGCTAAATGTGGTGTTCTTCTATTTAAAAGTTGTTTTCATACTAAGTTAACAATATATATCCACTAATTGAAAGTTGTAGAGCTCATCGAGGCGCATCTAACGGTGGTTAGATTATCCAAATCGGCCCAGTGGATGGCGTGATATCATCAAAAAATGATTGGCTGACTATATAAAATCCCGTGACAGAAATTACATATAAAATCACATGATCGCAAAGGCGGCGTGCGCCCATCTAAAACATTTTTTCTTACTATACTAATGAAACATGTCGTTAATTGAAAGTTGTAAAGCTCGTTAAGACGCATCTAATAGTGGTTAGAGAGGACCGGGAAAACTCTATAATAGGTCCCTGCCCCAAAAAATTTATTTAGTAAGTTTTGCAAATCAGGCTTTTTTTATAATTAAGTGAATTAGTTTTGCGGGCACCTTAAAAAATTTAATAATAAAGCGAATCATTTTGGTCGAACACCTTGATATAGATCCAGAATTTTTCGGAGCTTTACTTTAATTTTTTTCCGAGCTTGCTCGTATTTTATGTTCATTGATTTTCTAAGCGAAATATTTTGGACCTATACTTATTTTATGATAGATCGAATCAACTAATAGGAATGACATTTTTTATATTCTATATATGCGAATCTAATCAGGGCGGGAACATTTTTTTTTGCGAATTATATAAAGTCGAGGACCTCACGAGACTTTATAATAATTCGAATCTATGATAAGTCAGTCACATTTTTTATATTTATAATAGTATTCGAATATAGTAGGGGCGGAGACCTATTATAAAGTTTTCTCGGTCCTGGTTAGATAATCCAAATTGGTCCGGTGGGTGGTGAGATATCGTCGAAAAATGATTGGCTGACTATATAAAATCTAGTAAACAAATATTGTTTATATAGAGATTTTATATAGTTGTCCAATCGTTTTTTGGCGATCTCACTATCCACTGGACCGATTTAGATGATCTAACTACCATTAGATGCGTCTTGATGAGCTCTACAACTTTCAATTAATCAACATGTTTCATTAGCATAGTAAGAAAAAATGTTTTAGATGGGCGCATGCCGCCTTTGTGATCATGTGATTTTCATATGTAATTTCTGTCTCAGGATTTTATATAGTCAGCCAATCGCTTTTTGATGATATCTCACCATCCACTGGGCCGATTTAGATGATCTAACCACTGTTAGATGCGCCTCGACGAGCTCTACAACTTTCAATTAGTGGACATGTATCGTTAACTTAGTATGAAAAAACTTTTAGATGAAAGAACACCACATTTCATCATTCTTTACTTGATAGGCAGATTATCAATTAATAAAGTACATCTACATGGCGTCCTCCTCAGAGGTTTGTTAAAAAAAAAAAAAAAGAATAGGTAAGACCCTATTTTTTTTTTTTTTTTTTTAAACTACCTCCGTAGAGGACACCATCTAAGTGCACTTTCTTTATAATTTATGAACAGATAGTAGATATTCTATATATAATAGAGCGATATAGAAAAGAAAAAGAAAAGACAGGAAACAAAAAGAAAAAAAAGTATCCAAAACTAGACCCTATTTTTTAAAATAGGATTGTCTTTATTTCAGATAACATTAAATAGCAGAATCGAAAAATTTAAAGATTTTGTAGTTTATATCAGGGATAGTAAATGATCTAAAATGATCTGTGACTCAAATGGATAATGACCAGATATTGGTCATTTCAAATTTTATATTAAAACTAGAGATATAGTAATTAAGTTGGCCACAACTTCTTAATCAGTTATTTGAATCACATATGTGAGTTGTATATAATTAACCAGGGTATTTAATTGTATTAATATATATAAATGCAAATAATTTTTATGCTTCCAACTAACCGGATGCAAATAAAATAAATATTTAAATAGTCATGAATTAACTTAAATTAATAAAAATTATATTTACAACATTAACATGATTAAATAGTATATCTAATGAATAGTTTATTTTAAACTTTAGGTTAATGAATACTTACTGATTAAAATTAAAAGCAATATTCATGAATAGATTATTTTAAATTAGGGATGGGTTCGGTCAGCTAATAGTCAGCTAGCTGATCAGCTATAGCCGTAGTCGATATAGTTGACTATAACGCCTTAGCTGACCGGGTAGCCAATACCAAATTTTTTATTTCCTGGCGAATAAATCATATTATTGCTTAATCCAGCATTAAGTGTACAAATTATATAGATTTTGCAAGAAATGCCCTAGCATCTTCCCCATGATCGCTGTCACTTTTTCACTGTCACATGACTATACTTAAAAAGCTTGCAAGTTCATTTTAGGGTTCCTATAGCAGATGTTAGCAAGATATATAGTAAGATCGCTCAAGAAATTTTTTTATTAGGCCGTGAAAGATGATTTCTTATATAAATTCGTAAATGAGGAAGTGAATGGTTTGTTTTGATCTTCTGCTAGTATTACATTACACCTGATCTCATTATTTTATTGAGCAAAAATCACGTGATAGTAAAATTTTCCCAATTTTGATTGGCTAAGAGCAATGATCAAAATCTAGGCTAAAATTACTTTCAACCGAATTTGCAGATTGTTTGGCCTATTGTGGATGAGTTTAAACTCATCTCCAATAGGCCAAATAATTTTGATTATTTTTGATTGGCTGTTTATAGCATGTGGAACTTTTTTTCAGGGTACTCTAATATGTATAACTGTATAATATATAAAAATATAATTATTTGACACTTGTTTATATGCCTGATTGAAAAATTGATTAAGAAATTGATCAAGTAATTTATCAGCTATAGCCGGCTATAGTCGGTTACTAGTCGATAGTCGATAATAGCTGACTGATAGCTGAGCTAGCTGACTGAACTCATCTCTATTTTAAATACTTAGACTATCGAACTTTGATTTATTTGAATCAACAATCTTTTGGGCCCCATGAGTCTGTGAATACAATATAAATAGCCATCTATGTTTGTCATATTTTATGAAATTCATTTATCTATAAAAAGGAAATATGGTAAATAATTAATTGAGTTCCATAATATATAATGAAGTCGAAGTAAATACTGTATTATAATTACAGGACTTACAGGACTCAAAAAAAATTGCAAATATGGTAAATTAACCAGTTAATATTTATGAATCTTATTTTCAATACTTAGATTAATAAGCATTCTTTATATTCGTATGTTATTATGATAAATGCTTGCAAATAACTTATTTTATATCTTAATTAATAATGTGTTTTATACCACTAAGTTCTATAAATAAGTGAAATTAAATAGTAAATATTATAACTCGAATAACTTTTTTAAAACTAGATTATAAAATGTTTTTTATATTCACTAAGTGTTGTAAAATATATAAAATTAAATAATAATATTCATAACTCGAATTGCTTATTTAAATGCATAACCTCGATAAATATTGTCAAAATTTGTAAGCCTCTATATGACACGTTTAGGGATGAGTTTGGTCAGCTTAGTCAGCTATCAGTCAGCTATCAACTATCGACTAGTAGCCGACTATAGCCGGCTATAGCTAATAAATTACTTGATCAATTTCTTAATCAATTTTTCAATCAGGCATATAAACAAGCGTCAAATAATTATATTTTTATATGTTATACAGTTATAAATATTAGAGTACTCTAAAAAAAGTTCCACATGCTGTAAACAGCCAATCAAAAATAATCAAAATCATTTGGATTATTGGAGATGAGTTTAAACTCATTCACAATAGGCCAAACAATCTGCAAATTTGGTCGAAAGTAATTTTAGCCTAGATTTTGATTGTTGCTATTAGCCAATCAAAATCAGCAAAATTTCACTATTACGTGATTTTTGTCCAATAAAATAATGAGATCAGGTGTAATGTAATACAAGCAAAATATCAAAACAAACTATTCACCTTGCTCATTTATGAATTTACATAAGAAATCACCTTTCGCATCCTAATAAAAAATTTCTTGACTATACAATATTCAGAATATATGGGACATCCTGCTACAACACCATATCAGCAACTTCCTGCAATGTTTAAACAACTCTTCAAAACTTGGTACTTCAACTCGTATTAGACTCCAACAATTGCAAAACAACTTATGGTCCACAACCAACATTCTTTAATACACATAGCAAATTATTGACGGTCCTGACAAACACACAACCAACTTCAAAATTATCAAGTTTTTTAACCACTTGGGCATTACAGTCCTAGCTAATCCTGGCGTCCTATGGCCCAAACAATTAACAATAGTTGCATACCACTTGAAAGCATCCTCTCTAAATACTCAAAATACAAAACCTTTAAGCAATAGCTACGCCACAACTATATTCTCTATCTAGAACAATTGAGCTCAGCAGACAACAACATCTTGCTTGAATCGCAACATATCTCGCCCAGACTCCTACACCTCTTTAGAAGAAAAAAACCACTCTGGTTCTCACACCTAGAAGACACAATTCTATCTCACAAACTTTTTCTTTTTTTTTTAACCCTAGTTCTATGCTAGAGGCGCTAGATGGTGCTCTTTTATTAAGGTCATTAAGGTCATATTACAACCTAACTTTGTACTCAGTTACCTAGCCACCCCTCATTTTGGTTACCCAGTTCGCCGGCGGTATCTATCGGTTTTCCAACTTCTTCAGGAACCTCGGGTCGTCTGTACTGACCAGAGCAGAGGGCGAGACACAGACATTTCAGTACTTTCTTCCTTCAGCCTCCGAAGTTATTAGCTTCTAACTTCATCCGGATCTCAGTCATCCGTACCGACTAGGGCAAGAACAGACGAGCTAATTTTCTCGGTACTTTCTTCCTTCGGCTTTTCAAAGTTTTTCGGTCTCCTTCCATTCGGGTTAGAGCTGAGCCCATCTTGAGTTCGTCTGAGTTCCTTTTCCTTTATCGGGTTAGTACTACCTTCCATTTTTCAATGTTATCCATTCAACCAGAATCCCACTGGAAGTATACAAATATTCAACCGGAATTCCACTGGAAGTATCCAATATTTTCCAATTCGGCAGCACCCGCATACTAAATGTGGCTAATTTAACCAACTGCAGTCCTAGCATCCTAGTTCAGCCCGTCCATCTCATAATCAAATATAGTTTGTCTTGTTTGCTAGTAGGGGGTTGAACCGGCACCTTACATTTGGCAACCTAGGAGCATAACCACTTATGCTTTCAGCCCGCAGGCCTCACTCTCACAAACTTCAAAGTACTATCTTATCAGAGTTTAGACCCAACGGGTTCAACACATTTGTCTATCAAACAAATTCAATACCCAAATCCCGTAAACCATGGTTACTAACATACAAGGACAATATATTATAATTGGACAAATAAGAAAACCTTTAAACAAACCAATACAGTTTCTATTACACACTGGCAATATGATATAGACCTGTCCCACTTCAACCAATACCCCCTCCCCCCAGTTCAATGCCTTCCTGCACCGGTTGTCATCCTAACGCAAACTGCATCACAAGTTGCTGCACTCTAGAAGTTTCAGCAATTTTTTCCACCCAATTTTTGGGCAGGAAAACTATTAACAAACAACTCAAATTCAATGCTAACTACATTGACCTTATCTATTCAGTAGCAATCAAGCACCCTCTTGCCACCCACTACTACCTATGATACACATTACTGATTTACTAGTGCCAACCCTTTTCCACAACAATGAGGCTTCACAAAATCTTCTTAGATTTGCATATAACAATTCTGCTATTTAGTACTTCACTTTCTACACAGATAGTTCTGTTGTAGAAATCAGCACCAACCAATGCTCTATGAGCATTAGGTGGATACAAATTCACAATGATCAAATCACCCACCAGTTCGCAGCACAAGCATACATCTGGTCCTCATCGTATAAAGCTGTACTTTTGGCTATCCTCTCAGCCATATCTACTGTACCACACAACTCCACAGTTGATATCTTTACAGACTCCCAGTCCATAATCTCCAAATACAATAAGCTCCTATCCACCTCTAGACATTCCTCCAAATATTTCCAGTTTAATTCTTGGCCAGTCTGGCATACTCTTCTTAATGCTATACAGGCATTCAACATCTAGCTCAGCTTTCACAAAGTTCAAGCACACACAGACAACAGCTATAACAACCTAGCAGATCGCTTAGCTAGAAACTATACACTTCAACACAAGCTACTCTTTAACCACGCAAACTTATACAACTCATATCTCTTCCTGCAGTAGGAAGAACACTCTGTCGAAATCCCAACAAGGCGCTTCATTAAAATATTTGTAAAGCACACATAATTGCAATATGGTCATCACAAAAACATTGCACAGAATAAACACACTTCTCTCACTACATAGACTGGAATGCCACCTGGTTATACTTTAACAACAACCAAAAAAGCTCCAACCACTTTACCAATTCTAAACTTAACCATTATAAATCATTCAAAATTAAACTCTTTCTTAACAACCTCCCAGAAAAATTCATGCCACCCAACTGCTTCCATTGCAATCTTCCTGATCCACCTCTACACTAGCTCAGCTGCCAAAACTCCTCTCTCTTTAATAAAATCAAATCATTCACTTAGTCATACAAGAGGTTACTACTAAGAGCTTAAAACTTCCATCCACCCAACTAGACAAACTAGTACAATTGATTCTCACTTACCCAGCATTCAACCCTAACTCATCCTTTTTACACCTGTACTCGCTAAACTCTACACTCAAAGGTCTTATTCCAAGACCCCTAATTAAAGAAATACAGCCCTTTGATCTATCTTTAAACAAGCATTCCAAGTCATTATCAAGATTCTTCTAAGACTATCAGAAGAGATATATGAACAGATTGGAAGCCATACTATACCTTTCTCACCCAATAAAAAGGAATAAACAAAATCCCTTCTAAATACAAACGCACCCTAATACAACAACAATATCTATCTCACAAAAAGTCACACTAGTATAGAACTTATATATTCAGCAGCCTTTCTGACCAATTATACTCTAACTCTACAATTGCCTACCGATAGGCCAAGTCCTTCGAAAAATTAGCATTTGGTCTATAATGTGGATCAAATACAGTACACCTACAAACAATATTTTAACTATCCAAAGCTAGGTAAGTCTTGATCACTCTAGTAGGTTTAGGTTGCAGATAAATTAGTCTAAGCTTCTATTCTTGCATGTAATTTATTTGTTTTGTCCTTGTACAATTTAAGTTTTTCACATTATATGTAATTACTTATATAAATTACCCAATAAAGATATAAGCAAGGCCTCACCTTTTAAAAATAAATAAAAAAAATTTCTTGAGTGATTTTACTATATATCTTGCTAACATCTGCTATAGGAGCCCTAAAATGAACTTGGAAGCTTTTTGGTTATAGTTACATGACAGTGAAAAAGTGACAGCGATCATGGGGAAGATGCTAGGGTATTTCTTGCAAAAATATATATAATTTGTACACTTAATGCTGGATTAAGCAATAATATGATTTATTAGCCAGGAAATAAAAAATTTGGTATCGGCTATCCAGTCAGATAAGCCATTATAGTTAACTACATTGACTACAGCTATAGCTGATCAGCTAGCTGACTATTAGCTGACCAAACCCATCTCTAGCATGTTGACCCAGATTATGACTTGGATCAATATCTGACCTGCCCAGTCCACTATTATCTGACTGGGTTGGGTCTCTAGGCCAGCATCCGATCATATACAAACATTAAATGACCTACTGATTGCAAATGACTTGGGACATTACCAAATGACTAGTACATTTCCAAATAACCAGAGTCATTTGGTCACAAGTCATTTTCAAATAACCCAGAATTTAAATGACTAAAAAGACCAATCATTCTGAAGTCATTTGCAAAATAGAAAATAGGCAAATGACCAGGTCATTTACCATCCCTGGTTCTGGTAGTAAGTAAATATTAATTATTTTATTAATTAAAGTTAATCATGCTAATAATGCAAACAACTAATATCAAAAGCATGGATATCTTATATTAAATAATTCTATTGAAATATTTTTTGTAATTGAACTAATGTGAATAATAAATGTAAAGCATCCAATAAAGTTTTATTTGGCAGAAGAATGAGAATACTATGATCTGAAGGATCACAAATAATCATTTTGGATAACAAATAATAGAAGTATTTAGCTTTGAATTTAATATGCTAACCTGGGCCCCGAGGGGCTCAGGTTGTCAAGCACATTAAATTCAAAGCCAGATGTGCTGTTATTGGATGTGGAACATCCAATAACAGATTTATTTTTCTTTTTTCTGTTATACTATGAGTTTGTGTGGGTCTATTTGGTGTATAAAGTCTGATTATAAGTTGACCTTGCATTTAAAAATAGAAAAACAGAATTTAAATATAGATTTGAATAAAATTGAGCAACTTAAATATAGTCTAAGATTTTACCAAATTTGGTGATCAGCTAAAATAGAATGAGGTTTAGAGTTTCCTTTTTGATTAGTAAGGAATTTAAGTTATAATAACACTGTAAATAGTTTTCTAATAAAATTTAGAGCTATTCCCATTTTTTTTGTAAAAAAGTGAGACTTGCTTCGATTTTTACATTACATCTGATCTTAATTTTGATTGGTCAAAATTACATGGGAAACAATTTTTGTGGGTTAGCTAGGGGGCATTGTAGGATCACGACTTTATTTATTATTATTCTATCACGATTTCAATTTATAGTGATATTTTTTGTATAGTTAGCATAGGACCCCGAAATATATATAGATAGGTCAGGTAAAAGTTTGCTTATTTTTGAGGTTTTTATGCAGATCTTTTCTATTTATAGTAATTTTTTTGCTTATTTTTGAAGTTTTTCTGCAGATTTTACCTTTTTTAGTAACCCTATAACTAACCTGACCTATCTATGTATATTTCGGGGTCCTGTTAGCATTAGTATATAGGTTTCACCCAAGCCCCAAAATAGTAATAATAAATAGCCGATTGTTATCTTATTTACATCATAGGAATTGATCATTATTCTATTAATCGCATTTATCATATTAATGCCATACATCGCACTAATATCATTTATTGCATTAATATCATTTATTGCATGTACAATGTACCAAAACTTGTAATTAAATAAGCATATAAAAGTATAAATTATAAATAAGGTAACTGTGCGATGTCATCGCGTAAAACCAGGAACAGGAAAGCATCTAGATATTAAGTGGTTTAAAATTTTAGGGCAGAATATAATTAGTCAAACTTGGATGTAATGAAAAAAAAATACTTAAGATTGAGGCATAGGAGATTTGGTTAGTGTTTCTAGAGCTTCGCTCTATAAGAATGATACTGTTTTTTTTTAGTTTAACTTTTGGACACTTGAATAAATATTAATTAAATTCAATACTAATGCTTTTTCTAAAAAAATAATTTTAAGCTTAAATATTCATTAGATATATGTGCAAATATTTTTATTGTCCAGAGCATAGTGGAGGACTCTCTGTTTTTATGACAATAAGTGATAAATTAGTATCACTTGATCTTGTTTGTCTGTGCTTTCTGCATTTATAATTGGCTGAATATACTGTATAATCTATATTACACTACAATCCCTAGTGTTCTTATGAACCTGAACTGAACTGAACTTAGATCAAGTTCAGGTTCAGGTTCAGTATTGAACCTGAACCTGAACATTTTTTAAAACATGTTCAGGTTTAGGTTCAGTATTGAACTTTTAGAGCTGGTTCAGGTTCAGTTCAGGTTTAGTTTATAAGTTCATGAACATGTTCAGGTTCAGTCTGGTGTTTATATGAACTACAATAGTAATTCTAGGTTTGGGTCCAGGTTTGGTCTAGTCCAGACCAGACTCAAACTTTAAATTTTATTATTAAAACTTTATACTAAACTCAAACTCAATCATAAGTTTGGTCATGCTAGTCCAAATTTTGCAAATTAGTTTGAGTCTGAATAAAAATATGTGTATATTTTGATACTGAACAAGCTTACTTAGAGTAAGAAGTATAAATTAGTTAGTGACATGGGGCAAACATGACCTTCCAAATATTGGATGATTATTTAAAGTACACTGTACTACATTTTATATAACAATTGGTATGAACTGATTCTGCATATAATTAATCGTGCATAATTGATCATGCACGCTCTCATTGAATGAGGCTCAGCTTATGGCAAAATAATTTAGAAATCATACAATCTATCATATTATGATAGCATCATAGATAAGAATATTATATGATTTTAGTCTCGTAGTTTCCATAATATTCTATAATATTAGATAGTGATTTATATAATATTTGTAAAGTATAAAAGAAGGTTGTTTTAGCTCTTCTTCTAGGGAGGAATCTTCGGATTATCAATAGTTGATTCCAATAAAGATTATAATAAATTCTGACTATATAAGTCACATTTGTATAAAATCAGAATAAATCACCAAGTCATGCCTCTGGCGAGTTGCTTTTTGATCGTCATCACATTGTAAAATCAAGAAAGTCCAATTCTTCCCGTAACAATTGGTGGTGACTGCGAGATTCTAGAACTTCCTAACTTGAAAATTTAAAGCAATTTAATTATTATTGTAAAGATAAACACTAAACAATTTAAGAAATTTATAGAGATAATGTCCAGCAAGTCAAATTCCAAAGAAAACAACCATGTCCGAATTAAAAGTTTCTTTGGTACTGAAGACGAAAACCCTATTGAATGGATTGACAATTTTGAACATGCGGCGGAAGCAAATAATTGGAATGGAAACCACAGGTTACAAATTGCTACAGGTATCTAAAAGAAGCAGTGGTTGATTGGTATAAAGAAGTGAGAAACAGTATCGCGTATTGGAAAACTGAGAGTGAAGACGACAAAGAGAGAAAGAAAAGTTTTTATCATCTCCTGGTGGAACAGTTCGCACCTCCGGAGAAACAATATTATTGGCAAATGGAACATAATTCTTTGATGCAACAATATCACAAAACAAAAAAAAAATACTGTACAATTACAACTCTTCCTGACGATCACCTGTACCAAAATGTTACAGGAGAGTAACTATATTAAAGCAAAAATCACATTAGAAAACAAGGTTAGATCGACTAAGTAAAGAAGTGTGCTACTAAAAATAAACAGTAGTTTAGTATTGGCTCTAGACTCAACAACATAAACTTGAAGAGTCTTGTATATTTCTTTGCTTTTGGAAAAAATTTAAAACTTTTTTGGGGAAATTAGCTTACCCCTGTCTGCAGATCATCGGTGACTGATCGGGTAACGCATAAACAAACAAACAAATATTAGACAATCAAGTAAATAAATAAACACATATATAAATTTGATAAGCAAATCACATGCACAAAAGCAGAATTGAAACAACGCCAAGAATTTTCTGGAAGTTTCTAGCACAAATTATATATATACGTAATTATCCCAAAAAATGGTGTTGGAAACTAAATATCAAAACTTTTTCCTTAAGGAACAGAATTCACAGAAACTTATTCTTAATGAGTTTGAAAACAGAACTCTTAAGAAAAACAAATGCATAGTGAAATTCTTAGGATTGGAAAGGGCGGGAATTGTCTACATAATTAGGCAATTATTGGACACGTATGGATGGATAGAACAGAAAAAAGCAAGAGGATTGCTAGTATCAGAAGAAGAGAATCAATTTGTAGAAATGGAAATTGAAGACAATAAAAGAAAAAAGGAATCACCTTCAGTCTAGAAAATCCATACAGGAGAATACCCGAAGTAAAACAGAAGGAAACAGTATTGTCAAGAAAGGAGATAATGTTAAACCTAGAATGCAGCACTATGGACTATGGAACCAAAGAATTGGAAGAATCTTTAAAGAAGAAAGCTTCACAAAAGAAAAGACAGCGAGAAGAAATGTTAGAGGAGAAAGTAACAATTAACAGAGTTACAAGATTGATAGAGAAAGATATACAAGAGGATATTTTAATGAAGGAGAAAATTGAATTAAACGAGCTAATGGACGAAATGCATATTGACTGCACAATCCAAAACTCCAAGGAAGTTGATGGGCCAGACAGCAATGCGAAACCTAAGGAAGATAGTACAATACCACCACAAACAAAGATAGTAAAAATTTTTTCTAATGACAATGGCAGTTTTAATCAAAATCCATATGTACAACAAGCTCCAATTATAAGTACAAAAGTAAAGCCTAGGATCAAATTAACCTTATGGGATTTGCCAAGAAATGCAAGGGCTGGACTGATAAGAAGATATCTAAGCCCTTTTGGTCTGGCACGAGTGAAGAAGTATATGCCTTTTGGAAAAAATGAGGCAACCTATATTGAATTAGTTCTACGCAACGAGACTAAAAAGAGTCTATTAGAAAAAATGTGGGCGGTACATTTTAATCAAGGAAAGGTTGTTCATTTGACACACGGAAGGTTTGATACAGACACATTAACAAGCAGGAGTACTTATAGAGCAATCATTAAAAACGTACCAAAAGTAGCAGTGGAATCTGCTTTATTAAGACAAATGAAGAGGTTTAATGCAAAAGCAGTATATATATCTGCAAATAGCAATGGAAATCAAAGAGGTCTGGCAACGGTTTATTTTGAAACAGCAGAAGATCTGGAAAATGCATTGAAGGGAACAGCATATTATTATAGCACTAAATTGGTTTGGGAAACCAACATAGAAGCACCTGTCAATAGAAGAAAGCAAGAACGTAAATATGTGTCCAAACATAAACAGGTAGATTGTCCGAAAGAAATTTTTATACAAAGAAATGATGATATTCCGAAGAGAATACCATTAGCAGATATTAGCAATAGTATTAACAAAAGGAATGGTGATAAAAACGATGGAAAGCAGATGAGGTTTCAATGGAAATACAGCCAAAATAATCAGATAAGACCCCAGAAACACGAAGAGGAAAATTCTAACATAGGAATGCTGGAGGAAATCTTAAAAAGACTAGCCAGAATAGAAGAAAGGTATGGTAGTGTAGAGCAGGCACAGCCTGCTCTTCGCTTCTAAAACGGTGCCCAGGCATCTCAAAGAGAAAAGAGAAGATCCTGTACCCTCCTAAAAATAAAACACCAATAGCGCAAGTTAATGCAGCATCTTCTCAAAGTACAATACACAAGGAGGGTTTTGAAATAGATAGTTTTCTTAAAAGTGAATTCAAATTTTTCAAAAAACGAAAAGAATTTAGACCAACATATTTAGAAGCAGAAGAAGAGGGTTCTGAAGTAGGTAGGCTGGAGACCAACAAGGTAGGGACTGCCAGCATTTTGAAGCGTTTCAAAGATGCTGAAGAAATCATATTTAAGGTAGCAAGTCATAATATTAATGGAATCAAAAATTCAAATGGACACAAGTTTGAAATGCTTGGAAAATGGATTGAAACAAGGGACTATGCGGTTATAGGACTTGTTGAGTCAAATGTGTCAGCTAAAGAAGGTTATTTCTTAACAAGGAATTTGGCAAATTACAACAGTTTCTGGTCAAGTAGTGATACAAACAAGAAAAAGGGTTCAGGAGACAGTTTCCTTGTAAGAAAGGATTGGGAAAAACATTTAGATCAAGTAGTTAGATATAGTGAATTTATGATCGAAGCAGTTTTTTATTTTAGACAACTAGAAATAGTTATTATTATGGTCTATTTACCTCCGAATGATAAAGATAAAATCAAACGGGTTCAACAAGAAATTGTCAAGAGGTATATGAAGAGAACTGTCAAAACACAGTTTATTATAATAGGTGATTTCAACCATATTCTGGATCCTGCACTAGACAAATGGGGCAGCAGAAAACCCATGCAAAAAAAGATTACCTCTACATAGCTGGTTGTTAGGTCAAGGCTTTAAGGATGCTTTTCGCCGGTTGAACCCGATATCAAGAGCATATACTTGGTCCAACTGCAGGTCTAAAACCAGAATCGATCAGATTTGGCTATCAGAGGGTCTGACAGACATGTTATCAAGAGCAGAAATTCATAGCATGGACTATGTTACTTGTAGTAATTATGCATTAATTGATGCGGAAATGCAAGTTGAAGAGTTACTTAGTAGAATTAGCGCTGCAGAAGTGTGTAAAAAGAAGATCACTAGAACAGTATATGAATACGACAAGGCCTTACAAGAGAACTGGCAGGAATATAAAGAAGACCTCTACTGTATTTGTGCAATAAACCAAGTATCAAATGATTAATTAATGAAACTGCTCAAGAAAATCCTAAGTCCTGTACATAGGATGAAGCATGGGATGCAATAGAAAACAGCATCATTTATGTGGCAAATAAGAACATTCCAAAGAAGAAAATTTATAATTATCCTCAGAATAGGAAGAAAAATGCAAGGGCGCAAGAAAATATATGCTCAGATATCGTGAAGATTAGTAAAATTTTGAGAAAGGCGAGAAAACTACTAAATAAAGGGAGAGGCTATGATGTTAAAGACCTTATTGAAGTGAACTATACCTTGCGGGTAATAAACGAGAGGTATGAAACAAACATACTGTTGGCTCAACAGGCAATTTCGGATAATTGGTTCACAGATACCAAGGTCTGGTGGAAACTATTAAAGAGTAGATGGTTGAAAGAAAGAGAAGGCTCAGCACATAAATCAATTAGGTTAAATACTGACAAAAAATGCAGAAGGATCCTTAGAGAGCAAAGAAAAATGCTGTCAAGCCTCCTTGACAAACCTTTCAGTCGAATTTCAATAGATAGACTTATAGTTGAGAGAAAGGGCTCTAAGGCATTAGTAAACAACGCGAGTGAGGTATTGGATGAAGCAAACAAACATTTTCTAAAGCAGTTCAAAAGGAGAGAAATTAGAAAAGATAAGATGACTAAGAAATGGGTTGAGATTTATAAGCCAATTGAATCAATTAAAGATAATTGGTACTCAAGTATAGATCTAGAAATATCTAAAGAAGAGTGGAAAAATACTCTGAAAGAAGTTAAAACGAACTAAGCTCCTGAGGCCTAAAAAATTAGTTATACGTTAATTAAGAATGCAGATAATAGGGTCCAGAACATTTTTAGAATGTTTGCAAATAGGTGTATAATGGAGGCCAAAATCCCAGCCAAATGGAAAGTGGCCCAACTGTACCCCATTCCGAAGAATGAGGATTGGGGGCACTGCCTTAACAACATTAGACCAATAGCACTACTAGAATCTTTTAGAAAGTGCGTTACTAAAGTGATCACAAAGAGGCTCTTAACAATTTGGTTGAAAGGTCTATTCTGAAGGGAGCAAATTTCGCAGCACTCCTGGGATCATCGACAGAGTACCCAATACAGCTCATGAATGCAATGTTAGAAGAGGCCAAGGAGAAGTCGAAGGAGATTTGGGTACTGTTCCAGGACATGCGAAAAGCATTTGATTCAGCGTCACATGAAATGTTAGAGTTAGCCCTCCAAATAATCAAAGTTCCGGAAAGAAACAATTCATTTTATTATAAACTTGTTTGAAAGCAGGAAGTTTAGAGTTATAACAGGTGTGGGTCTCTTTAAAGCAATTACAGTTGAAGATGAAATAGATCAAGGGGAGGTGATCTCTCCTCTAGCATGGCGCATCTTCTACGACCCTCTTTTGGTGAAAGTTCAAAAGGAAAAAAATCTAGGTTATATAGTAAAGTTTCAGGAGCTGACAGATTTGGCCAGGAACTTATACCGCAAACATGTACATAGGCAAACAGTTATTGCCTTTGCGGATGACACCTCTTGGATCGCTAAAAATAAAGAAGAAATGACTCAAATTCTACGTATTGCAGAAGAATTCTATCAAATCAATAATATTAAGATTAATAGAAGAAAATCCAAGTTACTAGTATGGAACTCTAATTTAAAGAAGGAGAAGAAGTGCATTCAAGTTAATAAGGATGTGGTTAGACCTGAAGGTAATCAATCTCTCATAAGAATGCTAGAGGTATAGTTAGGAAACAATCTAAAAGAAACACTAGTTACGAACAGAGCAAAAGAAATAGTGCGTCAGACTATATTGGCTCTCCAAAAAAAGTATATCACGCCTAGCTAATGTGCTTATATTAATAATATGTTCTTTTTACCGAAGCTAACATATATGCTCCAGGTCTCCAGATTATCACAGAGAATCTGAAGAAAATACAACAGCCCTTTCTGAAACTTGTTAAACACTAAATTGGAGTTAAAAGGTTCGTAAGCAATTTTGTTATCACGCACAAGGACCTAGGTGGTTGTCAACGTCTCGATCATGAACTGGCAGCTAGGCAAATTGTAGCTTTATATAAGCAAGTGAACCAAGAGGACCCTCAGGCCAGTCTTGCAAGAATTAGAATTAAACAGGGCTACCTCAATGCCGGTCTAACAAAAGAGCAGGAGCTATACAGATCATGGAAAAGTAATCTATCATGTCTGGTTCTACTTAAGGCAAAGAAGCTAGGGATGAACTTTCATTTCAATAATGAGAAGTGGAACCTTGCAGGGTCGTGTGTCACAATTAGAGCTCTGTTAAAAAAAACAGATGCATTAGGCCTAACTAAAGAGCTCAAAAAACACAATATCTTTTATCTTAATCAGCTCATCACCAAGGTCGCGAAAAGCCTAATATCATGGCAGCAACTTATACTGGCACGGGGTTCTAGTAGAAAAGAAAGAAAAGTGAAATGGTTCGCTGTAGTTGAGGGGGAGGTTCTCCAAAACCATAGGGGAAGAGCATTAAAAGGAGAGTTTACGGCTTGCTCACAGGAAACTCCAAGGCTTGATATGAATTGGAGCTTAATCTCTAGTGATGATAGACGCAAAGAGTGGATATGGCTTCAAGATAAGGAGAACCCAGATGAAGTGCACAGAGTTATTAAGAAGGGAGAGAAAAGAGTTCTTGCAGAGCATAAGGGTTATAGTATAAATTTTGAAAACAGTGAGATGTCTTTTTTGGAATATAACTGCCAAGATGAACAAGATAACAAGAAGCTCAAGTGCACAAAGTGGGTACGTAAGGAAGACATCATTACCCAGCTTCCGAAACCGACACTTAAGTCAAGCAAAAAAATAGTTCCTGTTTTTGAGGACTTTATAAAGAAAAGGAGTGAAGTTAAAAAGGAACTTGCCTTGAGAGCTGGTGAAGAGCTGGTGCGATTAAAACCAGTAGAACAAAGAGAACTGGAATTATTGAATAAGTAGAGATTTGAACCTAGTTTAAGAGATTTATTAGGCGAACAGCTTAGATTTAATCTAGGTCAAGAGAAGGGTGAATTTATATTCTATACAGACAGTTCTTTATTTAAAGAGGAGGGTATGTTAGTTATGGGTACAGGTTGGTTACAGACAGATAGCGAAGGGTCAAGGAGTTTTTTGGAGGGTTTTGTCAAATTAGAAAACTGGCCTTCATCTTCGAAGCCAGAATTAGTAGCTATTTGGCTAGTTTTGTTAATGGACCCTATTAATAGTATAGTTTTAATTCATACAGATAGTGCTGTTGCAATTGAATGTATAAGAGGTGGGAAAAGATACCTAGATGCGATCTCGAGATAGTGTAAAGTTAAGAATTATGATATACAGATGAAGATTTAGGACCTTTTGTGAATGAAACAGATTAAATTAGAGCTTATTAAAGTCAAAAGCCATGACAACAATCGCTAGAATGACAGAGCGAATTTTCTTGCGAAGAAGGGAGCCAGACAGGGTACGATAGTAGATATCATACCAGAAACGAATGACTGGTTAACTTGCAACCTGTGTTAGAAAAACTACATAGTGGAAACGAGAATAAGATCTTTTATTAAAAGAATACAAAATACCCAACTCGGTGCAGAATGGAAGGCCTCAGGTACTTACAAAAGTCTAGAGCGAGAAGAAGATAGTAAGGAGCTATTTCATTGGCAATTATTTTGCTCGCACCTGAAAGAACTATCAGGAGTAAAATGTAACTCAATAGCAAAGGGTAAATGTTTAGCATTTTGGCTGAAAATTCTGTGTAATGAGCTACTATTATTGCAGGAGATAGGTAGACGAAGACCAGAAATTTACAAGGATATCAGCTGTAAGCTATGCAGTGATAATGTGCCAGAAACTCTTGAACACTTAGCAGTGTGCAAGAGCCTAAGGGCTACATAGCGGAATATTGAGACGGTGGCCTCAGAGGTTGCTTGGAAGGAACTTCCAATGGATGAAAAAAGTCTGGTGCCTTTAAGAGACTTCAGAGAAATCCTTCTTGGTATGAAGCTTAGCGATAAGGAGAAAGCTTTGCTTAGAGTATACCTAGCCAAGGGGCTGCTTCCAGAAAGTATCTTTAAAGAGATGGAGACCAGAGGAATTAGGCAAAGGAATCTCAAGATCGGTATTAAAATTTTTTTTTTTTCAATACGAAACGGCTTTCATGACTCTATCTGGAGAAAAAGATGTACAAGAGTCGCAGAGTGGGAAAAAGATTAGGAATCACAAGAAGCATGAAAAGGTTGCTTCCTTCAGGCAAAGACAAAAAGAAGAATGCTGTGGCGCTAGTTGGTCCAAAGCGAAATATTGCTAAGGAAGGTAATACCAAAGCATCAAGAAAAATAGAAGTTGATTCTCTTTGGACAAAGGCAATTGAGGATTATATTAAAAGTGGTTTCAAGCCACAATGGTTTGGTTCTTGACAGAGCTAACACAGAAACCTGGCTTATTCATAAGCCAGTGCGACAGGTCGCATCTAGGTACTCACGAAGCAACCGGATGATGCCGGGCTTTTTATTTGTAGTATAGTAAATTTGTAATATTGTATTTAAGTATTATAATAGTATTATATAAAATAAAGCACCGACAGACTGTCAAAACCAAAAAAAAAAAACAATATCACAAAAAGGTGGACATGTATGCCACTAAATTTAAAAGACTGCTTAATTGTGTGAATATTAACAATTGCCTTCCAGATGAATACATAGTAAAGATGTTTTTAAGTGGTTTGAAAGGTATAAATGCTGCCTTAGTCGCCGTTGCTGCACCAAAAGATTGAGCGAAGCTATAGCTGCAGCTAGAAGAGTTGAAGCAGGCAACTACTATAATCAGCATAATTCGAAAGTGGTGAGACAAGTTAAAGTAAGGAGTGAATTATGTGACCTTAAGAAAAAAATCGACGAAATGGCTTAAAATTATGCCACTTAACAGGCAAAATTAAGAACATCAAATAGCGCCCCAAAATAATTATTATCATGTTCACAAGAAGAAGTTTGAGTTTGAATGCCATAAATGCAGAGAAGTAGAGCATAGGGCACGAAAGTGTACGTCTAAGAAAATAAGAAAAAAAGACCTAAAAGAAATTGGTTTAAAAAAAATAAAATAAAATAAAATAGTTGTCATTTTGCCCCGTAACAGTAAAAATGAGAAGATTGATGATTTATGAAAGGGTTTCAACTTAGAATTTGTACAGACTAAATAAATAATAAAAAATTGGCCAAGGAGGATTTAGTTCTGCATTTTCTGCGACCTGGTTGGATGGAATATGAAAACTCGATGATAAGCATATGAGAAAACATGAACCATTTAGCACAGTTTCCTTGTCTGATTCTAAAAAAAATTCCCATGATTTTTTGAAAGAATTGGAAAGTCATATGAGATGTAATAAAGTATATGGTATTAATTTCCAAATATATAGATAAACTCACAACACAAAAACAAATAAACACTTGATGGTATTTCAATATGCAAATAATGAAAATCTTTATAAGTTTTTAAAAAAAACAAATTTTCAAGATCTTACCTGGCAGACTAAATTAAAATTACTTAAAGATATTTTGCATGATTTAAGGTGAATTCATAATGCAGGATATATTCATTCAGTCTTTCACAGTAGTAATATTTTGCAAAATAAATGCATTAGTGAGTATACAATCTTATATTTCAGACCCAGGATGTCTAAAGAGAAAGATATAAATAATTCAGAAAACTGTATTTATGGAGTAATGCCTTATGTCACACCAGAGGTTTTATCAGGTCCAAAGTTTACACCAGCTGCAGATATTTGTGGATATGGAGCCATCATGTCAAAGATATCAACCAGACAAAGATCTTTTGATGGTCATCTATTTGATAATGATCTTGCAGTAAAGATTTGCTTTGAATTGCAAACTAAATTTCTCTTTGTACTCCTAATTGCGATACTGAGTTAGCCAAGCAATATATGGATTCTGATCTACAAAAAACAGCCTACTGCTTGGAATGTTTATTATAATTTTGTTATTGGAGTTATAGCATGAAAAGATCAGATGCAGAATTATTAACACTCAATGAATATCAGCAATCCAGGAACTTTATGAAGTAAACCTATTGATTCCATTGAAGTTCTTTTGATGACTGATTTAATCGCTTTAAAATATACTGTGATAACATAAATAGATTTTAAATAATCATACAATTGCTATTATTTTAACTTTCCCTTTTACGCATTTAATGATTGTGTATTTCAATATTCTATGCCATTTTACAGTTTATTTACAATGTTTACCGATCTTTTATGTTTCTATATCCATCCTTAATATGGTATTACAATAATGTAATTTGCATGTAGCTAATTTGAATAGTCCAAAGTCCATTCATTATCTCCAACAAGTAAAAAAATTAGATAATTCGTACTGTTAAAAAAAAAAAAAAAAAAGAGAGTACTCTGCCCATAAGTTACAACTATAGCCTGGTACTGGTGGGCCGAATATTAAAATAGGTACTGTACAAAAATGGAATTTTTTATATATACTCCCAATGTTAAGGTGCTCTGCCCGAAGTCGCCAAATGCACAAAAAGAAGGGTGCTAACCTATAAGTTGTGACTATAGCCTGGTACTGGTAGGGCTGAATGCCAAAATAGGTACTGCACAGAATTGGTCCTTGGAAGTATAAATGATATAACAATAGTTCCAAGGCCTTAGAAAGTAATTTTTTTATTTATACTTCAAAGATTAAGGTGCTCTGCCTGTAAGTTGCCAAATGCACAAAAAGAAGGGTGCTAACTCGTATGTCGTGACTATAGTCTGGTACTGGCAGAGCTGAATACCAAAATAGGTACTGCACAGAAATGAACCTTGGTCATATAAATGATAATAAAATTAGTTTCAAAGTTCAAGAGATTAGTCACGAGAAGCTATACCCTGGCATGGTTCTGTAATAGGAGTAAAGGTAATAGATACCGTTTACCTTTATAGAATGTACCAAGTGGGTAAAGGGTTTTACGTGATAATCCTTATTACTACTAAAAAAGTAGATTGAATATCAATATAGTTATTCAAAGCTGTTATTTAAATATGCCAAAGTTATAGCACATCTGTTAATAGTTATTTGTATGATAGGATTAGAAATTGACTTCATTTTAAACGATTTGAAGTTAATACGGATCCTGACCCATAGATAAGTATTAGCCCACTCATTGTATAATTGTATTAATTACTCACTTATTGTTTTTTTATAGTTAAGATAGATCAAGAATTGGGCACAAATCTATATATCAACTCTTCAAGATTTCGAATTTGAATTTTGTTTTAGTCTTGAACAAAGCTTACAATATCATGTGATCACGAGGAAAATAACCCACCAATTCGATTTACGACAAATACCAAGGTCTTATTAGAACTTACGATGAGCTTGTTGTAAAGACAAAAGAAGAACAACCTTCTACCCTTCCAATCTTATATAACTACTCTTAAACGCCCCATACCCACTCAACCAAAATTTTGTTATATTTACCCAATTTCTTTCTCACGAATACGTTAGCAATACCTTATACCTATTTCCTATTCCTTTCCCACCTTCATACCTCCCGACCAGCTACCTACATTATAGCCTGGGTCACAGTCTCTTTGTTCATGACTTCTCAGTTAATAAAACTCAGTTTTTACGCATGGTACGTATAAAATAAGTGTGGGTGAGTGTCACAGAGTAAACGTGACCCTCCAAATATCAGATGATCATTTAAAGTACACTGCACTACATTTTATATAACAATTGATATGAAATGATTCTGAATATAATTAATTGTGCATAATCGATTATACATGCTCTTATTGAACGGGGCTTGGCTTACAGCAGAATGATTTAGAAATCATACAATCTATCGTATTATGATAGCATCATAGATAAGAATATAGATGATTTTAGTCTCGTAGTTTTCATAATATTCTATAATATTAGATTAGTGATTCCCATAATATTTGTAAAGTATAAAAAAAGGTTGTTTTAGCTCTTCTTCTAGGAAGGAATTTTTGGATTATCAATAGTTGATTCCAATAAAGATTATAATAAATTCTGACTATATAAGTTATGTTTATATAAAATCGTGATAAATCACTAAGTCACACCTCTGGCGAGTTGCTTTTTGATCATTATCACATTGTAAAATTAAGAATGTCCAATTCTCCCTGTAACATTAGTAAAATTTAGAGAATCATAGCATTTTGTATAATTTTTATTAATAAAATTATACAAATTTCTATGATTCTCTAAATTTTACTAATTGATCATAACTTACTGCACTAAATAAACTTGTTAAGCACCAAAAATACATAAATCAGTATATTTTCTTAAAATTTGAAGAATAGAAGCTTAATTTTGGAAAATTTTATTAAAAATTCAAAATTAAGCATCTTTGACGCAAATTTTAAGGAAAATAAAATAAAATATACTGATATAATATATTTTTTGGTATTAAACAAGTTTACTTAGATCAACAAGTTATGATCAATTAGTAAAATTTAGAGAATCATAGCATTTTGTATAATTTTAGTAATAAAATTATACAAATTTCTATAATTCTCTAAATTTTACTAATTGATCATAACTTCTTGATATAAGTAAACTTGTACCAAAAAATATATCAAATTGGCATATTTTATTTTATTTTTCTTAAATTTGCGTCAAAGATACTTAATTTTGAATTTTTGATAAAAATTTCCAAAATTAAGCATCTTTTCTT
Source organism: Gigaspora rosea (assembly GCA_003550325.1). NCBI lineage: Eukaryota > Fungi > Glomeromycota > Glomeromycetes > Diversisporales > Gigasporaceae > Gigaspora > Gigaspora rosea. Next base: position 105,751 of record QKWP01000287.1, on the reverse strand, counting down.
CAAATTTTAAGAAAAGTAAAATAAAATATATCGATTTGATATATTTTTTAGTGCTTAACAAGTTTACTTAGTGCAAGAAGTTATGACCAATTAGTAAATTTAGAGAATCATAAACATTTGTATAATTTTATTAATAAAATTATACAAAATACTATTATTCTCCAAATTTTACAAATTGATCTTAATTTTTTGCACTAAGTAAACTTGTTAAGCACCAAAAAATAAATCCAATCAACATATTTTATTTTACTTTTCTTAAAATTTAAAGAAAAGATGCTTAATTTTGGAAATTTTTATCAAAAATTCAAAATTAAGCATCTTTGATGCAAATTTTAAGAAAAATAAAATAAAATATACTGAAATAATGTATTTTTTGGTGCTAAACAAGTTTACTTAGATCAAGAAGTTATGATCAATTAGTAAAATTTAGAGAATCATAGAAATTTGTATAATTTTATTAATAAAATTATACAAATTTCTATGATTCTCTAAATTTTACTAATTGATTCTAACTTTGTGATTTAGGTAAACATGTGCATTTATTATGAACCTAAACATGTTCATGAACCTTGAACGGAACCTGAACTGAACTTTTTTTAAGTTCAGGTTCAGGTTCATGTTCAATAATTTTAAGTTCAGGTTCAGTTCAGTATTGAACTTTTAGAGCAAGTTCAGATACAGGTTCAGGTTCATTGAACCTAAACCTAAACCCCTATTGAACTGAACTGAACTTTGGAACCCTAATGATCTTTCTGTTTTTCAATTTTCAATATAGCAATCACTATACTTTATTCCTATTTTTTTTGTATAATACCAGTTTTTTATTTTATGTTTATGTTTTTTTGCAAATGTTCTACTTTTAACAGAGCTATAAGTGCTTCTTTACTTCCTTGTTATTATAGAAGTAAGATAATCAATTATATAAATAAAATTATAACTATCTGTTAAAAATTTATTGATAGTAGCTCCAGACTTACAATGCTATGCATTTTCTAGTTATTAATAAGGTAGCTGTGCAATGTAGTTGCACCAAAACTATACATGAAAACAAAAGCATTTCAGGTTCTAAAACACGAAATTAAAATTTGAAGATGAAACTGTTTTTGACCTATTTTACTTAAAATATGAAATTATTTGATACTTTTTTTGAATAGACGAAATTATAAGAAACATATCTATATAAATTTTATTTGCTCTTCCTTTTAAAAAATTTAAATTTTCTCTAATAAAGACGAAATAGGCCTTTTTTAAAAATCAATTTCGCCAACATACTTCTTATAAAAATGCAGCTAATATTACTATTAAGCTTCTTCTATTACTTCACAAAAGATTCATGAACAATTATGGAAACCATACTACACGAATTTAGCACACTGGAAATCTATACAAGCTCTACTCCAACCCAATACTATATTTACCAAACCTTCATATACTCCGCGTTATAACAGAACTCTATATACTTATAGCTGCATCTGTGGCTTACCAGACCAACAACATGAAAACAACAATAGCACATGCCTACCTTTGGGCTTAGCACTTAGAAAAATATAAATCTGGTTACACAACTAAATCAAATATAGGTTTCCAACTAACTCTATTCTCTATATTCAAATCTAGGTGAGTTTTAACCACTCTAGTAGGTTTAGGTTGCAGATAAATTAGGTAGAAATTAGAAATAACTCTATCTATAGTCTTAGTCTTAATTCTTGTATAATTAATAATTGTAATCTGAGAAACTCCTTGAGAAATCTCACACATTTTATTAATAAAGATAAAAGCAAAACCTCACCTTAACACCAAAAAAAAATAAATAAATAAAAAATCAATTTCAGTAGCATTACTAGCCAAAACCAGAAACGAAAATTTCTTGGTTATAATAGATTTAGTTATAATATTAAAAATGATAAGCTATAAGCACTCTCCCTGTCGATCACTTGTTTGCAAATCTTCTTAATTTAATTATTTAAAAAACATCTTATAATCTTAAATTTTATTAAGTTAACTGGGCTACTGCCCATAAATAAACTTGTTCTGCTTCCAAAAATACATATTATATTTAAACATTATTGCAAAGTCTTCAAACTCATTAAGTAAAGGCCTTTTGGCCTAAAATTGTATTCTTTTCAAAATATATACAAAACAGTCCTCTTAACCTATTTTGCAAACTTAAAAAAAGTTGAAAAGCACTTTTTTCTGGTCATAACAGGCTGTGTTCTAGACTTGTTGCTCTAAAATTAACAAAAATATATTCAAAATATAGAATTTGTTTAATACACTTTTCTCCTTTATTTCCTTTTTTTTTCTAAAAATTTTTTTTACAAAAATCCTATAGGCGTTTTTTGTGTAACATAAATGCCCCCTAAATTATGCAACCCACATTTTTTAATAGCTCAAAATTAGTGGTTCTTTATTAACTGCACAAAATATTATTTAATCTTACACAAAACAGATATTTATATTTTCTGTAACATTACTTAAGTAGATCTTTATTGTGAAACTTGTATAACACGTGACTTGTGTGACACATGACTTGTAACACGTGACTTGTGTAATACGTGACCTGTGTAACCTATACTAATCTTGTTGGTATTACTTACACGAAACAAATTATACCTTTTTGTGAAGCCCTCTTTAATCTCTTTTATATTAACTTATTATTAAATACAAACTACACCTTTTATTACCCATATTATACCAATAAAATGCCAACTTTAACTTCTTCCGAGGAACCTAATAGTTATAATATGGACTACTACTATTCCAAATATAGAGACCGTTATGGTATTGGAATGAATAAAAACAATCCAACCTCACTAAAAGTTCTTTCACCTAGCTTTAATCCAGAAGCATGTGATATTCAAGCACTAAAAAACAACACTACTTTCAAGTTCCAGAACAATCTAATATTGGTACATGCTATTGCAAAAAATATTATACTAGCTTCACTTCTCAATATTACAGAATTAATCATCCAACTAAAATTGCCCAATCTTTAACTCAAACTACAACTACAATCTTTGCTAAAAAATTTAAAAAAATTAGTAATGAACTTCCATCCTCTCCAATTACCAAGGCATATAAACAACTAAAACTATTGTTATTCTCAGGTTTTCAAACAGACAAAACTCCTACTACAATTATTGCTCACTCTCAACACTACCATACATGTTATATTTGTAAAATCAAAAATATTCCATGTGTAGCGACAGAACAAAGTAGGCATGCTCCAGACTATACTGTAGCTTGTCTCTTTAGAAATGTCTTACTTCACCGAACCTGTGCTCCACAAATCCTTGATATTAAACTCAAACCACTCACTCCTAAAACTCCATTTACACTTGAACAAAAATCACTGATTGTTATTCTTAAATTTCAACAAATGTCCTTTATGGATAAAAAAGCTATATACCGTTCTTTTCTTCAAAAAATTAAAAATTCTAACTAGCCCAAAAAAGAAACACAAAAGCCAAAACAATCAAGAGATGCTTCTAATGATTTGGACAGGTTCAAAGAATACCCAGTAATACCAGAAATGGAACAAAATATGAAATTTAGTAATACTTTAGCCTATCAAATTCTAGATTTTGTTAAACCACATCTTATTGATGTTTATTTAGGAAAAATTACAAGACCTGCTACCAACATAACACCTGAATTTAAATTTAACTACAAATACTTAATCAAAGCTATGGCTGGTAAAAAACCTAAATTTCTTGCTGATCTTATATATGAAGCCAATCCCTCTATTGACAAATCAATTACAATACCATTTGAGTTTATTCATTCAACTTTTTTTGATTTACTTAAAGAGTTTACTACTTCTTTATTTACTCAACTCAACTATCCAAAAATACTTTCCTCTTACAATTCTATACCTCCCTATTCTATACGTAACCGAAACCAAGTAGCATTAAATCTTGCTCGTCTACATCTTATTTTACATGACAAATACCAAACAATCAATGCTAACAAATTCTGTCAAGACTTAAATATACGTCCTATTTATCTTAGGCTTCACTACTATATAAGTGAAGATAGCATTAATCAGCCCCTCTTTAAAATTCAAAATGATACCAAATTTAATATCAACATTACTCTCAATATTCCCAAAAAACAATTTTTACAATCTTTTAAAATCCCTTCACTTAAACCATATTTAACAGATCTTAATACATGGTTTGAAAAATTTTTTGAAACCTATAAACGACAATTTACAAAAATCGACCAAAAGAAAACATACAACTATATTAAACACCAAATTGCACTCAAACTTAATGATACATGCAAAGCACTTCTTCCACAAGAATTTAGAATTACTGCTATTAACTCTTTACGTGAACGAATTCAACTATGTTTTCAAGCAGCACTTTATCATATCCATACTTGTAATTCAGAAAATTGCTCTACATTGCCTTCAGATGTTGAGCATAATGTTCAAAACTTATATACATCTTTCTTTACAGAATCCTTTAAACATTTTCCAGCTCCTCAAAATCTACCCTCTAAACCCAAATACAATCACCCCACTCTTGACTTTTCAATTTTTGATAAAGAAGCGCAACATGCTGCTACATTTCAAAAATGAACACCAATTTCTCTATTTCGACAACTAGCTACCAAAACTGAACAACAATTTCTTGAACTCAATAATCTCAACAAAGAAAAAACTAATCAAGCATGACTTAGTTTCTATTTTTACAATTTCTTTAATGCATACAATAAGGCTGCAGCTATTAATGACCAAATTGATAACCTTAGTCCTCATAGTGCAATTGAAAAAATTACTGCTAAGCCAATTGATACTGACTTTTTAGCTAGAGTAATAACCTACTTTCATATTCTCAAGGAAGATAAGCCATCTATTGTATATATTTAAGATGCATATAACAAAAAATTTTATTCAGAAACTCAAAAAATCCTATTTGCCAAATTTAATGTCCAATTCAAAAAACCAAGTATCAAATCTATCTTTCATAATCCTACTTCAAGTACTAAAATTAATTCCAAAAACAAATCCCCAGAACAACCAAATACTGAAACAACTAATGATTCTACCAACTCACAAACCAATCCCCTACCAACCCAACAATCTTCAAACCCATCTGGTGAACTAGATGATGATGTTATTATGTCAGATACAAATAACATAGAAAATAACTCAAACCCAAACTCTAATATACAACAAGAATCCCATATTACAACATCTTCATATAATCCTTTTCAATAAGTATTTCTGTAGACTACATGAATATAGCCACCGCTTCTGAGGTAATGATGTCCTCCACTTTTAGTAGGCCATTTTTAGAAGAGAATGATGTAAGTGGACAGGTGGTTAAGTCCATTTACATGGAGGGCTATGTTTACGACGGCCAGACCCAACGTACAGGACAGGCTATAGTATCCTGCGCAGCTGTGAAAACTGAGCTTAAAACAGTGAGCGCCTCTACAGAAATTAATTCTAGTACTACAAATATCATATCATGTCACACTGAAGTACCACTCCAATATCATACTCATCCATCATTATCTACACAACAACATAGCTTTATCTACACTACAGAACAAGAGATATACAATGAATATGAATTGTTACCAGATGAATCTGACAACAATCTCAATACATTAACTATATATACTAATACTATAGAAGAAATAAATACTGATTCTGATTCAAATTCATCAGAGGTTTATGACCCATCAATATGCTACAACAAATTCCTATACTATCACAGATTACAATCTTTACCTTCACCACAAACTGTTGGCTCCTTTTTAACCTACTTACAAGATGAATATCCAATGTTTTATTCACAACAGTATATCAGAATCTCTATTAAATATAGCAGAATTGACTATTATTTTCCAGAAGCACATATTTATTTACTACATGAACATCTTCTACCCAATCACTTCTTTGTACTTTTTGAGGATTTTCATTTTTTAATAATGTTCCACTCAAATCAAATTATCCTTCTTCTAACAATAACAATTCATTAATTCCACTTGATCTTTGAATTTGCACACATAATGTTCAAGGTTTTAATAACATTACTAAAAAACAAGTTTGGGAAAATTATTGTATATCTCACAATTTAAATATTATTAGTATTACTGAAACTAAGCTTTCTAGTGCACCTTCTACATTCAAACCCACAAAAACCCAATTTTATACCTACTTTTGGTCCTGTACTGATAGCTCTAAAGCAGGTACAGCTATTATAATTCACAACCACCTTACCCCTCATATTCATATTATTACATATCCTGGCTATGCAATAGCTATTAATTTATTTTTTAAACATGATTTTAAATTTCGCATAATTTCTATTTATCTAACCTCTAATAACTCACAAGAGAGACTTCAAATCCAAGATACTATTATTCAATGGATTCAACAAGCAATCTCTTCAAATATACAACCAATTGTTTTAGAAGACTTTAATGCCTCTGCTAACTCTATTCTAACTAGTAACTCCAAATTTAAATTACTTCAATTCCTTTCTTATAATAACATGTCCAACTTGGCATCTTACACTAACTCATCCCAACCTACTTGGTATAGCTCTAGATACCAAAGTAAAATAGATTTTATTTGGACCCATAATTCTCTCCTTCCTTATTTACTATCCTTTGAAATTGATGATTCAGACTTTTTAACCTCTAGTGATCACAAGATTCTTATATCTCGCTGGTCTTTTCCTTATGCATTTACTAGACATACTAGGCATAAATGCAAAACACATAGAGGAATCTTTAACTATAAACTAATAACAAATGAGACCTGGCAGGCTTTGCTGACCAAGTTTCACTTAATCTCATATCCCATAACACACCTTCTACTATTTCTACCTCTGAATTACTTAAAACTACTTGGTATAAACTACAAACTAGTATTATTAATGCAGCATTCATACATATCCTAACAAAAAATTTGCTGTGCGTAACTTTTATCACTCCTTCTCATCCAAAGCTACCCTTTTACACTATAATCTTAAAAAACTTAATAGTATTATTAAGCAAATAAAATACTCTTTTAATTCTGGTACATCTATTCCTTTTCATTACAATTCTACTATTACTTACTAAATTCAACACATCAACTTCAACTTCCACCAATCCCTTCACTATCAAATCTTATACCTGATTGGATTACTAATGCCAAAGAAGCATAGAAGAGTCTATATCATGCACATAATTTAGTAAACATTAAATATACACGTCAACAAATACTTGAATCTATTAATACCAGATGTTCTAAGCTGGTTACTCAGCCTATATCTATCATCAGATTTTTAAAACCCGACAATAATCAAAAATCTGCGAAGATCTGTGACCCCACAATTATAGTTAAAGAAAAATTTTTAACAAATTCTGCGCAGATTTTAGAAATATATAAATCTGCGCAAATTTTTATTAAATATATAATAAAAAGTGTAATAACCTGAATTAAGCTTAATTCGGGCCAAAATTTAGAGCGAATTTACTAGTTATATTATATTAATTTATTTACTATATTTTTATTTATATATTTATTTAAATTTATTTAATTAATAATTTTTTTATTTTACATTTATATATAATATCACTTATACATTATAAATATCTTTATACTAATCCTGTGCTACCCTAACACTAATTCCGTACTATACTACCCTAACCCTCTTGAAAGAATACATTATACAAATCCCAACTAATTATTATGTTATGCCCATAATAACTATCGTGCTACTAACTATGATATATATGCAACATCCTAAACTAACTTCTTGCTACGTCCCACCCCTCTACTTTTCTATTCACTAAATCCCAACAACTTACGAATGAAACAATGAAAAAAGCGCCAAACACAGCATCACAAACTCGGCACCAATGATGAACGTATCCAGAAATGCACCAAGACGCGAAGGTCACAATGGTCACCTATTCTAAATCTGAAAGAATTAGTACTACATGAATGTAATGAAGAAGCAAAAAAAAAGCCCAAGAATGCGCCAGCGACGAAAGTGTTTTCAAACCAACGACAGAAACACGCCAGCAACGAATGGCACCGATGAAAAAGCTCCTGGTTTGCGCCGACAGAAAAGACTCCAAACTAGACGACATCAATGACGAATATAAACGTTAGTAATAATAAAAAAAATTAAAAAACAAAGAAACAAAAAAAAAAACAAAAGAACCTTCCTTGCCAAACTTCTAAGAATGAACTTTTGAAAATTTGCTTCAAATTTTGAAAAAGTTCCCTTGCTGGCCAAGTTACCAAGGATGGGCATTAAGGTCTAATCTACAGACAGAGAAGCCAGGAACGTTCAGTCCAATATTTCAAAGGGCGGCGATATCTTACAGATCTTAAGCGTTCTAACAAAAAAAAGGTCAAGTTTAAAAGAAAAATTTAATTAAAACCAAACAAAAAAAAAATACTAATCTTTGAATCTTGTCCAGTTCAATATTCCGAAATGAAGTGAAATCTTTGCGTTCTAACAAAAAAAAGGTCAAGTTAAAAAGAGAGATAATTAATAAAAACCCAAACAAAAAAAATACTATACTTATCTTTGATCGTAAAAAAAAATGATCTAGATCTAATTTAGATTTAGATCCACTTAAATACTGCAGTACTGTAATAATTAAAATAATAATAATAAAAAAATTAAATAAATAAGTTTAATAAAAATTAAATAAAAAAATTAAATAAAGAAGTTTAATAAAAATTAAATAAAAAAATTAAATAAAGAAGTTTAATAAAAATTAAATAAAAAAATTAAATAAAGAAGTTTTAATAAAAATTAAATAAAAAAATTAAATAATAATAAAAAAAAATTAAATAATAATAAAAAAAAATTAAATAATAATAAAAAAAAATTAAATAATAATAAAAAAAATTAAATAATAATAAAAAAAATTAAATAATAATAATAAAAAAAAATTAAATAATAATAAAAAAATTAAATAATAATAAAAAAAATTAAATAATAATAAAAAAAGGCAAAAATGAAATAGCGACCTGTCGCCATGGAGACCCTATTAATTAACCAATCATTTTTAAGCTTTATATAATTATATTAATTGCTTCTGATTGGTTAACTCATAGTAAAAACTTTATTAACACGTTTATTGGATTAGATACGCGAAACTATTTTTTAAATAAGAACCCAAACAAAGGTATCTTTATTAATAGGCAGATTTTACTACTTTGATAGTTATTGACTATATATCATTATAGAACAATCAAGCAAAAACAAGTAAAAGTAGCAAAACCAAAGCAAAGATTACAAGGCAAAAGAGCAAAAAAAAAACAAAGATTACAAAGCAAAAGTGGCAAAAAAAAACAAATTGCAAAGCAAAACCAAAAATTACAAAACAAAAACAGTAAAGTGAAGCAAGAATTATAAAACAAAAACAGAACAAAAAAAAAAATCCAAACCTTTTTTATCAAAGCAATACAACTTTTACAAACTATAAGTAAGGATGAACTAAATACTTATAACGAACTTGAGGTTTTGCTGCATACGAAAGTGTAGATAATATAGATGATCTTTCCGATAATGATGAGTAAATAATAAAGCATTTTACTTTAATAATAGTTGATCTTACCTTTTACTAATGTTAATTTTTATTTTTAGTTTTGATAGTAACGAAGAACTTTCTGTTAGTAAAACCTTTCAAAGCTAGGATAATGTAGCAAATTTTATGAAAAAATATGCTGTTAAAAAAGGTCATGGAATAAGAATTGGTGGAGGTGGAAGAGTAGATTCAGAAACTCAAGAAATATTAAAATGAACATATTTGTATCATCATTCTGGAAAACCACAGTCAAGTGGACAATTTTGTTGGGTAGGGTGCCCATAGAAGGTAAATATTTGGGCTAAAAAAGACAAAAATTGGCTTGAAGTTACAACTTTCAATAATGAACATGTTGGTCATGTGCTCAATCCTTTGGCAAGTCAATTTGATCCAACATTACGAAAGCTACCAAAGGAAATTGTTAAAGAAATTCATTTTTTAACAACTGTTGCAAGAGCGGATACTACTATGCAGTATAGGATAATCCAAGAAAAGTTTAAAGTTAGAATACATTGGCCTGATCTATACAGTACAATTCAAAAATTCCGTCATGAGATAATACCAGGCGAAGATGATGCAGGATTGTTACTAAAAAGGCTTAATGAAAAAAAAACTGAGGACCCTCGATGGATCGTTTCTATGAAATTTGATCTAGTTACTTCTTCTTTAACACACCTCTTTTGGATGAGCCCTAAGCAACAAATTTTATGGTTACGTTATCATGATATAATAATGCATGATAATACATGCAAAACTAACTGTTATAATCGTCCTCTGTCCATTTTCATTATGCCAGATAATAATTTGAAAACACGAATTGTAGCTCAAGCAATTGTTAATGACGAAATGCAATCTTCATATGAGTGGGTCTTTAAATGTGTCGTGGATGCAACAGGTTTAGTACCCAAAGTATTTGTAACAGATAGTGACCCGGCAGTTAATGGTGCTGTTATAGCACAATTTCCCAATACATTTCATATGCATTGTATTTGGCATATAAGCCAAAATTTACCAAAAAATTTAAAAGGAGTACTTGGTTCTAATTATGATAATTTCATAAAAGATTTTTATACTATGAGAAATAGTCTGACAGAAGAAAAATTTAATGAAAGGTAAGTAGTAACAGTATTATTATTCTAAAATTTTTTTTATTACAAGTAATCTAATTAGCTTTATTTAAAGATGGGAAAAGCTGCTATAGGATTATCCGCAATATAGCGATTATTTGATAAGATCTTTAGGCTGCTGTACTAAGTCTTGGGCACATGCATTTACTAGCAAATACTTCACAGGTGGTGTACAGACAACTTCTCATAATGAGGGCGAGAATTCAGCATTAAAACGTCTTTTTGGGAGTTCGAGTCTTTTGTTATGTAAGCTATTTGATGCTTTAGAAGAAAGATACCAAGAAGAAAATGACTACTGTAAATTTGTAAGCTGAAAACAAACTATACCATAAACAGGACCAAAAAAATGTAGCAAAAACTATCTTTGAACAAGTAATACAACAACTAAACGAGTTTGTGATACCAAATATAGGAAAAAAACAAAAAGAACAAATGAACTTAAGTTTTTATTATAATGCCGTAGAGGTTGATCTCAAAGCCGTATTTTCTAAAGAGAAAGTAAGGGATTTTTATAATTATAAGAAGAGCGACAATCATTATTATAGGTTATAATTAGTATAAAGCTAGCTTCTAGAGTATTGCCAAGTAGCTGGGATTCATGAATATCCACAGTTAAAAATGAATATTAAGAATATTTAATGAATATTCAAGTTTTACAAAACTTGTGAATATCGAATATCGATGAATATTTTTTTAGAATTATCACGCTTTCAAATTACTGTGATCATCAAATTTCGTTATTTTTCTTACTTTTTAGCTAATTGAAGTTTAGCATCGTTTCAGTTTTGGGAGCCTTTAACTTTCTTGTTTAAAAATTGTTGGGCTTTTGCTATGCTCTATATTTCTTACCTCCTTGAAAAAAATCAGCTAGGCAAAAAAATTGCTACTCTAAAATTGACTCAGGAAGAACCAACTCTAACTGCCCAAACTTAAGAAAATATTGAACTTGTGTGTTTATCTAATGTTGAGGCAAAAGAAAATAATTAATTGGTAGAAAGAAAATATATAGATCGCACACCACCAGTAATCTGGAAGCCTGAAAATCGAAAATTTAACAACCAGTTGTCTAGATGTAGTATTAGAAAAGTGGAATAAATGAGAAATCTTGGAAATTTTGTAAGCATTATTAATTTTTATTTGCAAAATTGCCACTTATCTTTTTATATAATTTTAACAAGTATTTATTACAACCATGCTAAAAAAGTTTACAGAATATTCGTCCTATTTACTTTGGAGCAGTTAAAGAAAAACGGTCGTCATTTTTACTCTAACCGCCTTTTCGTTGCTTCTCTTAAAACTGAGAAATGATTGATTTCTTGGGCAAGCTTTTTATTCTTTTCATTCAATATCGACCTTGGTAAGCAGAATTGCTGGTCAATAAGCCCAATCATTTTTATGAGAGTAAGATTTTTTCGCTACTACATATTTAATAAATAGGGGGACGAGAACAAACGGAGCAATTTACTGATAAGGGTTCTTTGAAGAAAAAAAAATTTTTTAAGAAATTTCAAAGATTTCCATATAATATCAAATGTCTGCTGATCATAGCAATTTGAAAAGCGCTATAATATAATTAGAATATTCAATGAATATCCATAAATTCTTTTTACGAGTGCTTAAATATTTATTCAATACTATTTGTGGACGATTAAAACCCATTTAAAGGATCCCAGCTCTATTGCCAAGGGAAAATGGAACATTAATTTATCATTGATTATTTATTTAAATAATCAATGATAAGCCAATGTCCTATTTTCTCTTGGTATCACTTATCAATTACAAATTGGCGGCAGCACACTTGGCAACCCGGATATGCATGAGAAATCAATTTAATCATTATTTCTTTTTTTAATTTTTAGGAAATTGATGAGCCGGAACGATATATTGATAACTTGTTTGATTGTCTACAAATACAATTAAAATCATTCCTCAACGAATTTTCTTCAACAATTCTCGAAATATGGGAAGTTATGCACTTATTAGGCTCAAGCATCTCTTAATTTATATGGTTTTTTTAGATGATGGCACTTTTCTTTGTACGTGTATGCTCAGAAAGTCTCATGGATATCCGTGCTGCCATTTCTATCGTATCATGACCATAACACCCACTGCAAGATTTTATATTGGTTTAGTTAATAGGCGTTGGTACAAAGAAGAATTACAAAGAACAAACATATCGGATAATAAGTTTATAGTTATTTCTTCGAAATCTCTAACATCGACATCAAAAGCACATATTTTGCTGACACAATTTTTGTATAGTGAGCCCAATATTAACAGAACTGAAGAATTTACAAATTGCATTTCTAATCAATCACCTAATGAAATATCTAAGGCTATTTCTAAGAAATGCAAATTTGGTGAACTTTGGGGATTAGGAAGAAAAATAATAATCGAGGCAATTGAAGATAGCAACAAGAATACTTACCATGAGCTTCTTGGATTTTTCATTTCAATACAGAGAAGAACATCTCAGAGAATCATCAACCAAACTAATAATAGTATCGGTGATCTGAATAATAATATTAACAATGATGACTGTATGATAGATATCCGAAATCCTATTCAAAGAAAACCAAAAGGCCATCCTAAATCGAAGAGAATTAAGAATATTTTCGAGACGTCGAATAAAAAAAAATAGTTATAAATGCAAGTTATATCTACAAAAAGGGCATAATATCAAAACTTGTAAAAAAAACAAGCAATCGGATGCTAATGCAAGTCAAATGAATGACGAAACCAGATGGTAAATATACAATGCATATAATCTAAAGGTGTCCACGAATTTTTCAAGCCTTGTGAAAAATTTCGATAAAGAATAATTGTTGCAGATCATAATGAAATCAGGTTAAAATGAAATGTGCATTTCTATTTAATGTTATCCTTCTAAAACCTACTTATACTTGTTTAAAATCAACTCTACTTTAACCCTAACCCCTAACCCCTAGCCCCTAGCCCAAAAAAATTTCTTTTTTGACGGCTTGTCAATTTTTTTATACTATACATATTTCATTTTGATCCGATTTCATTTTTAACTGAATTTCATGTGGTAATCACGTATCTGATGTCATCAATTTGATACACAAAATTTTTGCGTTGATATTTTTATTGATTGATGATATTCTAACCTGATTTTTTATATAGCCAATGTAAGTTACGAAAATGCAAATATAAACAAGTGACCCTATGCTTATTATTAAAACATTTGTCAACAGGTCATGAAACTAGTAGTAATGATGATACTAGTAGTAATTATGAAAATAGTAGTGACGGAGAACTATCGACCACGTCTACGAGTGTTCGAGAAGTATCGGATACAATAGAATCTGGTATTAATTGATAAAGATTTAACAAAGAAATCGTATTCTAATATATTATTACCTATGTGCTTAATTCACTTTTTGACAGGAGCAAGTGCCGTTATGGTATTGATTCTACCACCCAAACAACCAATTAACTTTCAAAATTGTGAAAATACCCAAAGACAATGTAGTGTTTGTCATAGAAAAGGGCATAATGCCTGAATTTGTACAAGCAAGAATTAGATCAATAAATAAAAAAAGATAGATAACTTTAACTTGGGGCCAGTGAAAAACGCCCGTATCTCTTTGATGTTTTATGTTTTTAAGTAATTAATATGATCACACATGTGATGGTCGCATCCAAATATCTGTTCTAAGCCAGTTGTAGTGCAAAAATTTGGAATTAGGTTCATATTCGAATGTAAATAGTCTTGATTCATCCTATTATATCGATCTAAGAATTAAAGGTATTAAAGTTGTAGATTAAAGTTTAGTTGAATTTTATAGTTTCATTCTTTTTTTTTAATATAACCTTTCTGTAATTTGTTAGTTGATCTTTGAGGCATGTCATACGTCGAATTGAAATTTGCGTCAGATCAAAATTTCTATACTAAGTTTCATTAGGGTTGATTGAAGCCCTATGTTAGGGTAAGGGTAGGTGTTAGCAGAATTATAATTATTTTGACTTGGCGCATATTTTAATTTGATGTACAGCATATTAAGACATACACAGTGCTCCGCCAAGCTTGGGTAGAGAATGTTTGACCCATCCTGGTTCTGAATAAAATAGATCGACTTATCTCATCAACTATTTTTATTTTGTTAAAAGTCTTTTCGTGTAGCTTAGCAAAAAGCTTTAGAAAAAGAAAGAAAAGAAATCTTAGCTCCGCGTTTAATCATTTCAGCTTTCGGTTTCTAAAATATCTGATAACGAGGAAATTAAAGAAGCCTTGGAGGAAAACAGAATTATCAATAGCGAACGCCAGAGAGGCCTGCTTAGACTTATTTTCTGCTCTCTCATGCTTTTTTCGGTGTGATTAACATTAGGTTCAGAGATTATTTCTTGATTTTAAAAGAAGTGGCAAAAAGAAGGTGGAGCAAATTTAAGTTGGATAGCCTTTACTAATTAAAATTAATGCCATTAGAGGCTCAGGTTCATTTAAACAAAATTGTTGAACAAGTTAATGCAATAGTGGGAACTTACTTTACTGGTGATGCTATTGTTATTAATTCAAAATAGCTCTATATTATACCTCATTTTTAATACTTTTAAATTGTATCTCATGAAAGACAATTGCGTCAAGATAAATAATTGGAATCTGAGAGTTCTACTGAATTAACATTTGAGGAGTGTGACAATTCTAATATATATTTTACACCAGAGTTAGGCAACGTTATTTTTGCGAGTGCTTATGATGGATGGGCATTTAGATAAATCTGTTAAAATGTCACAATTATATCAATATATCAGCAACTTCCTTTCTAGAGTGCTCTAGGGTGATTATTATCTCGATCCAAAACAAGTCGTTTTTTGCAACAAAAGCATCTCAAAGGGTGACAATTTAAACTGATAAAGGGTGGATCCTCTTCACTGCGGTAATATCTGTTCTAAGCCAGATGTGCAAAATTCGAAGTAGTCTTGAATCGTCCTATTATATCGATCTAAGAGGTATTAAAGGTATTAAAGTTGTTTAATAGGTTCATTCTTTTTTTTTTAATACTAACCTTTCCGCAATTTGTTAGTTGATCGTTGGACATGTCGTACGTTAAATTGAAATTTGCATCAGATCAAAATTTCTATTCTGAGTTTTATTAGAGTTAGGGTAAAGCCCTATGTTAGGGTAAGGGTAGGTATTAGCAGAATTATAATTTTGATTTGACGCATATTTTAATTTGATGTACAATGTCATATGTCGAATTGAAATTTGCGTCAGATCAAAATTTCTATACTAAGTTTCATTAAGGCTAGGGTGATTCGTGCCTTTTTTCCCCAAGTATCTTCATCATCAAGATCAAAAAATGTAGTATAATTTATTCTTTTACTCTATCTCAATATTCTCAACCCTAGACCCATAGCAAAGGGTAAGGGTATGTATTAGTGGAATATAATATTTTGATTCGACATATATTACAACAGGTATAATTTAGTCATGTTCCTTTTTTTTTTTAGGTTAGTTGTAGTGCAAAATTCAAATGTAAGTGGTCTTGATTCGTTCTATTATATCAATCTAAGAGGTATTAAAGGTATTAAAGTTGTTAAACGTAGTAGATTAATTGTTTCATTTATTTTTTTTTTTAATACTAACCTTTCTGCAATTTATTAGTTGATCATTAGGCATGTTATACGTCGAATTAAAAATAAAGCTCCTAAATAAGATTCGATAAGTAGTTTATAAGTAGGAATGAACATTTTATTTCGTTAATTAGGAAATTATGCTTTCTAAAATGTTCTTCAGTATTAGTTTTGATGGATATAATATATTTCATTAATATATTTTTATTCGCAAGTGTCTTAGTGTTTATCATTAACTGACAAACCTTTAAAGCAGAAATTAAAATCCACGCGAAATTATTTCATGTAAATTTCAATAAGCATAAATTCATTTTAATTAAATTTAAGTATAGGTTTATTGCTAATTAGCGATTTTCCATTAATAAATTTAGAAGCAGAAATCAAAGCTCATAAGAAACTAGAATTTTCTAAATCCTTTTTTCGTTTAAGTAATTATAAGGTACGATTTAGTTGAAGTTTATAAGGGTTACCGTTAATCAACGATCTTATTCGTTAATTTACTTTGAAATAGAAATTAGGGTTCGCAAGATTTTTTGTTAATCGGCTTCCAAGTCTCTTTCTGTATTAAAGTTTAGTGAGCATAATAAGAGTCATTAGTTTATTTGAAAGTCATTGTTTATCACTCCCCAGATGTTCGCAATAATTTAGTTTCTGATATTTTGTTCAAAATTTAAATACTTCTATGTTTTTTTATTCTATTCGATTAGATATATTTAAGGTAGCTATTCAATTTTTATCTATATTAACTTTAAATAGTGTATATCTCATTTAATTTTATCTTATTCGCATTAATTTAGGCAGTAATCACAATGAACATTTGTTAATTAATATAGCTAATGCAAGCTATTCAAGTTATATTTGTCATTATATCATTAATTCTGACGAGCGTAAGAGCATTTAGCATATATATATCTAAGTAAGCTATATATTCGTTATATTTAACGTACATAGTATATACCTTATTTAATTCCATTTTATTTGTTAGTGAACATAAACAATATAGTTAATGTACCGTATAAGTGTGAAATACGCCTACCCACTGCTATTTCGGTGGATTCTGGTCTTTGAAGAATTAGTTAACACTTCACAATTGCAATCGGTTTAGAATCATGCACTGTGGATTTTTTTGAAGTTTTTAAAGTATGGATTAAATGTAGATAAAAAAAATTAGAGATTCGGATTTGTTTATTCTGCAATTTGGTTAGACGATTTACGCAATAGAATAATCGATAGTGATGAATATATATAATTACGTGGCCACCTAGTACCGTTGCACTTAAGACTTTGTCTAGCTCTAATGGAAGCTTATAAGAGTTTCTAAAATAGTAAGTTAAGCCGTTATTCATTACTAGCGAAAAACCCGTGGCTTCGCCATAGTAGTCTGTGAGATTTAAATTTTAGTTAGAATTTAAATGAGTAATGGTATATATATTTGAGGTATAATATTTGATGTTAGTTATTTAGCTTATTTTGATTTTATATTAATAGTATTCAATAATTTTATTTGTATTTTTAGGAATACTAAAGAAATTTTAAAAAAATTTAATCAATTTTTACTGCTTAAAATGTAGTTTATTAAATTGTTGAATTAGACAGATGTAAGATTTTTATATGAATTTTGTTATTTGAATTTTATCTTTTATTTAATCAGGGTATATTATAGTTTTTTAAAAAAGAATAGAGTCATTATATTTGTTAGAATAATGATTGTATATACATGTTGTGATTATAGTGTAAATATAAATAGATAATTCATAAAAAATTTACTGGTAGATAGCAAAGGTTTAAGAAAAATTTAATCTTGTTAAGAGGTTTTAAATAAATAATTATTTATAAAAATGCAAAGTTTAATATATTAAAGGATAAAATTTCTTAAAATAAGTGTAAATACAATTTATATTATTAAAGAATTATATTTATTATATTAAAATTAAAATTTGGTTTAATCTAATAACTATCTGATTTATTTTTTTAAAGCATTAGAAAAAATTATTTTTGTAAAATTTTATAATTGTTGGTTCAATATTTGTTATAGTAGTTATTTGTTACTAATGTATTTTCTTAATAATTAATATAAATTATTGACTATGTAATACAAATATAATAATTGTTTGGAGTATAGCGTTAGACATTATATGTTTAGGTAAGGTGATACAAAAATTACATTTTTGATGCATTAATATTTGTAAAATCAAATTTGTAATTTTTGTATTTGGTGTCTGTTACCATGTAATCAATAGTTATGTTTTTGATGCAGTATCAAAAATATAACCTTGTTTGCTCACGTATCAATATTTGATTTCGTTTTTACATGATAATAATTATAAGCTCTGGACACACAATGTTGTACATTAACCTAGTAATAATATTTTTATATTAGATATATGTAATAATGATAATAATAAATTGTAATAATTTTGTATAAAAAATTTAATTAATAAGAATTTTTAATAATTGATATTTTTTTATACTGTACATAGAAGTTAAGATATTTGATTATTTAATAATAATATAAATATTTTTAGATAGAAAAATTTTAAAATTAAATAGTTATATTTTTATGTATTAGGTATAAGATCTTCAGGATATACTATATTTGTTGTTGTTGTATCATTATTTTCATGAGAAAAAAGAACTTTAATTAAGTATGGAGAAGTACTTCGAGAAAGAGCTACATAAAGTTGGCCATGTATAAATACAGGTGTTTGAAGGTTAAGACCTATATATTTTAATGATTGTCCCTGTGATTTGTTGATAGTCATACCAAAAGCAACACGTATAGGAAATTGTCTTCTTTTAAAAATAAATGGAAGTTCTGAAGTTGAAGGAGTTAAAGTAATATAGGGAATAAATGTATGATTTCCTGCATAATTACTACACAGTATTCATGCTTCAATAATATGATCTTCTAATTGTGTTACAACTAAGCAAGTACCATTACAAAGGCCCTCTTCAGGAGCAATATTTCTAAGAAGTATTATTGGGCAGCCTATTTTAAGATTAAGTTTTGAAAGTGGCATTCCATTGGGATTAAGTGTATTAAGAAATTCAGTAGGATAGATGGTACTGCAATCAGCACCTTCTTCAATTACAGCTTCATCTGCACTAAAGTATGTGTGTTTGTCTCCTGGAAACATGTTAAGAATTTCTTGATTAATATATTCAACATCTTCATTTCGTGGAGAAAGTATACTTCGTTCACTAAGATATTGATCATTACATATTCCTATTGTTGAGATATTAGGAAATATAGTATCAATAAGTGAGTTTAAGTTTTGAGATAGTAATTTCATAAATTCTGAAAGTGATATTTTATTATCTACAGAATTTGTACCATTTCTAACCTACAAAATATAAAAAATTAATATTTAAAATAAGTAATAATACAGTAAAAAATTATATTTACTTCTAAAAGCCATTTTGCAAATTGATAGTTATTTTCTGACTCTGTACTAAAACGCATACTTTTTTTTAGTGAAAGTACTTTAACATACTGCCATAGATATGATCATGTAAACGATGCAGCAACAATTTCTTCTTTAGATTCTTTTATAATTACTGGAAGTATTTGGCAAAAATCTCCTCCAAAGACTACAGTAATTCCACCAAATAGTTGATTATTATTGCAAATATCTTGTAAAGTACGATCTACAGCTTCAGGACAGTAATGATGTTGCATTGGTAATTCATCCCAAACAATAAGTGCAGCTTGACGAATTAATTCAGCTTCTATTGAATTTTTATTAATTTCACAGAATGAATTTTCATTTATATTTATTGGAATTTTGAATCTTGAGTGAGCAGTGCGACCAAGATCAAGTAGAAGAGCTGCAATACCTGAGGATGCTACACAAAGAACAATTTTTTTTAGACTTCTAATTTTCATTGCAATAGTATTGTAAACATAAGTTTTGCCAGTTCCAGCATAACCATTAAGAAAAAATAATTGACCATCTTGTTTAATTACTGAGTTAACAATAGTATGGTAAGCAGTTTCTTGTTCAGAATTTAATAGTAGAATACGTTCATTAACAGTATTTTGAAGCTTTTGATAATCCCATGTTAATTGTTCTGAAATAATATGAGATTTATTATGATGTCCCCAGTTATGTTTCCAGAGGGGCATTGGTGGAAACATATCAAGAGATTGATTAGATTGGTGAAGAATTTTATCTAAAAGAAAAAGTCCAAAGTCAAAAATTTGGTTATCAGTAGGTTCATAAATATTATATTCTTTATGCAAATGATATTGAAGATCATCACATAAATTAATACAAAAATGAAACCATAATTTTTCTGGATGGGTAGGTGTACATTGAGTAAGTATAATAGCAAACAGAACTCTTAATTGGGATCCAGTACGTAAAACAGCAGCTTCCTCAAGACATTTGAACCACTCTTGATCATCTTCTAGCAGACCTAAAGCTATACATGCACTCTTAAATGTTGGGTAAACTACATTATTAACAGTTCTCAGATTTTTAAAAGAGGTTGGGCCACGTATAGTTGTAAGAAGAAGTCTAAGATAAAATCGTTCTCCTGCAGATGGACCAGCAAAGTACAATCTACCAATTGCAAATCCTTGTTTTCGTAGTGTCCATTGCTTAATTTTTTTATTCCAGACAAAGTGTTGTGGAAATTCTTGATAAGTATATTGACGAGCAAATTCAAAATTCGCACATGCTTCAAAAAAAGCAGTAAGTGTTGTTTTTTGACGTTCAGCACGTGAAAGAATAGTAGCAGCATCATCATTAGGATCAAATACAACTGTATGCATTCCAGGAAGATGTAGTGCTAGTCTTACAATATTTGGTACTTCTTCATACATAGACATACCAAAAAGGCGCCATGCTGCTTTAGCTGCACCAATATACCTTGCATCAATATACTGTTTGATTTATCTGGTTCATGACCAAATTGCATAATTGTTTTGTCATGACCTTTATAAATATATTTATGAATATATTTAACTGCACGTACAGAAGTACAAATTTCAATATTAATATGACAGTTGTATTTTCTACTAAGATAAAGGTTGTAAGGTACAATGTCTCGGTTATCAACAATTTTTCCTCTAATCTCAAAAGCTCTACCATCATTTTTTCTAGTATAAAGAGGGTACTCAGTTTCATTCATTAAAGTTGAATTACAAAAAGCTTTTGGATAATTTTTGTCATATTTACCATTAATCATACATGAAGCTTGTGGGTTGCGAGAACCACAAGGTCCATGTATCATACACTAAGTACAGTATCAAAGAGGTTTGGATCTTTTTGTTGATCAGAAAACTCAGCACATACTACTTGATCTACATTTGCTGGTTCTTTAATTTTGTTATTACTATGAAGAAAAATCAAAAAATGCATATGTGGAAGACCCCGTTTTTGAAACTCAATTGTATATACATGAGCAACAGCTTTACCAAAAATATTGTTTTTTTTAATGTCATAAAGAAGTGCTCTACGTTTAAGTTCAAAAACATGTGCTACTAAGTCTGGTCTATCAGCAGTAGTTTGACCTGGAAATAATTCATTAATTATTTCAGGCCAGTTTGGATTTGCAGTCATTGTTCCAAAGATATCAGAATGTCCATAAAATCAGGTAATTGCCATTGAATCTTGAAATATTTCAAACATGTAACGGGCACTTCCAGTATGAGTTAAAGGAAGAATTATTCTTCAGCCAAGATTATTTAAAAATAATTCTTTATTCAAATTATTTCCAACTACATCTGTAAGACCTTGATATGCATCTGCACGTAGTATATCTTGATTTAGACGTAGAAATCTTAGTCTATTCTGTTCTGTTGCAGCCCATGCATCAACAATGAATTTTTGAAATAGTTTTCCATCATGTAAAATTGTAGAAAATTCATTGTGTTGTTGAAAAAGTCGAAAAGAATAAAAATCTAATTGAGTAAGATGTGGTATATTACTTTTGGTCTTAACAGATTGTCCTTGCTTATTGATTAGATTATGACACAAATTTGGGTGCCATCCAAGTTCCCCATATGGAAAAAACAAAACATAATGAAGGGGTAAATAAGCAGGATGCCCTTCATAAATTCGTTGTAATAGGCCTCCATGAAATCTAAGAATAATAACACGCATTGTTTCAGATATTGAAAAATTGCCTGGTAAAATAATAGCTATTTCATTAACAACGTTTATCAGTTTGTTTATTAAAATGAAGATAAACTTTTAGGTCTGTTATTTGTTGATTTATTTGATTTTGTAAAAGTATTTCATGTGCCTGTTTGTATATAGGGTAAAATGCATGATACTTACATAAGAGCTCTTGTATTTTCTACATTAAATTTGTTGATAATTATTCATTCCGCTCCATTCTTAATTGATGTACTATTTCTGGATCATAAATGTAGAGTTGAGCATAAGTTGCTTTAGTGTCTGAATCAGGAAGTAAAGAACCCATGCAATGATATAGTTCTCCACTTATACGAAAGCTATATGGACCATGACCATTGAGAACAGATTGGTCGATTTTTGCACCAAGAGAAGTAAATGCATGTGCTGCATTATACTGTCGAATATTGCATCGAAATTCTTTAGAAAGATCATCTTGACCTTCAAAAAGTTGATGTAATAAGAGTGGTGGATCTTGTAAAAGTGGTAAAATAACTTGACCATGTGAACAGCATGTACCAAATTTTAGATGATTGCGAGAAGATGAAGTAAGGCGTTCATCAAACCAATGTAATGCACCACAATGAATACAATCTATATTCATTTGGCCAAGGTTATGTCGATTATATTCATATCGTGAGGAAAGATTAAATTGAGTATAATTTGCAGTTTCCGATTTCACACGTTTTCTATTTTTTTTTCCCTACTTAGATGTTGCTGCAGAATATTCTCTAGCTCTTCTTTGTTGTTGAGCAATTGATCTACGATTTGGGATTTGATTCATATGTGACTAATTTTATTTGGAACACACTATACCTGATTTTTTTTATAGATGTATTATAGATATTTTTTATTTAAAAATGCAGGTGGTTTTATTAAAATGAAATTTCAAATATAAGATATAAATTTCTATTTTTTTCAAAGGCAGAATTACGGCTCTTCTATAAACGTTTTATAAAAATTGCGATGGTTTTTAATTTTAGGCTAGAATTTTTTTTAACATGTTCCTTATGTGCTGCAATCCTTTTTTTTTTGCGAATTTTATTTGATGATCAACCAAGCCTTCGCTGATCATATAGAAAGTGTAAATCGGTACCAAATTTTATGAGTTTATGTTAATCATAATAATGTTTATTTTTATTTCGTAATGCATTTGAAAACTTAAATTTCTCGATAGTAAATATTTTAATCGACGTCATAAACCTTTTATTTTATTATGCAAGAAGATATAAAGATATTAAAGGTCCATCAAATACAACTACCTGAACTATTAAAGACGATTAATATAATTCACTACAAATATAAAAAGTAAAATTAACTTGATAATCATGTTTGCAATAATTAATGTAGCTGAATAAATAATTTTTTTTTAAAAAAAACACTTTATGATATCACTACGGGACGTTATTGGTGTTTTGAATAAATAATTAGAATGTAAGTTTTGCATCAATTAAAACTTTGCAATACCAAGAAAGTAAGTACCAGGAACGTGAGTGGATGGTTTTATCGGAGAATAAATTGAAAGCAAAATCTTAAAACCGATTGGTGTTTATACAAAGCACGGTTTTTTCATGATACTTTTTTTTATATAACGTCAAATTTATAATTTTAGAGATCGTTAAAGTGGAAATTAACCCTGGCACTAAATGTTTATTACTATTAATAAAAAATGTCATGTGCCACTCATACCACAATGCATGTATTATTTTAAAGTTAAAGCATTGCTTTTTGGAACATTAATTCAATGTGAGTTTAATCGCAGATCTTGATAATTTGAGGCACAACGATATGCATGTACCAGTTATCCTATTACAGTCTGTTCATACTTACTGTATGAGGTCATGTAACATGTTATTTGTTTATATAGCGCTATTATTCTTTGCTATTTTCAGCGTGTTGTGTTGCTATTATGCAAAAAATTTCCTTGCACTACCTACAAAAGTAAATTTTTACTCCTGTCATTTTCTATATACTATATAGTATATATATATAATACATATATATATAGACGATGTATATATATACTTTACATATATACTACACTATATAAATATACCATATATATATACTACATATACTATATATATCAGATATATACTATATATATATATACTATATATATATATACTATATATATATACTATATATATATACATACTATATAAATATACCATATATATATATACTATATCTGATATTAACCTGATGCATGACGATAGTCATGCTAAGGTTATTATCGCGAGGATCATCACATGTAAAATGTCTAATGGAATAATAAGGTAAAGCATTGTTGTGAAGCGTGGTAAAATTAAGGTAAAGGGTAAGTTCATAGTGATACTAAATTGGTAAAACAGAAATTTAAGGATATTTAAGGGTAAACGGAAATTTAAGGATATTTAAGGGTAAACCGAAAATTTAAAGATATTTAAGAGTAAAACAGAAATTTAAGGATATTTAAGGGTAAAACGAAAGTTTGTGGAAAATTAAGTGCTTTTTCTTTCGCTGCCTGACTTTAGTCTGGCTTTTTTGCAGAGTGGTCCCACCCGGTCCCTCCCAAAAAAAAAAAAAAGAGAGAGAAAAGAAAATAATAAACTTTCGGTTAAGCATAATATGCAGGTACTGATTCTCTCTAGGTTTCGCCAGATGATCTGCATAAGTCAGGTGTAGTAAGAGTAGAGATAAGGCTGTCAAACCTGTGTGGTATAGGCCGTAAAACCTGTGTGGTATAGGACAACAAACCTGTGTGGTGTAGGCCATCAAACCTGTGTGGTATAGGCCGTGAAATCTGTGTGGTATAGGCTGTGAAACCTGTGTGCTATAGGCCGATTAATCTGTGTGGTATAGAGAATAACATGTCAATTATAAATTTGTAAATTGATGGGACATGAGCTGCAGCGATGCACTACCCCCATTGTGTGTTTTCAATAAACTGATTCGAGCGAGAATAAATATTATACATACATACTATATATATATATACTATATATATATACTATATACAAGCATAGCGGGCTTTCATTCTGATTGGATATTTTTGTAGATCATTTTGTAATTTTACAAAATCTGATTGGCTTATAGATTTATATTAAGAACGAGCTGAAGTAAATATTTTGTAAGATTAAATAAAAAGATACACTTATTTAAATTTAAGAATTACAATGATTTATTATAGTACTTGGATCTAATGTTATACGTGTATAATTCTATTATTATTTATTATTATTATTATTATTATTATTATTTTATTAAAAAAAATCTTAAATACGGAACTATCATTTTTTATACAGTATTTAACTATTCATATTTTAACAAATGCTTTTGTAGATTCGCATATACAAAAAGTAACCCATTTTAATTTGACCTATTATTAATTAATAATCAAGAAAAAAAATAAGCATAATCTAAAATAATCTAAAAGATCTTTGACACAAATTTTGATTCGTGTTAACGATAAAATCCTTAAAACTAAATCACTTGCCAACAATAAATAATTATAGATAGAATAATAATTAAATTAATATAAATAAATTAAAATAATTAATCAACTACAATAAGTAAAAGCACACGAAACTTGAACTTATCTTTTAACATTTCGACACCTTTCATCATTTCGACACCTTTCATCAATATCAATATTGTTGAACAACTATGATCTAAACATATTAATAATCTTGCGAAGACTCACAAGAGACCTAAATACAAAAAAAAAAACATTAATAACTTTTTCTTTTTAGAAATTCGTTCAGTCTAAATAATTAAATTGAAAAAAAAACCTTTTTTTATAGCTATATAGTTCTCATGATTATTCCTCTGTTTTCATGTTTTTAAGCCCAATATGCTCTATACGCTATGTTTAATATTCAAACCCCACATATTCGACATTTCTTTTATATATTTTAACACCTTAATTACAATACTTCTCCACATTTCGACATTCACCTTTTTCAATGCACTAGATCTTAGGCTGGCATACTAAAAGAAAGACAAGTAAAACAAATAAAAGCAAAAAAAAAACTTCGTTGCTTCATTTACTGATTTAACAATCCATACCTTTGTCTACTACCAAAAAAATAGTTCTTTATTTGAGTTCCTCTTGCTTGTCTACCAAGTACGGCATTTCAACATATTTGTTAACGTACATCCTATTCAAGGGTGAAATATGTTGCTTCTCATTTAACTTCCGAATTACTTCGCAGATTACTGAATTACTTTGACAGTTTATAAAGTAAGACATGAACTTCCCAATTTTTTTTATCTTATACTCTAGGAATTCGTATTCGTGGCTCCAAATTCAATCTTGTGACAGAAAATCGTTACTTTAATAAGGCTTTCTTATAATAAGATGATCTTTAAAAATCAGCCAATCATAATAAAGCCCGCTATACTCTATATACATATATACCTAGAAAAAAGAATCGAATCATTAAGAAAGCGTCCTTTTGATATTATATGCCCACTCCTATATAGTTATACTCCTACTTTTCGAATTTTTTTGCCGCCAGTATTATGAATTGATAACTAATGATCGTCAAAGAATATGACGAAAGTAAAAGAATCACAATGAAAGAATCGTGAACTCAGCCTCCTAAGCCCCCTGACCAACACAAAATTTACCATTATACCTGTACGTAGATCAATTTGCACTATATTCATTTGCTAATAGCTTTGGGCCCGGAAGGGCCAAATTTGGTGCATTAAATTCAAGATGGAACACCTAATGGCGAAAAGCAAATGCTTTAAATATAATGCACCAGCATTGGTCCTGGAGGGGCCCAAATTGGTGCATTAAATTAAGACGAAACATCTAATGATAGAAAAGTTTAAGAAAATTTTCTTTCCGAAATAAAAATAAGAATAAAACAAATAAATCTATTACCTTTAGCATATGGACGGCGAAGCCGCCCGCATGATCATGTTAATTAACTGCAGGACTTCCAAACCTGATTGATACGGTTATGCTAACGATCTTAATCTACATACACACAGTATCGGTATTACGTATTACGATAAGGTTTTAAGAAACAATCGTTTTCAAAAATTATTTATTATTTAAATATACCTGCTATCAGCTTATCTGTCACAACAACTCATCTCAAAATCTTGATCATCCACTTTATATTTACAAAAAGCATTGCACGCATGTGACACAATTGGAAGAATTCGGTATAATGTACCGGAAATGAATTTTCTTTATCTAAAGAGTGAGCAAACAAACTGATACGGTATAAGCACCTGGAAAAACAGCAATTGAGATTGTGCCGGGCATCCCATAAGCAGCAGAAGCAGCATAGTAGTAAAGGCCGGTGGTTTCCCATCTGCGTAATTCAGGCCGGCCAACAAACGAAAATAGGTAGCTACAACAAAATTGCAGAATACACTCATAAGATTATTTTGCTATTTAAATTAAAACTTATCCGTATTTGAGTTGGCTTGGCATTGGTATGGAGAACCATATCCGCCCCTTCGTTTATCCTCTTTGTGATATTTATTCATGCTGCATTGTTCAGTTCTGTGCTAGTTAAAGTGGCTCGGCCCCCTGGAATACGGGCTTGGAATAACTAATTATCCATCTTTTCGATCTGTTGACTGCATATCAACTCGAAAGATAATCTAGATGAAAATCAAGCCTAAACAGTAATATAAGTATTCTAACATATCAACACAAATGTTATCAAACTGTCAAATCATTTATACATCACTATGCCTTATCTCAAGATCTTTATCCTCCCTCTTCTAGGCCAATCAGAACGCCAGTGAAAACTTTCCCTTATATATAGATATGTTGATTACAATAACTTATTTTTATGAAGCTGATGGAATTGTTAAATGTCATGGAATTTCCCAAGAGCCGCATTCTAATGATTATGTCTTTACGGCCATACTAATTGTAGATAATATAAGCTTGAAGCACATGGATTGAAATGAATGAAAATCTGAAGGTATTTTAATATGTGAATAGCAGAGATCTTTATGAATTTTTTTAAAAAAAATTTCAGAATTTTACCTGGGAGACTAAATTAAAGATTAGGTATTAGAACAGCTCAAATTTTCTTAATCGTTTAACCATTGATCATTGATTTGAAAATTAGTGGACATGTGATGAATTTTATGATAAATTTGACAAAACATACTAATATACCGGCCAAAAATTATATTATCGAAAAAACTACGCTGTTATTATTGAAAAATAATTATTGAATTTATCACAAAATTCATCATGTGTCCCATTAATTTTCAAATCAGCTGTAAACAATCTCAATCCTTATTAAAGATTTTTCCAATGATTTAAACGACATCTCATTCTTCAGGATTCATTCACCCGTCTTTCCCAGTGGCAATTGCTTACATGATGTTTATATGTATAATATATCACAAATTGTATACGTTAATTCAGGGCGTCCATGGGTGCTACGTATGCTATTTTTAAAATCCAGTTTTTTAAAGTAGCGCCCACGAACACTTATATGGTATATTTATTTCATTCATGAAAATGAATAACATTTTAATAGAAGGTAAGCTGTTTTAAGATCAAATATATGCTTTGCTTTTTTATGTTATAGTATCTTTTTTTGCATAATATTTTATGCACGCAATTTAATCAATAAATATACAGATGTATTTAAGATATTCAAACTTTTTGGAAGTAATCATTAAATACCTCTTTGGTTCTTTCTTATTCTCAATTTAGTCAATTATCATTAATAATACAGTATATATCAATCTATTTAATCTGTGTAAGCTATTGCACAGTGCAAATTTTATTTTATTCATGTTAATATAGCTATTAAGCATAAGGCTAAGCTATTCATTTACCATTGAATTTAATCTATTAATTTTACGGCTCTGAAAAAGCTACATCATTAAAATAATGAAGCTTTGTTTTTTTTTTACTACCTTAACGTTAATTAATGTTTACCTAACATTTTTCCCTTTAACTTGTATAGAACGATTATATTAGAAATTCCCTCATATATATCAACTTTTATAATCTATTGCTGAGAACCATAATACGCTATTTTTGGTCTCTATAATACAGTATCTCATGATGTGTGAAGTGTACGTATACCCGTTTATGTATTCAATTTAGTACTATGATCCCGCTAAATATCACTATCAACATGAATATAAAAGCAATCCAAATAGCTTAGTATTAATAGGGATCCTCTTTATTAAGAAAACCAATGCAAATTCAAGAAAATCATACCTTTTGCGCAGTTTCACCTTTCATATAATTATAATCGTCATATACTACTGCGATTCAGAATTATTATATAAAATCAGCATTTTTTATATGCACAACATACCTAATCTTTCTTAATTTAACAAGAAGTTCCGAATCCACTTAAATTCCATTTTCACTTGCAATATATGTACAGTGCGAATTTATAATTAACCTAATTAATAATATCCTACATGACGCTTTACTTTGTTTTTACAATTAAAATTTTATTGTTATACCATCACGTGATCGTATGTGATTGGCTAATAATAGGGTCGCCATAAAATAACACCCATAAAAAAAAATTGAATAATAATAAATAATAATAAAATAAAAAAAAATTAAATAATAATAATAAAAAAAAACATAATACGTTATAAAATAAAAAATTGTAAAAAAAAAATTAAAAAAGAAAATTAAAAATAATTAAAAAATAAATAAAGCGATATTTAAAAAAACAAATTTTAAATAAACAGAAAAATTAAATTAAAAATAAAAAAAATATACAGTATGTAAATAAATAAATAAATATATGAAAAAAAATATATATACGAATAAAAAAAAAATAATAAAAAAGTATACGAAAACAAAAATATATAACAAAAACTATATATATACAGAATATATATATATATATGAAAAAAATAAAAAATAAAAATAAATATATATACGTTAGGGCGTTATTTTTTGGTGCGGGGTCCGAAAATCTGGGTCAGATACGTCGGACCACCTCAGAATCATGGTCGGTCAGATCAGAATATTGACCTAACGCCCTATAAGAAAAGTGGTTCAGGGTATAGCATGGGAAAATCAGTGTAAATGCATGAGATAGTACGGATAATGTGGTACACAAATGCACATTTTACAGATTGGCAAAGTTAAAAATAACACAGACACTACAGTAATGGTTGGCACGTTATATCACATCAGAATGGCATGCATAAGATGGCACATTGTACATGATGGCATATTTTTATTTTATGGAATGGCACTGTCATTTCTCGGAGTACAATAAGAGTGAAGGCGATTTTTTTCAAAAAAATTGCAATATCTTAAAAACTCGCAAGTAAGCCTTTCATGGATAATTTAAGAAAAAAGATTTCTTGCAAGATTTTACACATTTACAGCTACTTTAGTTTCCAGATATGTACATACTTCAACTATTATCAGATCCTCTTTTAACAAAATTTCTATTGAAAATGGACCACAAATTTATGTTTACTTACCCGGTCCATTCATGTACCATCAGCTCAGTGACAAATGGCTTAGTAAACTGCTGCAAAAGGCACAGACAATTCACATTAAATTGACATGGATAATACAGATCAACACTGTCTGCCAATTTACATGCCAACTTGAGCTATGTACATGCAAATCTGGCCCATAGCATGTACCACTCGACCACGTGCCTATACAATGTTTTCCCATACGATCCTAGACCACTTTTCTGTAATACTTTGTTGAACTAACAAAAGTTTTTTTGAGCGATTTTACTATATAACAACCTAAACCCAAACCCTAAATGAGCAACTCTAACCTTAATCTAACATAATGATCTTTTGTAATTTTATTGAATCCATTATGCCAAATTACAAACTTAATCGTATTTACTAGAGCATTATTCGGCCAATTTTAATAGGTGCTCCAGGAATTATAAAAATAGCTGTAAGCAGTATATAGCCTTTTCCATAGTTTCCACCGTTCAACATATCGAAAGAAAGCTTAGTAAGAGCGTTAATTAACAAAAACAAAACAACCCAAAAGTTACAGTACTTACCTAAAAAACCAACCTAATTCGTATAGTCATCCTTTTAATTAAGCCTAATATTGGCTTCATAAACGTCTTGCTCTTGAGGTAAATATCAACACTATTATAACCTCTTGTTATTAGCAACATTAGCCATATTCTAATACTAACTACACAACCAACCCTAACACAGATACACATAACCTAACCACAAGCCCAACTATACTAACCCAACTAACTAAAAAAAATGCGTCTAACCTAACATCGTACAAGAAACACTATCAGTAAAAGGATACTCCAAGGAACGATATCAGAAAACAAACGACTCCAAAATATAACTACACCAAATAATGACAAAACTAGCAAAACAACAGCTCCAAAGAACACAATACCAGAGAACATGTAGCTCTAAAGTGCAAAATGATAACTTCTCAGAATGATGAAACTAGCAAAACGACGGCTCCGAAATGCAACAACACTAACGAATCGACGACTCCAAAGAGCGACGGCACCAGAGAAACAGCAGCTCCAAAAGAAGACCACTAAAGAGCGAAGTTATCTAAAAAAAAAAGTACCTTAATCAGATTAGTAAAAAATAAACACTCCAAAAAGCTTAATACTAACGAAGTAACGACTCCAAAGAGCGACGAGACCAGAGAAACGGCGTCTCCAAAAACGACAAGCGACCACCAAAGAGCGATATAAACGGATTAGTAAAAAAGTAAAAAAAAATAATATAAACATAAATTTATACTTATCTTGTAGATCTGTGTAACTGGAATATAAACAAATCAATTTGTTGACCATTACTTTTAATGACATCATACCCCACACATAGTGCACCCTGCACCAAAAATAATTATCCTATACGTTATATAATAATAAAAAAAAAGACAAAAAAAAAATTATTTAAAAATAAATTAAAAAATTAAAAAAAACGTCAAAATTAAAAATAAATTAATAATAAAAAAATATCCAAAAAAATAAAAAAATAAAAGTTAAAATAAAAAATCAAAAAAAAATAAAAAAAAATTATATAAAAAAAAAATACAATAAAAAAAAATTATAATAAAAAAAAAATAAAAAAAAGTTAAAAAATTTAAAAGTTAAAAAAAAAGTTTAAAAAAAAAATAAATTATTTAAAAAAAAACGATAAAAAATTAAAAAATTAAAAAAAACATTAAAATTAATTTAATAAAAAAAGAAAAATTTATTTGTTACAGCATGTGACATTTGTAATTTGTAACTATATATATTATAACTTATTTTAAGTCATATGACTTCATATTTAAATTTCAATTTAAAATTTATTAATTAATAATAACTATAAAAATTCTGGTCACTATTATGATACATTACACAATGGGCATTACACATCGTAAAACTAATTATGTACACTCGTATCAATGCTATCATTTTGGGTTGTATGTACATACGCTTGTGAACTTCGTGACTAAAATGAATTATAATTCAGCAAAATTATCTTATCCAAAACGTTACAACCATTAGTTAGTAGACCCGTATTTTGAATTACAAATATAATTAGCGAGAATAGACACATGATGATAGTACATACGATAGCCAGCTTACTTATAGCACGCACTTACCCTAACACAACAAACAAACATAATATTAACTGTACATACTATCCTAATAAGCTCAGAATCGCTTGAATTGCAGTCATATAAGTTAATCAATTTCTGAATAGCACGGCATGACAATCATACATCAAATAACAATTACGATAAACCTTTCAATGACCCACCAATAAAACACATGAAACACAAGTTAGCTACCTTTCTTCGGGCATTTCGCTCTATTGTGTCCAGTTTCACCACAATTATAACAAGTATATAGCTGACGATGTGCCTTTACTGTGACCTTTTCTGGGCCTTTTTCGGGACCTTTTCTATGACTTTTTCCGTAGCACCCTTGTATCGCTTAGTTTTAGGTCTGCCCCTATGCTTGGTGATTGGAGGATTTGCAACTGCAGAAATGTTTTCCTTATCACTGTTATCGTCTTCAGACCCTTCATTTTGTAAAGGGCGTTTTTTTTGTTTAATAAAAGTTTTTAACCATTGTTCTATCTCATCATCATCGTATTCAACAGCAAGCTTTACAGCTTGGCGTGCAAGCCCCCAGATTTTACCATATTTAGAACGTCAGGCTGCTGCACATCGGTTGTTTGTTGTTACTGAACGAAGAACAGTAAAGAATGTGGTATCAAAACCATTGTTTGATCTTGTTGAGCATTACTGGCATTCAAATTTGCGAAAATTACATTTTCATCGTCAATTGCCACCTTCTTACTATCAGAATACCAGCATGATGCTATCATCCCAATATGGAATCCGCAAATTAGTGATACTAACATTATCTGAAAGTAATGTCTACATAAAATACTGCGAGATATGTTTGACATGCATGTGCACATATAAGAGACAGAGTCAAGAACAATGATAAAGTGCTTTCTCTTATTGTTCCCCGGCCGTTTATCAGTGATTTTCCAAACCTCCTTAATATTGTCTGGGTTGACTTTCAAAACCATTGATTTAAGTAATATCTGCCTTGTATCATAAATATCTTCAATAAATCGATCATCCATACTCTCGTTATCATCATTAAATTCAATCAACATTAAGTTTGCCAATGTTGCATCGAAGTACAAACATTGAGCCATTTCCATACGTTCGATAGAAAGGATCTGCGGAGTCAAGTATTCTAAGAGTATACGGTCAACAGCAGGTAAAATTTCGCTACCGACAGATGCAATCCCAACACATGATGAAATAGTTTGATACTTATAAAAACGGTTCCACTCAGCCTCTTTTTTTAATTGTGAATCCAAAGTCTTCATCAAGTTGCATAAACTACCATTACTATGCAATACCCGTTTAATGATGCTGTTATATCTGTAATATACACAAACAAACTTAGTAATATCGTAGAGTAAAAATCAGGAAAGAATAAACCGCAGAGATCTTATTATTTTATACAAACGATACTCTAATACTAGCCCGATTTATAAAAACCTATACCTATACCCAATACGCTATACCCATACCTATACCCTAACTCTATACACTATACCCTATACCCTAACCCTATACCCTATACCCTATACCCTATACCCTAATCCTATACTCAAATCTAACTAAAATTCTAACTAAAATTCTAACATACCCTTCTACACGTGATGTAGTTTGGATTCCAGCTGTGAAAACCTTGGACGTGAAAGCACAAGCCCATGAGTGACGACTAGGATAAAGCGTTCGATTCAAATAACTTGACGCGGATAGAAACTTTTCTAATAAATTTTGCCACCTTGACTCAAATAACATCTCGTCCAAGGTATTACGGAAAGGAAGAATTCTTTGATAAATTGATCGTAAGTATTACCCAATTTTCCTTTTAAATTCTTTGGAAGGTTTTGGCTAATGTGGTAAATTTTAAAATTTAAGTTTTTACAGTTTTAAATAAAACTAATTGATTTTTCTAATATAACAATATATTTAATTTTAAACTAGTATTATTTTTTTAAGCTACCGGTATTACTTTTTTTTTAAAATTATTCTTTATTTAATTAAATTAATTTTTAATATTTAACTTACCATATTTATATTTACTATATCGATTTAACTATTATGCTACTATATCAATTTAACTATCATGTTTATACCTAAATCTAATTATTATGTTACATCACGAACTATTGTGCCTATACCCAAATCTAACTACTATGCTATGTCACAAATTAACTATTGTATTGCATTCTAAGCCTAACTATTATAATATAACTATTGTATTATATTTAAATCTAACTATTGTACTATACCTAAATTTAACTATTGTGCTATACTCGAATCTAACTATCATTGTGCTATATGCCAAATCCAATTATTGGTGCTATGTTTTGAATTTAATTATGATATTACACCTAAATCTAATCATTATGCTATTTTACTTCTATGTATTATTTGGTTCAATTTCTAGCAATCTAGTTAAATCTTCATACTTGCTCGCAGCATAGTATCTATTTAATAATTTAAAATAATAATTTCTCCAAGTTAGTGATTGATTCATTATACCTTCTCATCATATAATTAATTTCACTTCTACGTTAAATCTTCATTACAGTGAATTAGTACTTGGTATCTATTAATAATTTAAAATATAATAATTTCTTCAAGTTAGCAATTGATTCACTATACCTTTTCACTATACTAGTTATTTTCTTGTCCATTTCTAGTTGGGCTAAATTAATTACTTGATAAGAAATTCAGCCTGATTTCAATTTTATTCCTCCCATTAGGGCTGGCTTGCCTAGTCCTGAAAAAACTACAATACTTCTGCCAACCAGATAAAGATGCCAAATCGTACGGGATCCATTAATCTGTATTGGCTCTCCATTCCCTATTGATATTATAAACACGTTATCGCAAATTAAACATGACATGTATACAACTAATGTGATTTGAAATATAGCAGTACCTGAACTGGTAAATCTTTAACATCCGTCCTTGTTAAAAAGCATATTGTACATGTCAGATTCAAGCCCTTAAAGACAAAAAGAATGAGCCATGAATTGTAAGTCATATTAAGGGTATTCAACACTTATGCTTACTTTATTTATGAAGGTACAACATTTATACTGCATCAGTCTTTTCCTGCATTAACTTGCCAGCAAGCTTGAAATAGATATAAAATATTTGGTCAATGGTCTATAAATAAATAAATTTACGCGTTAATGTTTAACTCGAATCAAAAAAATAAAATAAAAGGTTACCATATTAGAAGAGTCAAACTCTGGCAAGGTCAAACGAGCCTAAAATAGGAATTTAGAATTAGCGTTATAGTGTGAGATCTGGGTTCGGGTGCATTATGTACCAGGATATAAGCAAAAAACTCTGGCTAACTCAATCTGTACCCAGAGACAGTGTTTGAGAGTTTAAAACGTTACAGGTTAGATTAAAAAAAATGAGTAATATAAAGGAAGTACTTGAATAATTATCAGAAAGGAACGAAGTTTAATGCAGTTGCACAAATGTAATTAATAATAAAGCAAGTTTTTAATAAAAAAGCAGGTTTTACCGCTATACTGCTTTAAAAGTAACTCTACGTATGTAGGTTTGTTTTTTATTTGACTTTTTTTTTTTACTTTTTAATTATGCAACATGCGTGAGGACAGACAAAAAATTTCAAAGTTGCACTTTTGATAAAATTTCTATAAGATGTACAAAGATGCATCAGAAAAGATACGTTTTTTGGGCAAAAAGCATCAAAAATGTAACTTTTGTATCACTTGCATAGACACTAACTGACCGTCACTACGCTCCGGCCAATTAAGAACAATGTTATGATATTCGAGCCATAGGAATATCTGTTTAGGAGTCATCCAGAAAAGTCGAATGAGGCAGTTGTCACTGTCTAATTCAAATTCAACACTCCAACCAGACTCTTCTGTACGCTTATTGGTAAAAAATGATAAAAGTTGTGAGGCATCAGTTTCAAGATCTTTTTTAGATTTAGCTTTATAATGTTGAATGGCGTTGGCAAGATCCATATCAAGAAAGATTGCATCAGGATACTTCACTCTTAGTAATTGATACTGCAAAGTAATCGACAGATTGCCGTTTTTTGTATAGAATTCAATATCATTCAGTGCTTCATTTCCAATTGACCTGAACTTGGCACTATATTTGCAATTTTCAGGGTGGAGCTTATTATTATAGGCAGTGTTGTCACTTGGACGTTTTTTGGACATTTTGGACATTTTTTCAAATTAAAATTACTTAAAATTTTATTAAGATAATCTATTTTAATTTTTTCACCAATAAGTCTAGCACCTAAAAAAATATATAATTATATATTTTTTTAAATTAATTTATTGATTAGTTAAACATGGGACATAGGCTTGGACGATTTTGGACAATCTTGGACATTGGACAAAAAACATAGTATGGACACGTCCAAGTGACAACACTGATTATGGGTATTAACAAATGTCGTAACCGTAATGTAACTAGATTTTTTAGGAAAGCTGAGGTTAATATGCAATCCATATCTTTGTCGTTTCGATTGTCAGTTACAGTGAGCATTAATGTCAATGCTTTTTTTGGGTATATATTTTTCTCTGAATTCACATCCAAAAGACCAATGCCGAATTATATCATCATCACGTTGCTCAACCCTTTTTTTAATAACAGAAAATCCAGTAAGTTGACCATATGCTTTAAAGAATGGGTCAACTTCCTCCCATGTTTAAAATGTATAGCCAACTTTTAACGAAGAAAAATCATATATTTCTTCGTTTGAAAGTGCACCTGTAATTTGCTAAAGACGTTAGTTAAACTTGAACTTGAAACAAAAAAACCTTTCATATTATTAATTCCTCTTACTAATACCAATATTGTTAGCTTCAGTAGTTTCATTTTCACAAGAATTAGTTTCGTCATCAATTACATTTTCGTCAACTGTGCATTCGTCAATGGTGTTTTCATCATCCTCGTCATTCGTATATTCATCATTCATATACTCGTTATTCGTATACTCGTCAGACGTGTTTTCGTCAAAGGTACAAGCTTCAGCAGTAACCACATAGGAGGTACTAGCTTCAGCATTAATTGCTTGATCAGCCATTTTGAGAGGTTGCGTTACCTATTTCACTCTTATTTCAAATTTAGTTTGCAAAAGTAAATGGCAGTTACCTAAAAACTTTCGTTAGAAAGGAAAGCAAGAACAGTTAGGTTTGTTAGAAAAAAAAAGTAAAGTCGACTCAATTCAGTTAAAAAAATATTTAGAAGCAAAAAAGGCATAAGTTAGAAATTACTCAAACAGAAAAAATTTAGAAAGAGTAAAATCTAGAAAGAGTTTAAATCACGTTATCAACAAATGCACGTAATAGAGGTCCGAACCTGATGCAATTTTTTCACCTGGGTCACCCGTGTGAATTGAAATCGGGTGACCCAGATGAAAACAGATTTTATAATGTCATGTGTCATTTATTGATTCCTGTCAGTTCGGAATCAACAAATGATTGTCACTTATTGAGAAAGCGAAAATGAAAATAAAAAACAAGCATTTACTATTTACAGTTTATTCTTTCATTTAAAATAATAATCACAATAATATAAATTCATGAATTTCTTAAACAAATACTAGAAATTTGACAAGTCGCTGGTTTAAAAGTTAAAAATCAGTAATTTATATATAGGATTGTAGAGATAAAGCAAAACTAAATGAAATCATGTACTCAAACTTTGTGAATTAGCAAAATATCTATATTTAATATCAATAAGGTGAAACAACAATATAATTGCCCTGTGAAGGTATTCGTTTTTGTTAAGGCAAATGTTAATAAGTCATACACTCTCAGTCAATCTTCAAAGTAAAGTTTCGAGTAAAATAGCAATAAAGTAGGCTTTGCTATTAAATGAAACGATATGATTTAATATACAGAACGAATTACTGAATTATTGCACAGATATTATGTGACAACCGTGCTTTTTTCATTTACTTATTGGCACGAGATTGTTACGTCAGACACGTGCAATAAAATAGTTATTATATAGGTGTTGAATAACCCGTTATACACACGGGTTCATATTTAAATCCCATGCCTTTGGCATGGAATATGAACCCATGTGTATTGGATTATTCACTACAACCCATACAATAACTATAAATTATTCAACATGAATTACATCAGCAAATTTATAATAGCGTAATCTTACGTAAGATCTTACAAACCGTAATATAAGCAAAATATTACGTAATATATTGCGAAATATTTCGAAATATCAAATTTTCAAAATATTACGAAAGTAATTTCGAAATATTTCGAAATATATTACGAAATATTGCGAACCCTTTCAAAATATTTTAGGACTAGAAAACCAAGCTGGATCAGTAGATCTGTAACAGAATTGCGCATTAGACTGATTTTTCGAAATAGTTCGAAATAGTTTAATGATATTCAAATTCTGTACTACAAGATCAGATTAGATCTTTTGTTTTATAATTAAATCTTCTATTTTTGATTTTTTTCACTTTTTGTTTTTCAATTTTGTTTTCGTTCGTTTTTTTGTTTTTTTTTGTTTTTTTTTCATTTTTTTTTATTTATTTATTTTTTAATTTTTTAATTTTAATTTTATTTCGACACTTTACAAGAAAAACAACCAACTTTTCGAAATCTTGCGCACACCAACTACAACTTCCAACACTTTCAAGAACATACCCCAGCAATTTCTAAACTTTCAAGAACGCTTTTTTAAAGAAATGGATACAAGTTTTTGCAAGTTTTTGCAAGTTCTTGCAAGGTTTCGCTTTATTTATTTTTCATTTCATGTTTTTGTTTTTGTTTTTTTAGTTTATTTTTTAATTATTTTATTTATTTTTATTTTGGCACTTTGCGAGAAAAACTAAAACTTTTCGAAACCTTGCGCATGCCAACTACGACTTTCGACACTTTCAAGAACATATACCAGCAATTTTTAAATTTTCAAGAACGCTTTTTTAGAGAAATGGGCGCAAGTTTTCGCAAGTTTTCACAAGTTTTTGCAAGTTCTTGCAAAGTTTCGTTTCATTTATTTTTTCGTTTCGTGTTTTTTGTTTTTGTTTTTTTGGTTTATTTTTAAAATTTTTTTATTAATTTATTTTATTTCGGCACTTTGGAGAAAACAAACCTTTTCGAAACCTTGCGCATTCCAACGACGGTTTTCGACACTTTCAAGAACACACCTCCAACAATTTTTAAATTTTCAAGAACGCTTCTTTAGAGAAATGGCTCAAGTTTTCGCAAGTTTTTGCTAATTTTTGCAAGTTTTTGCAAGTTCTTGCAAGGTTTCGCTTTATTTTTTTTTTGTTTCGTGTTTTTTGGGTTTGTTTTTTTGGTTATTTTTAAATTTTTTTATTAATTTATTTTATTTTGGCACATTGCGAGAAAAACAACAACTTTTTGAAACCTTGCGCATTCCAACGACGACTTTCGACACTTTCAAAAATGATAGAAAACAAAGAAGCGAGATAATAGATAACTGTAGAGTGAGCGAAAATAAGTATATAGGGCTAGTTTTTTGTATATAGTAATAGAATTAGATGCGACGAAGTGCGGAAGTAGTTTAAAATATTTGTAATAATGTAAAAATAATATGTAATATATAATAAAGTATGTAATATTAATTAAAAATGTATATTTAATAAATATAAAATATAATATATAATAATAACTTATTATTATATATTATATTTTATATTTTGTTTATTTAAATAAAGTTTATTTATTTTGCTTTTTTTCGAATTAATTCGAAAATATCTAATAAATCGGATAATAATTTCGTTTAAATATATTTCCTATTATTCATATTTAATTTATTTCGAATTAATTTGAAATTCACCGAAATATTTCGAATCGAATTTGATAAATTTGAATTGATTATCTTTACTTACTTATTAGTAGCTATCTTTTAGTTTTAAATATTTTGCTGTTTGAACCATTTACGTCTATTCGAATTGTTTCGAATTAATTCGAAATATTGCGCAATATATAACGTAATATTACGCTATAATTTTCGTAATTTTGCGTAATATATTTCATAATATTACGTTATTTATTGCGCAATATTTCGCAATTATTTGCGCAATATTTCGTCTAAACCGTAATTATTGCGCAATATTTCGGGCCGTAATAACTTACGCAAGTTTACGTTATTATATTTCGCTGATGTAACATACCAACCGATTTGACCTGGGTTTCAAATTAGTGATCCGAGTCACCCGTTTTGACATGGGTGACCCGGTTTACTATAACCCGGTTCGGAACTCTAGTGCGTAATATCATGACGTGTTCATGTGCAGATCTTTGATCTACACGCGATTTGTAATTTTTATTAGATACCTGTAACAAATAATTTATGTAACGAGATGTAATACTAACATTTATTCTAAAAAAAAAAATAAAAATAAAAAAAAAATTTCGAAAAAAAAAATCAAAAAAAATGAAAAAAATGAAAAAAAATTTCGAAAAAAAATTCGAAAAAAAAGAAAAAAAAAGAAAAAAAAACCGGTTATAAATAATAAAACATTTAATAATAATAATAAAAAATTTAACATTACTAAAAATTAATGTATAAGTTAAAAATAATAAAAAAAAAGTGTACGTGCATGGGAATAAAGTAAATTCCAGTTATCCTTTATTATGGGAATAACTGGAAATTTACTTTTATTCCCACTATCGGTTTTATTTAAATTTTAAAAAACGATAAAAATAAAAATAAAAAAATAATAAATTAAAAAAACGCGTTTTTTTATTTATTGTTTTGTTTTGTTTATTGTTTTTCCCATTGTGTTCTTACTGGCAGGTAAGTACAGAAGTTATAATTTTGGAGATTATCGCAGGCGGTGCCTATTATAATCTGTAAAGATTATACTTTTTAAAAATTTGCTCAGATTTTAGTCAACAAATCTGCGAATAACTGCAAAAATCTAAATTTAAAGATCTTAGCACTTTTTTAAACAAGATTCTGCACTGATTTGATAAACTTGAAGATCACTGCAGATTATTAATGTTTTTAATTTCCTGATGATGATTAATAGTATTCTTAACCCACATAAAGATCCTGTTAGAATTGAAAATATTGAAAGCAATAATACTATTATTACTGAGCCCTCAATTATCAAAACACATTCAGAACCATTTTGACCAATGGACTGCACCTAGACAAATTAATGAACACTTATTCAATTCGCACTGGGCAAATGAATATCTTCCAAAATAGAATACTAATTCAAATTGGTATTCTGAAGCTCTTCACTCTTTTACTATTGAAGAAGTTTTTGATACTTTATCTCAACTTCCTAATAACAAAGCATGTGGCCCATCTGGAATTAGTTATGAAATGATTAAACATTCTGGAAATAATTGTTTACTTGCTATTACATCTCTTTTTAATCGATGTCTAATAGCCCAAACTGTTCCCAAACAATGGAAAGAGGGACGTATTTTTCCTATCTCCAAAAAACCAATTTTTGATGCCAACTTAACTAATACCCGACCTATTAGTTTAGTAGAGCATATTAGAAAACTTTATACCAAACTTTTTACTAATAGGCTTAATAAAATATTTACACAAAATATATTCTTTCACCTTACAACTATATTGTATTACCTGGTAATAGTACCACTATACCCATACATATTTTGATAATATCATAGAAGATTCTAGTTGCAACTACAAGCCACTTTGGCTTATATCCCAAGATATGAGCAAAGCCTATGACTCTGTTCAATTTGATCTATTTATTAAATCACTATCCCGTATTTGTATGCCATCACCACTTATTAATATCCTTTCTAATCTTCTATTTAACCGACACAATTAAGTAATTACAAATCTGGGTCTTACTAATTTTTACTCAGTTAAAAATGGTAATGATCAAGGAGAAACTATAACACCCCTTTTTTTGGAGAATTTACTATAATCCACTTATTAGCCATATTGCTACTCAGTTTACTGGTTATACTTTACAAACTTCCTGAAAAACCAATCTTACTTTATCACAAACACATCATCTTAAATGCTCTATATCTGTTTTAGCTTATATGGATGATACTCTATTGATTGCTTCATCTTTAACAGAACTTCAATCAATTATCTCTGCTGCTACTTCTTTTTACCAAATGGCAGATATACAAATTAATCCTACTAAATCTATTTTCTGTTTTAATCAAAAAAGTACAACCTCCATATCATACTTTAATCATTTACTACCTCTTTATCCTTTAACCAACCCTTCAAATTTCTTGGATGCTGGTTTACTCTTGATAACAAAAATACAAAACAAATTAAACTTATCCGAGCTGACATATCTTATACAAACTGCTAATACTAAACAAATTACAGACAAACAAATTACCTATATTATCAATACTGTTATAATTCCTACTTTAGAATATCGATTACATAATATAGTTCTTCTATTCTCTACTTGTACTAAAATTCTATCACAATATTTAACTGTTGCCAAACACAAGTCACATATATCAAAATTCACTCCCAATAGCACTATGCTTAATCCATATTTATACAATATACACAATATATAGGATATACAACTTCAATACCATATTTCTAACTTCTTAATACGAATCAATGATCCTAATTTATTAGGTATCTCTACTCGTATTAGATTACAGCAACTCCAAAACAACTTATGGTCAACAATTAATATACTACAACACCACTCTCCTAATATTGATGGACCTAATAAATTAATTACTACTTTTAAGATTATTCTTCTGCTCAAAAGACTAGAAATAAATATTATAGCAAATCCAAATATTACTTGGCCCAATGTTATTAATAGTAAAAGCCTTCCACTTGAACAAATTTTGCAGCACCACCCTAAATACAGAACATTCAAACAACAACTTCGTCATAAAAAATTCTTTACTTAGAACAACTTTGCTTTGCAGATAATCAATCTTTTCTTTTATTGAAACATCTTTCACCCAGAGTGCACCATTTACCTACTAGTAAACAACCACTTTGGTTTACTTTTCTAGAAGAAACTATTATTGAAAACAATATTCACCGTTCAATCTTAAGCAATTACCAACTCCAAGGTATTAATACTTTTGCCTATTATACTTGTCATATTCCTCTAAAACCCTAATCATGGTTTCTTACTTATCTTAACCAGAATATAATTATTGGTAAAGCTCATAGATATTTTAAGCATTCAAATACTATATTAATTACTCACTGGACTACCAATATTAATACTTCACAATCCCAATTATACCACTTTCTTCTATTTCTTGTACGCCTTGCCCAGGCTGCAATTTTAATACTAACCGTATTTCCTTTGCATGTACAATTGAAATATTTGCTACAATATCTACACTTTTTTATGGTAGAATTCTACCAAACAAGCAGCTTAACCTTAATGCAAAATTATATAGATCTTATTCTTTCTACTGCTATTAAATATTCTCTTACTATTCCTACACCTCCAACTTTAAATATCTCTAACCACTTAGTTTCTGATCTTTTTCTACTTAACCAAACTTTCCAATTATTACAATCATTTGCTGAAAACAATTATAATTATATATCTTTTATCTTCTATACAGATGGCTTTGTTAAAAATATCTGTACTGACCAATGTTCTATGGGTATTGGTTGGGTACAACTCCATAACAATCAAATTGTAAATGAGTTTTCAGCCCAACTTAAATACTGGCCCTCTTCATATTACACTGAATTAATTTCAATTCTATCTGCTATTTTTACTGTACCATAAAACTCTACTATTCAAATTT
The DNA here is from genome assembly GCA_003550325.1 of Gigaspora rosea. Taxonomy (NCBI): domain Eukaryota; kingdom Fungi; phylum Glomeromycota; class Glomeromycetes; order Diversisporales; family Gigasporaceae; genus Gigaspora; species Gigaspora rosea. The sequence goes on along the minus strand of QKWP01000287.1, from coordinate 61,041 downwards.
TTACTGTTTCACAATCAGTTATATCCAAATATATTAAACTTACACGCCTTAATCCAAACTCTCCAAAAAAATTCAAATTTACTGCATGGCCTATATGGCATATACTCCTTAATGTTATTAAATCTTTTAATATTCAACTCATACTACACAAAGTTCAGGCCCATTCTGATAACCCTTTTAATAATCGTGCTAATCAACTTGCCAATCAACATATTTCTGCTTCTTTTCTTAACTTTAACTATACCAACTCCTATATTCCTTTCCATACTCTATATTGGGAAAATACTCAAGTTTTACAATCTATACTAAGATTTATTAAAAATATTTGCAAAGCTCACATCATAGCTTTATGGTCCTCTCAGCAACGTACAAATTAATGGTCATACTTCACTCACTATTTTGATTGGAACTCTACTTGGTTATATTTCAATAATAATCAAAAAGCTTCAAATAATATTACCAACTTCAAACTTAGCAACCTTAAAGCTTTCAAAATTAAATTATTTTTAAATGAACTACCTTCATACTCTCACTTTCATTCAATTTATCCTAACCTATTTCCAAATACCAACTGCTTTATATGCAACACTCCTGACTCCCTTAATCACTGGCTTTTTTGTTCTAGTACAAACAATATTAACCATATTATTTTTACTGCTATTACTAATACTATTTATTCTACAGATTTAGTTCTTCCTTCAAATACCATATCTCAACTTATTCAAACTATTTATAATCACCCAGCCTTTTACTTATCAACAGCTCTACTTTCTCTTTATTATATTAAAACTACACTTAAAGACTTAATTCTTTCTTATTTTATTCAAGATCTTAGACCCTTTCACTTACCTTCTAAACTAGCTTCACAAATCATTATAAAAATTCTTCTTCAAGTCTCTGAATTATCCTATAAGCAATTGTGAAAGCCTTACTGTTCCCAATTTGCTTCATGGTGAAAAACTAATAATATTATTTATCCTTCTTCTACTACTCCTAATATATCGCAAATCAAAAAGCAACTATCTTTACGCAGAACATTTATATATAGTTGTCCTTGTAGCCAACCTAATCAACTCCATATTACCCAAATTCATGTCCACCTATTGGTACAGTTTTTAAGAAGATTAGTTCTTGGGCTGTCCACTGGGTTAAATATAGTTCTCCTATAAATTTTATTTTAACTTTATCAAACTAGGTGAGTTTTGACCACTCTAGTAGGTTTAGATCGCAGATAAATTTGTCTGAGCTTCAATTCTTGCATGTAATTTAAATTTTGTATTTATACAAAGAAGTATACTCCATGTAGTAGCTTTTCTAAATTGCTAATAAAGATATAAGCAAGACCTCACCTTAATACCAAAAAAAAAAAA
>QKWP01000287.1:32499-58587 GCA_003550325.1 Gigaspora rosea | reverse complement strand
GACATATTCCCTAATAAATTAAATAGATTTTTTCTCAAACAGTAAAGATTTAAATTTATGGTAAGTGGAGACCTTTTTTTTTCAAACTATCCAGTCTGTTATAAAGTTGATGTAAACTTGAATTCGAATGTATTATCATTTAGAAAGTATAAAGTACATTTACAAATTTTACAAATTACTTTATTACAGCCAGTTTGCTATAATATCGCTTTTTTTTTTTATTAAAAAAAAGAAGCTTCATGAAAATATCCACTTATACTGCAAACAAGAAATGTGGATTTATTGATTGGGCACTGTAAGAAAAGGCCTTTTGATGAATAGGATGGCAGTGTAATTAAACTTACTAGCATTTATTTTAAGTTACAAAAATAATAAGTACAGCTATAATGTAAGATCAGCTTACGTCCCGTCAAGTATTGTTTAAAAGGCATTAAAAATTTGTTCGACCTTGCAATTTCATAACCAATAAAGGTTTACAAGTATTTGCATTAGGCTTACCACACCGTCTTGCCCCAACAAAATTTTTTTAATTATCAAAATTTATTCAAGTAAAAAAATATATTCCTTTATATTAGCATTGATTGAACTTGTATATGACTATATAGCATTCACTATAAAAGAATTAAGGATAATATCATTGTTATACTGTAATTATTCTCTAGTGATGTCTTACTGCACAATAATATTACACGTAGTATAACTGAAAGACAAAATCCTAGATAATATCGTATAAAGAGCAAGGATACTATTTCCAGTCTGAAGAGAACTGTCCTGTTGTTTTATAAAATTTGGCAAGATGGTGAATTCTTGATTCAATCAAAATTAACCGGAATTTAAGGTCCTTGTCACTACGATTACACCCCAAGTGCTTACAAATAACAACTGCTTGCTTGATCAAGTAATAAAGGTCTTCAGGAATCTCGGATACTAGACCTTAAGAGAAATAATTCAATAGCACTACTCAATCATCAAAGTTTCTTTCCTTTACTCTATCAACTTATCTCTCAATACATGTACTATCTTATTTCAACTTAAGTACCACCGCTTAAATTCCTGTATCACATAAATCACACTTTTCACAAAATTTACTATACCAAATTAAACCTAATGTTTGCACATATTTCTAAATGTGTTTAATCGTTGTCCGATTTGGCCAATTGGCCGCAGCCAAATCGGCCATTAGGCCATTTTTATTTGGCCGCTGCTAGTGGTCATACCTAGGGTCAATAACCGGTTAACTATTAGGCTATCCGGATACCCGAATTATAAAACTGATAAACAGATAAATTATTGAGGTATCCGGTTAACTTAATAAGATATAATATAGGATAATATAGGGTAAAATACAATTACAATAAAAATTTTAATTTGCATATTATTTATATACTAGTATCACTCAGTGTAAAACTTTACTACATCATAAATTTAATGTATTTTAAATAAGAACATGATTTTAATATTTCGTTTGTTTATTATATTTATTTAATAGGTGATATAAATCAATTACACTTTAAACTTATACTGGCTTTCAGTTTTTTGTAAGTATAATAATAATTATTATATAATATATATGAATACAGTAAGTACTTTATGTTTTTATTACATACTTTACATAGTACAGAATACTAATTGACATGTGTTCTTTCTCGATTTTTATCTTGTATGCAGATCATGTAATAAATTACTGATAATAATTACTTGTTGTTCCATATCATTCTGAATTTTCAACGATTGTGAAATGCACAGCAATGTAATAAATTACTGATAATAATTACTTATTAATATAATTACATTGATTTTTTTTCATTAATATATATAAAGATTATTCTTTTATTGCTTCATCATTATTTTTTTGTATTGGTGTAACAGAAGAACTTTTCATGCCTAAACAAAATAGAAATAACTTGGGATGCAAGTTTTTTATGTCGAAAAAGATAAATTTATGTTTGTTTATAAAAAATTTAGTAATTATCTTCTAGGCATGACACTAGACCAGATTCCTGGCGTTGCCAAAAAACAAATGTGGATGTGTTCTACGCAGGTAATGTAAAAATTATTTATTACATTGTTAAATATATATGAATATTAGAACTATTCTTTTAATGTATGAAAAGTTAGCATTTAACATTTAGACGAGCATATAGTGATTCATTTTTTTACTTTATTATTATAGAGTTACTTTATTTGATTTATGCATTAATACTGTATATATAAATCAACAATCATATAAATATCTTATCCAGATATAACCGTTATCCTATTATTTGAATAGGATATAAAACCAGTTATTAAATTTTGTTAAAGGTTACAACTTTTCGGATAAAAAGTTATCCATTGCCAATCAACTTTGGCCACAAAATCTTGGCCATTTTTTGGCCAAGCAGGCAATTATTGACCAACGGCCAATTTAATTACTTGGCCGATGCAAATTGCCAATACTGGTTGAGGCTTTTTATTGATTTTTATTGGGACATATGATTTTAGCGAATTTATGTTTCTATGAATATTGGTAAATAGAGTAATACAAACTCCTGGAGAGGAAATAGCCAATTGGAAATAAAATGTGTAAACGTGTTGTTGGGCTTAGTAAGTAAAATGCTGGGCTTAGTGGGTAATACATTAACGTGTTATATATTAAATTCAAATGTATATAAATGCATGAATTTGACTTCGAACAGTAAGTTTTTACTAATTTAATTTTAATTCTTTATTCTCTAAAAAATAATATGACGCAGGAAATCGCATTAAATGGTTTAGGGTCCGCGTAATCCCTCCCTTGAAAGCATATCATATATTTATTTATTCTTTTTATGCATATATTATAGAGGGCGTGATCGTTAGTTATAATTGTCAACGTAGCGAGGAGAGAAAGACCTGATGAGCTTCCCGCAGTTTAATACTGGTTTAATCCACTGAGCTACGAGATGAGAAATAACTTTGAATGTATCCACCTCGAAATTCTTACATAAATAATCTGACGCAGGGAATCGCATTAAATGGCTTAGGGTTTGCGTAATCCCTCCCTTGAAAGCATGTCATATATTTTATTTATTTTTTTCTATAATAGTTTTTAAAAATTTTTACAGTGGGTGAAGACTCTATTTGGTCTGTTGGTAGTTTTTACAGTAGAGCGAAGGTTAGTTTTAAGATTCTTATTTATACAATATTTTAGTCAAATATTTTTAAATTCATATAGCTAATAAAAAAACTTTATTTATTGTTATAGTTGGAAGAAGACTATATTGGTCGAATGATTTTTAACCGGGTGAAGACTAACTAGAATATTTTTAAAATTTTTAATTACTGGACGAAGAATTAATGGGGCAGAAAACATTTTTAAAACTCTCTTAATCTTGAATTCAAATTTGAACCTTTTCTTTTTTTCTTGTAAGGTTAAAGTTTCAAAAAAAAGAAATATGTTTATATAAAATAGTTTATTGAATAGGTTCTACATTCTACTTTTTTATCGAACTAATCTACTACAAGTTGTTTTTTTATATTTGCAACTTATCAATTCATTATATTACATATTTAATAAGATTTGTAAAGTAAATCTTCTTTTACCTATCAGAATATGAAATCTATTCGTCTTTGTAAATAGTAATTTAACTTTTAAAACAAAAATTAATTTGAATAGAATTTAATTAAACTTAACTTTTATTTCTGATCTATATTTCATCGTTGCTTCAACTTCTTGTTCTAGAAATCAATCATTTAAATATTTGCTTGAATGTAATTTTTTTTTATATTTATTACTAATATATTCACAATGTTTTTTTATTAATCCTATCGCGAAGCATTTATTGTGTTCTTGCATTGTTCTTGCACTTGAACTTATTCTTGCACTTATTCTTGAACTTGAGACCATTATACAAACTTTTTCAAATTCGTGAACTTTTTTTAGCCAAATTAGTTTGTAAATATTAGACAAAAGTAAATTTGGCAAATTCACATTTCACGATTTTGTGTTGTTTGAAGGCGTTAATAATTACTCGACTATGATAAATCATCATAATCATTTATGTATTTCTGGTAGTTTTCTCACATTTAGGTCACATTTTTTAGTTTTGACCAATCAAAAATGTTAAAGTGAATAGACCCAGAATTGAAGTATAAAGATAGATTAGAATGTTAATTCTACTTATTTTATATTTAATTTTTCTATATAAATTTTGATGGGATAAAATGCGCATGATTTGGAAACATGCGCATGAATGCGCATTCATGTGCATAATTGAGGAATCGCATCTCTAGTCATGATAGTAATACTGTAATAATCGATGCTTATCGTCATTTAATATATACAAAAATGACAAAAATAGATGCACAGCTCCAACTTTTGCGAAAATTAGTAATATTTTGCGAAAATTAGTAATATTTTGCGAAAATTAGTAATATTTTGCGAAAATTAGTAATATTTTGCGAAAATTAATAATATTTCTCTATGAGAAAACTTATGAAGCCATTTTTTATATTTAAATAAAAAAAGCACAATCTGGCTTAAATTTAAAAATTTATTACTAAAAAACTGAAAAAATATTTTGAATAATCGATTTGGAGCCAATGATTCATAATATTTTAGAAAAAAGTACTTCGTAACTTTGTAAATGTATTGTACTAGAAGCGATTATTTTTTAGAAAACCTTGATAGAAAAAAAAATTTGATTTGTGTATCTAAAAGTAGTTTGGGATATTTTTATATTAACTTTTTATGATATATTTTGAATCAGTGCGGTCATCAAATTTTAATTTGATTATGAAATATTAAGGTGACCTGTATAGTTTTGATTTACTTAATTGACGCAGAACCCCAAATCAGTACTGTAGAGCACTGAGCAAAAGATCCGTGTACATTATTCAGCAGTAGGTCTGTGCCACAAAGCAAAAAAATTTCAATATTCCGCATTTACAATATGCAGTCTAGAAATTTAAAAAAACTCTACATTAATTAATAGAGATATTGTGATTTGCGCCAGGGTATTTTGCATGGGGTATTCAAAAAGGTGGTCTTTTGCTCAGTGCTCTACAGTAACTGTATTCAGTAGATGGAATAAGTTCATCTTCTAAATACATAATTTAGTAGATAAAAACAAAACTGCTGTAACGCTTGAGATTGCATTGATATACTGTATTCAGTAATGTTAGTACAATTTGTTCGTTTTAAAGTTTTTTTTAGTGTTCTTAACCATAACTTGCTAGATAGTAATTCAGTCTTTTTTTTTATAAAATACAAACACAGCCTTAAAAAACAATTATTTGCAAACTTACAACTGGCTTTCTTTTTCTATTTTTTTTTTTATAAAATACGAACATAGCCTTAAAACAATTATTTGCAAACTTACAACTGGCTATTTTTTTTTATAAAATATGAACACAGCCTTAAAATTATTTGCAAACTTACAACTGGCTTTCTTTTTCTATTTTTTTTTTTTCATAAAATACGAACACAGCCTTAAAACAATTATTTGCAAACTTACAACTGTCTTTTTTACTTTTTTTTCAATTTCCATTTTTTCTATATAAATATATATATTTCATTTTTTAATTTGCTAAAATAGAATATATGACAAATAATGAATATACTGAACGTGCAACAAATAATGAATATACTGAACGCGCAACAAATAATGAATATACTAAACATGCAACAAACAATTACAATGAAATTTCTAATGATTTAGCTAGCGAAACCGGATCATCTATACAAACTGAATCATCAAGTAATAATGGGCGGCCCCCTGCAGATATATGGGAAAAATTTAATTCCATAAATAATGGCACAGAAAAACATAAAGGAGCAAGCTGTAGATATTGTCCTCTAAAGTGATCTCGAAGAAGAGCTTATGAAATGAAATCTCATCTTGCGATAAAATGTAAAGGCAAAGTGCCTAAAGAAATCCGAATGAAAGTACTTAGGGATTTTCAAAGTGAGCCTATATCACCTGAATCAACAACCTCTAAAAAAGAAAATTAGAATATTCTTAGTTGTCCATAGATGCCTATTTTGATGCAAAAGAAGCTATTGATAAAGCTAAGAAAAAACGAGCTAACCAATCATTGATTAAATGGATTGTGTCTTCTGGTATCTTATTTTCAGCTTTCGATAATCCTTACTTTGAAGACTATACTAAAGCATTAAATCCCAGCTATGATCCACCCAAGCGTACTGACTTAACAACATCTATTTTAGATTCAGAGGCAGCAAATATCATAATAAAAGTAGATAAAGAGCTGTCTAAGGCTAAGAATTTAACTTTATGCATAGATAGTTGGTGCAGTCCATTGAAACATAGTAGCTATGCTTTTGTTATAATAACTAGTGAAAAGAAACAGTATGTCTATTCTTTACGAAATTTTCGAAGTTTGCCCATACGGCAAAGTTTAATCCTGAAAAAATTATAGAGGTTTTAGAGAGGATTGGACTGAAAAATTTACAGCAGTAGTCTCTGATGCTGAATCATCGATAACAGCAGCGAAACGGCAGGTTACACAAAAGTAACAACATATTTTATCCATATGATGCATCGCGCATTATATCCAACTTATCTATAGCAGCATCTGTAAATTATCTCATGCAAAAAAGATTTTGTCAAACTGCCAAACAATTATATGCTTTTTTAGGAATTCCTACTCTGCTGGGACCGCTTTTGGGAAGGAAATCACATTTTCTTCTACTCTTGGTGGAAATTTGAAGTCACCAACTAAAACTCGGTGGTCAACAGCGTGAGATTCCTGTGAATCTATCCTATGTAATGAAGCTAACATTAAATCGGAAGGTTTATAATTCTGGGTTATGCTGTTGGATATAGATGGAAATAAAGTTTCTACTTATATACATGCAGATCAAAGTATTGTACTACATATCTGTGACCTTAATAAATTTAGCTATAAGCGACAGGAAGAGAAAACCTGTAAACTATTAGGCTTTAAGTTGAAACTTCGTTTAACGTTACCCCCGGCCCCCCAAAGTTTTGTTCAATATGATAGCCAGCATAGCAGTTGGACTTTTTCAGCTTACATTTGGGATTTCTCAATACACTATATTTACTATAAATATGAAAAAAATAATGTTAGAAGTTTTAATTTCAAGTCACCTTATCATCGCAGTGAAATCTACCTTTAGGGGTAGAATTTATTGCGATGATAATAGTTTACAGGCTTTTTTTCCCGTCACTCATAACTTATAGTATTATTGGATTTCAAAATTCTGAACAGGCAAATATTTATTATATTGATTTTTTAATAGGTTTTAGAACAAGAGCACCAAATTTTTATCTGTGCAAACAATGTAAAAAACTTAATCAACGATCGTCAATTTTGGATTGACATTGAGCAACTTAGAAATATTCTAGGTCCTCTAAAGCGAGCTGTAAAGAACGTAGAGTTTCGAACCACCTCATTGGCTGATATTTTTGTTGAGCTTATAAAAATGGCGATTGCAATCCAGGAGACGTCGGTTTTATATAATAGCCAATTTTGGCGTGATTGCATTGCTATATATAATAAGCGATGGAAGGAGTTCGACTTTTGAATTGTATCTTTTATCTTTTTTTTGCACCCAACTTACCATGGTATTTAGAAGTCAATATATATAGTTCATTGCATTTTTATTTTATTTTTTTTTTATTTTTTATTTCCCTTATAATAGGTAATTTTCTCGAAGTTGGCATATATAAGAATTATGTTTTTAGAAAGATGATAGAAATATGGAAACAAATAGGTGGAGGAGATATAAGTGCTGGTATTTTAAAGTCACAAATGAATCTATACAAAAATCACAGACCCCTTTGATGATGAATTTATTCCGTCTGATACAATTACTGATTGGTGGCTTTCCATAGACCTAAAAAAAAATGAGGATCATATAAAAACTCTCACTCTAAAAGTACTTTCAGTTTTACCTCACAATGCTACATGTGAGCAACTCTTCAGTATATTAAACTGGTATCTTGGAAAACGACAGACTAGGTACGTTAATTTTTTTCTCTTTTATCAATTTTTATATTATTATAATGGTTTTTTTCTTATTTAGAATAAGCATTGAACATCTAGAAGTAATGGCCCAGATGCACTCATTTTTAGTCAAGAATGCTAAATTAGAACTCAACTTTGTGGAACAAAATCTTCGCCAAAAAGACCTATTGTCTATTTTCAATAAGATCGCAAGTTCTATAGAAGATGGGTCTGATCTATTTAGTGAGGAAGATTCATTTACTGGTACTTTTTTAGAAGAGCATGATGAGGAAAAAACTGACGAAGAACTAGAAGACTTAGTTTAACGAAAATTCAACATATTTAGAAGTTAGAAATTTATATCTTTGTCTTCCAACTTAGAGCCCAATGAATCTTCAAATTTAGTCGAGGAGGTTATACACGGAAATAAGAATTTTGATATTGATGCTCTGATTAGTGATTTAGACACATAATTCATGTCAAAGTCAGAAAATATGTATAAGGAAGCACTTACAGATTTAATCACTAAACACCTGCAGAATTAAATAAACTATTAAAATAATAATACTGTAATGCATTATCAGAACAAACCGTATTATTTTAAATAGACTGTACCATTTTAGTTATTTGTATATTGAATTTATTACTGTTTAGTAAGTATTCGCTTTTTTTTTAATTAAATTGTCATAGGATGTAATATTGGTTGACTTGGCTGACCAATTTTATTAACCCACTAGAAAAATTACCGATTTTGACCAACCATAAGTAATCGCCTTGTCCTTCAGCCATACTAGTTATTATATATTTTAATTTACCTTAACCTATAACTATACCCAATGATTAATAACATCTTCCGTACATGTTCAATATTGACTCAGCGCATACTAATGAATTTGTTTAAGGTGGGTTAGTAAAAATAGCATGCTTTCATTTATCGTTAATTGTTATATATCGCATTAATAATTAAGTATTTTTTTTAGTATAAAATCAAGTACATGACATGATCTATAAATAGTAACTATTACCCGCATGATCCTCAACACTATATTCTAAGGAAAAAAAACTTAAAAAATTACTGATAACGCCTTTTCATACTAACATATGCTATCTGCGTGGATGAAAATTATGCCCAATAATATCTGCGAACAAATTCTAAAGCTTGCAAATAAAGGTATAATACCTTCACAAATTCATATAATTCTCCAAAATTTATGTGATTTTAGACCATATTCAGATGCACTCTTCGTAATACAATCGATAGTGACTCTTATGAAAACAGCCAGATAGATATTGATGAAAGTGAAATTGACAGTGTTGAGAATAGAAGCAAAAATAAAAATTCAGTCAAAAAAAAATAATACACTATCAGAAGATACAGTCTTATTTATTCATAATATTCCCTTTGAAGCAACTGATGAAGAATTGAGTGACATGTCAGTGGTATCTAGTTTAATATACATATTCAATAATTAAATGACTTAAACATAGATATTAATTTATTTACTTAAATTATAGATTTCGTCCATTTGGTCCATTGCGTTATTGTGTAATAACGAGAGATGATACAACAGCTATTCACGGGGTACAGGCTTTGTAAGTTTTGAACAAAAAAACATGCAGATGCATGTCTAGAAGAGGCAAAAAGTGTAGGCAACATCGGATTTGATTCAATCGAATGGCCAGAATCATTAAACAATGAAAAGAAGCATAAAGGGATAATTTATAAATCAGTTCTCACAGCTGATTCATCAAACTCGCAAGCGCACAAATTTATATTACATGGTAGAGTTTTATCAATAGTTAAAGCTATTGATAGGGATGAAGCTCACAGATTAATGGAAGAGAATAAAAATAAAAAGCAAAAAGAGGATCAAAGAAATCACTGGTCTTTCGGTAAAAGATTTAAGAATTGAAGAAGGGTTTAGAGCTGAAATTACTTATTTATCTGGAACTAGGTACTATTGAAATTTTTTTATCAATCAAAAAAAAAAAATCATTTAATAAAATAACTTAACAAAATAATTTACAATGCAATTAAAAATTCTTTATTCCTAATCATAGACCTAAAAGAGTTGTTTATTATCTTGCCCAAGTATCAGATCATATTCGTGTTTATACAAGCGGTGAAGGTCTCCATTTCGCATGGTTACCTCTTAATCAAGCCGCTGAAAAAGTTCTTTATAAGAGTATGCAAGAAGTTATTAAGCAAGCATCTGTATTTGTCAAGAATAACAAGCCTCCAAAAAATTCAGAACCACAATGATCATGTGTTGAAAAAAATCAAATCAATAGCGATAGGTTAGAAAGTAAAATAAAAAATTTGAACTTTGCTATACCTTTAGATTCATAGCGACAAACAATAATTGTCAATTAGGCAGAGAGCAGTGTCAACAACATAATCGCCCAGAAAAGAATGGAAATGGCTTTTTGTCACCCCTTCACTCACCAGTGATGCCATTCGAAAATCCTCTTTATAAAATGCAATTATGTGAACACTTCGAGACGGAAAGGTTTTGCAAGAAAGTTTGATAATTAGAGAAATTTTTATTGGGCATGACAACATGGTAAGCCTAATGTTAATTAAGCCTTTTATTGTCGATTTGTGAACTAAACATAATATTTCATCCAGATAATTTCACTATAATGAGAGTCACTTGCACAATTAGTCATAACAATTAAAATAAATTATTGATCGACTAGCCCTTTTATAATGTCGCAATGCAAGCTGATTTTATATGTCAGCTGTATTTATTATTTTCATAAAATAAATTTTAGAAAGGTTAAGAATTACTATCACCTTTTCTTATAGTAACCAATCAATAAATTTACATTTATTGTTCACAGTACACAAGTAAATATTTTCATGCTTTTTTTTATTAAAAAAACCAATATTATGATAAAACTACAGTAGTTTCGATTGACTATAATAATAGCAAAATTGAAAATTTACGATCTGGATATTTTGAAAAAGGTCTTTCCAAGATTATTACCTACTATACTTGACTGATAAATCTTTACTGCTTATGATAAAGACGGTTATTTCATAGAATTGACTATAAAGCATGCATTCTCTTTATCAATATCACCGTTATTTATTTTACATATAGGTAATTTACCCTTCGGAAGAATAAATATGGGTACAATCACTATGCGATTTTACAACATATCGATATTGCACAAGTGCACGCATCTAACTAGGATTAAATTTTGATCTGGCGCAAATGTTAAACTGTTTATAATAATATAATAAGGTAGCTGCGCGATGCAGTCACGCTAGAAACCAGGAACAAAGATATATAGTTAACAAATAATCAAAGCAAACGAAATAGAAAATCAATAAGAACTGAATACATATTTAATGATTAATGGATTTTTGTTGTTTTGGCATTTCATTAGTGTATTTCGATAGTGGTGGATAATTATATGTTTGTCATTTTAATAGTCTATGCTATTTATTATAAACTAGCATAACTCACGTTGCTTACACAACGCATTTAGTTAGTATAAATTTTTTTAGTTATTAATCAAATTTTATAAGAAAGTATTGAGTTTACTGGTAAGTATAAGTCAGGTGCTTGTTTGAGAATTGACAGTATTTAGAAAATTATTTATATTTTAACTTGATTTTTAGAATATGGGAATCCCCGCAGCAAAAAGTGGCAGTGGGCTAAAAAAATTTTTTTTAAAAAAAATGCAATTTCTCGAAGAGTTAGAATAATAGACCATAATTTTTATAAAATTACGGAATCTAATTTTTTTGCCTACTGCCACTTTTTGCCGTGGGTCCCCATATATACATACAATTTTTAAATAAATAGCGCAACATTATAAATATTTTTTTTAAAAAAAAACATTAAAGAAAATTTATCAAAAAAATAATACAAATTATAATAGAAAAAAAAATTATTTAAGAAATAAAATTTTAAATGATAAAATATTATATTTATTCTTCATCGAATTAGCTAAATCTATTACTAAAGATGATCGTTAAGTATTGCATGTAGTTTGATTTGATTATTTTTTATTTTTATTTTGATTAGATGTAGTATTTCTGTTTTTTTTAAGATAAGGGTATTTCATTTTCTTGATCAGAATTGTTAAAATTAATTAGTTATCTATGGTTTCAATTTTTACACGTTCGTTTGAATGAGTATTATTATAATCATCCAAAATTATTGTTTCTGGAGTTTGAATTTTAGATGGTTCTTAAAATTGTTTTGATGAATATTTAGAAGCTTTGATTGTATTGGATTTGGCAAGATTGATAGGATGATATTCTTGATCATAACTTGCTCATCAATACATATTTTAGTCTTAGCATTTTGATCACGGGCTGTATAACCAAACTAAAGCGTTAAACCATAAATACTCGATCATATTGCTACATTAGTTTTAGCACATTGATCACATTTTGGATATAACTATGATTTTATTGTGTGGTGGGTCGACATAAAACTACAACTATAAGAACCGCAGAGAAAATTAGTATTAATAATTAAATTTTTAGTGGAATGTAATTTTTCTAGTATTTGCTAATATATTCACTATTTTTTATTAATATTATGTTGTTCTTGTTCTTGCACTTGTGCTTGCATTTTTCTTGCGCTTGCACTTGTTCTTAAACTTTAAACTATTATATATGTGCTTTCCAATTAGTGAAACATTTGATTGACTTTTTTTTTTTTAGCTATTGTTTCACTCAAAGTAATTTTATTAAGTATAACTAGAACATGATCATGCAAACGGCTTTGCCGCCCATATGCTAAAGGTAATAGATTTATTTGTTTTATTCTTATTTTTATTTTGAAAAGAAAATTTTTCTTAAGCTTTTTTATCATAAATGTGTCTTAAATTTAATGCACTAATTTGGGCCCTTCTGGGCCAAAGCTAGTGCATTAGATTTAAAGTATTTGCTTTAGTCATTAGGTGTTCCATCTTGAATTTAATGAACCAAGTTTGGCCCTTCCGGGCCAAAGCTGATGCATTAAATTTAAAGCATTTCCTTTCTGACATTAGGTGTTCCATTCTAAATTCAATGCATAAATTGGGCAAGTTGATGCATTAAATTTAAAGCATTTCCTTTTTGTTATTAGACGTTCCATCTTGAATTTATGTATCAATTTGGGCTCCCTCTAGGGGCCAAATCTGGTGCATTAGATTTAAAGCATTTCTTTCCGTTATTAGATGTTCCGTCTTGAATGTAATACAACAATATGGACCTCTCTGGGCCAAAGCTGGTGCATTAACTTTAAAGCTTTTAGTAGTCATGTAAAACAATCATATTATGACCTCAGTTACTGAATGTTATACAATCAATATATTCAGATCCAGATCTAAATTGATATTGGTAAATGAATATAGTGCAAATTGAACTATGTGTGGCAAATTACGTAAATTTTGTATTGGTCAGGGGCTTAGAAGGCTGAGTTTGCTTTGCTGTAGTTCTTTTGCCTTACGTCATATTATTTGATGATCATTGATTATCAATTCATTATACCGTCAAAAAATTCGAAGAAAAAAAATTCAAAATCTAAAAAATTTGAAAAGTAGAAGCATAGCTATAGATGGGAGTAGGCATATAATGCCAAAAGGATACTTTCTTTACTAGAATTTAAGTAGTTTTTTAAAAAATGAACTGATTACGTAACATATAACATATAAAAACCATATATGGTAGGACAATGGTCGCCCAAAATTATAAAGCGCTAATTAAATAACAGAAGCGAATTTGGAAAATTCACTTTTTACGATTTTAAGAGAGTTGTTTAAGGCGTTAAAAAACATTGATATAAGCCTTATTTTGTGTGACCACGTTAGAATACTTGATTGGCCAGTGGAATAGACAGATATTTTGTGCTTTGATATAAGCCTTATTTTGGCGTGACAGGTCATCCGATCATCCAAAAAACGGTTTGTAAATTTCTTTGACAATCAGCGATTATCATTTCATCAACCCGATAAAAGATCCAACGAAAAAAATGAAAAATACCAAATATCTGGTAAATAGACAAATCAAATTGCATCGGGTCACCAATTTTTGCGTCTAAAAACATCACTTTTAAGATCGTTAGCTATTGCAACTCATGTTTGCGATTCACTACATTTTAAATTATAATGTAACTATGTGTAATTATGAATTTGCGCATATAGGTACTTTCATCGATCCACATAATACTACATATTACGAGAACACACATACGTACTATACGTACGAACGTATATAAGGTGTGATGGCTTCATACGTGAAAAATAATAGTGTGACAAATTCATGCGTGAAAAATAAACAAAATTTAAAAAATAAGTCATGCGGACCAATCAAAATTAAGATTTTGCGGACAATTACCACTCCAAATAGCATATAAACTATGCACTTGTTGCATTCATTCCTGGTATATATATTATTTGGGATTTGGAATTTGGATGGATTTGGGATTTGAGATTTGGGCAGATTTGGGATTTGGGATTTGGGCAGATTTGGGATTTGGGATTTGGGCTTTGGAATTTGGGATTTGGGCGGATTTGGGATTTGGGATTTGGGCGGGATTTGGGATTTGGAATTTGGGTGGGATTTGGGATTTGGGCGGATTTGGGATTTGGGATTTGGGCGGATTTGGGATTTGGGATTTGGGTGGGATTTGGGATTTGGGTGGGATTTGGGATTTGGGAGGGATTTGGGATTTGGGATTTGGAATTTGGGATTTGGGATTTGGGTGGTATTCTAAAATTTTTAATTTTGCCAACATGTATAGGTGGGGTCCCCAAATATCACATCCTATATATATATATAGTATAAATAGCCAATCATATTAAAGAAAATCGATTTTTTGTTAATCACAGATAGTTGCTACATAGTAAAGTCTAAATTTTACTAAGCAAATCGAAAAAATTCGATTAAGTAAACTTATGCAGCATATCAAAATACACTTACCACGAAATATTCATAAGTATTGGAATACTTTTTATTATTTAACTTTTAACTTTTACATTCATTGAATAAATTTTTTTAAAAAATTTTATTTTTTCGTTGAACATAAAAATCAAAAGTCAATTAATAAAAAATTCTCAATACTTATAAAAATTTGTCGTAAGTGTATTTTGATCTGCTGAATAAGTTTACTTAATCGACTTTTTTCAATTTGCTTAGTAAAATTTAGACTTTACTATGTAGCGACGTTTGTCGATTGTTGGGTAGCTTATTTCAGGTCAAAGACGTTTTTGAGTGTTTTTAAATTTGATTGGTCAATAGTCCTTCACTAGGGGGATCAGGACCTATGTAAACCCTAATTACGTGATTTACTGCACTCCCCTAACCTGGATCATACCAAGGACGCATTTGACTAATATTTTCTAAATGTTTCAATAATTTTTGATTATTGTACCACAAGATCAGATCAGATCTTTGTTTATTTTTTTTTGTTTATAATTTAGATCTTCTATCAGTTTTACATTGTTTCTTAGTTTTTCTTTTGTTTTTTTTTGATTTCGTTTCATTTTTTTAGTTTTGTTTTGTTTTTTTTTATTTATATTTTTTTTTATTTTTTAATTTTTTTTACTTTATTTTTACACTTTACCACTAGCACTTTGCAAGAAATTCAATAACTTTTTAGCACTTTGCGCAAGCCAACTCAGCCTTTTGACACTTTGCAAGAACACACAATACCTTTTTCTAGCAATTTCGAACATTCAAGAATGCTAGTTTTCGCAAGTATTCACAAGTTTTCGCAAGGTTTCGTTTTATTTATTTTTTCGTTTCATGTTTTTTGTTTTTGTTTTTATTTTTATTAATTTATTTTATTCTGGCACTTTGCAAAAACCTTCGACGATTTCTAAATTGCAAAATACAAACTCGAAATAGAGATTTGGAGCTTTGTTTATTTTTTTATTTAGTTTGCTTACATTTTTGTTTTTTGTTTGTTTTCTTTTTTTTTACTTATTTTTTAACTTTATTTTGTTTTATTTATCCTTTACTTCTTTCAAAATTTTGCAAAAAAACGACTTGACTTTCCAGCACTTTACAAGAACACCAATTTTTTGCAAGAAGTCACGAATATAAATGAATATAATTGGATATAAGCGAATATGAGCGAAATATAATAGTTTATTTTTTGTTTTTGTTTTTTTTGTTATGTTTCGGTTTTGTTTTTTATTTTTGTTTGTTTTTACTTATTTTTTATTTTATTTTATTTTATTTATTCCTTACTTCTTTCAGAACTTTGCAAGAAAACAACTTAACTTTCTGGCACTTTGCAAGAAGTAGCAAATATAAGTGAATATAAACGAATATAAGCGAATATGAGCGAATATAAAGAATATAATAGTTTATTTTTTTTGGTTTCATTTTTTTGATTTTTATTGGTTTCGTTTTTTTGGATTTATTTTTTTTGTTATTTTTTATAATAATATATAATATATGTAATATTTAAAATATAATATATAATAAAAAAATAAAATTTTATACTAAATAGCGAAAACTTGTGATTATTGTATATTTAATAAATAAAATATTATATAATAATAATAAATAAAAATTTTATAATTAAATTGCGAAAACTTGCGAAAACTTGCGAAAACCTGTAAAATGTTCAAAAAGATGATTATGTGAATATAATAATTATTAATTGATACCATATTAGATATATATCAATATATATCGATTAATATCGATATATATCGATAATTATTATTATCGATAGTAATCAGCAGGGGTGATGGGTATCGATATATATCAATTAATATCGATATATGGAGCAGCGTCAACTAAAACAAGACTTATAGATTTTTTCTATTTTGAGAAAATCATATTTAAAATTTTGTGTAACAATAACAATGATGATCTATTATTAGTATAACCTGTTGGATCGACATTTGTTAGCCAATACATGAATCCATTTCTATGACACTGCAGCAAGGATCGACAACCAGATATCCAAATTCTAATTTTAGATCACGTTTAATCGTATATAGCATTTCAAAAAGTAAGCATCGGTAAAAATTTTACTATGTAAATCAATACTTTAAATGTCAAATTATATAGAAAAATTTCTGCTTTATATGATGGTATAGTTAACTCATTTTTGCAAAAAATGCCATAAGCCTTGTTTTAGTTGACGCTGCCCCATATATCTATTATCGATAAAAATCAGCAAGGGTGATGGGTATCGATATATATCGATTATTATTATTATCGATAGTAATCAGCAGGGGGGTATGGGTATCGATATATATCCTACCGGTTAGTAATCGATATATATCTATATATAAAATTTGCTGATGTACTAAGTAATCATAAATATGCTAGCGAATTTATGACATGTATTATATCATAGTTTTTCAGGTTACATAAACAATAACCAATTTTTATAATAATAAATCAAATACAATATATTAATACAATTTATTAATATCAACATAAAATTTCAAACTGATTTAGCTTCTTGTCAAGGCATCAAATTACCTTGAAATTATACAAATTGTTTATAAAATACTGAATTATAAAGTCAAATTTGAAACCTTTCTATTAATATAAGTTTTAAACATTTGCATATAAAGTATTTTAAATTTGAGTTTTACTAAAACGCACTTATGGTGTTTTACACCATGTTATACAAAATAATTAGAATAGCCAATAAAAATTTAAGATCAAGTGCAACATAAAATTTCGTTTCTTTGTTTAAAAAAAACATTCATATCTCAAAATTTTGCTTATGAAACCATCTTTGCGGCTCTAATAAAAAAATTTCTTGCTAAATTTTGTATATACTAATGCCCAAATAAAATCCCAGGTCTTACCCTAACCCTAAAGTAATTAAAATTTATTTTTAGGTTTATAAAGTTTATTTTTTTTGTTTTTCTTACACAGATTTGCAAATCTAATTTACTTATGGCAGTAAAACACTATAAGTGCGTTTTATAATATTTGTTAAATTTTATTTTGATTAAAAAAAGGCTATAAGTTGAAATTTACTTAGAACTTCACAAAAAATCAGACATAGAAGCTTTGAGATAATTCTAATGAATGTTCTTTATTCAAAAAAAAACTTAAAATAAATACAATTTTTATATGAATATTTTACCCTTTCTTATAATTAAATACAATATAAAAGTAGGATTTTGATAAATTTAGCAGGTTGTAATATCGCAGATTAATATTTAAAAAAATTAAAATAATTATTAGTTAGAGTTAGGGTTCAAACTGGTATTAATATTAGATTAGAGAGTGCATATATATATATGCAAAATTAAGTTCTAAAAACTTTTAATTATAAGCACAAGACCAGTTTATATAATAAAATTTCAAGCTATTTAAACTTTTTGAATTTTTTTGTAATTTTTTCTAACTTTCGTTCATTTTGTTACACAAGTTCCTGTGATCTAATTGGCCAATAATATTAACTTGCGATTTAGCAACCTGTGATATTTAACAACCTCCTATAAGTAATATTCAATTACATTTATAATTTCGCCAATAAAAATTTGATTATAGTAAATTGATCTATATAACTAATTGATATTGCACTCTAATACTGTTCATATGTACTACATGAAATGAAAAATATTTCTGTAAAAAATTTAATTAAAAATCTTACAGACTGTGGTAATACAGTAATAATTAAAATATAATATATTAGTTTATGATAGTATTATTGTTGGGTGTCTAGAATAGTTTACTATGAAACATTTATTTAAGACTAATAGAATATTTTGTTGAAAGTACAATAGTTAAAGTTATGTTGGTTTATATTGGCATTATTTTTGATGTCTATTATAAAAAATTTATTTAAAAATCTTACCTGCTATTGCAATAAGATGTCTTTTATAATTTACTGAAAAATTCAATCAAAAAACTTACAATTTATTATAGTACAACAGTATATTAGTTTGTTTTTGCATTATCTTAATGTCTTCGTAATTTACTATAAAAAATTTAATTAAAGATTTGTAGTGACTCTTAGTATGTAGTTAAGGTTATGTTAGCTTTGTACTTGCATTATCATAATGGTTACTGTACAATATTTTAAAGGCCATTTGCCCAAAGGAACATAATACTAGTTAGCATTATAGCTAGTGCTAGCTAACTTTGTTGGTATATATATGCCTTTTCAAAAAAATTAATATTTAGAAACTTAAGTTATATAGATTTTAGTACTGTTATATTATTTTACTTATTTGTACAAGTAATACAAGCCAATAAAGGAAATCCATTTTGGTAAATAAACTACCGTATTTACATGTAGTAGCGGGCTGAGGCGTTAATTCAGATTTTGAGTTTTTAAAAAATTAAGCTTTTTTGCTCAAAATAGTGCCCATGTGCATTTCGAAATAACATGCAAACATAATGCTCAAAGCGGATTCATATTATTTCACCAACAATCACTTCAAATACGGAAAAGTTCACTTCGTAGGCAGTTTATTTCACTGACAGTTCATTTCACAAGTTTTTTTTTATGATTGCTTTATCTCTTAACTTTAATTTTAAACCCAACTCTAATGACATTGATTAGAATTATATGTCAGTGAAATGGGCTATTAGAAATATACTGTCTACTGTAACTATGAGAGCATATGCGTTTAGCCAATATAACTCTAATAGTTACTGGAAAATAAGTTTATTATTTATTCAAATAGAGGTCTCTTTAACACTATACTAGCTTATTTCTTTTATTTTTTTTAAATAAAATTAGAAAACACTTTCTAATATTGTATTTTATTGTATGTATTTATTGATGTCGAATTCATTCGTTTATATATGTTGTAGCCCAGATGCAAATTTGCCCAATTGTCAATTGGGCTAGCCCAGATGACAATTTTAATCTGGGTGTTATTTTTGTCCCAGATGCAAATTGCAAATCTTATATTAAAATCAATTAATATTATATACATAGCAAATTTTATATATAGATATATATCGATTACTAACTAGTAAGATATATATCGATACTCATTACCCCTGCTGATTACTATCGATAATGATAGTGATCGATAGTAATCGATATATATCAATATTAATCTATATATATCTGATATGATATCAATTAATAATTATTATATTCACATAATCATACTTTTTGAACATTTTACAGGTTTTCGCAAGTTTTTGCAAGTTTTTGCAATTTAATTATAAATTTTTTTTTATTTATTATTATTATATAATATTTTAATTTATTAAATATACAATATTCACAAGTTTTCGCTATTAAATTTTATTTTTTTATTGGTTTATGTAATTTAGCACATATGCGTTATAACGCACCCATCTGATAAACCAATCAGATTGTAGGATCAGGTGTAATGTGAAATCGAGAAAAAATAGTGACCTTTTAAAAAATCGCTTGTGGCTCATAATTTTGCTTATGAAACCACTCTTCATGCTCTAACAAAAAAAATTCCTTGCTAAATTTTACTATACAATCCCCTTTCTTGTCTACACACTATTCTAACCTCACCCTAACCCTAACTAACAAAAAAACGGTTTATTTGGTTGTTTTGATTTCATGTTATACCAAATCATATGAGGTGCGCTACAGCGCACATGCGCAAAATTATTAAATTCTTTTTTATTATATATTATATTTTAAATATTACATATATTATATATTATTATTATAAAAAAATTAACAAAAAAAATAAATCCAAAAAAAACGAAACCAAAAAAAATTAAAAAAATGAAAACAAAGAAATAAACTATTATATTCTTTATATTCGCTCATATTTCACTTATATTCATTTATATTCACTTATATTCGCTACTTTTTGCAAAGTGCCAGAAAGTTAGGTTGTTTTCTTGCAAAGTTCTAAAAGAAGTAAGAAATAAATAAAATAAGGGTTTAATAATTTGGTGCACATGCACTTAGTGCACTCCTTTAATACTTTGTGTAATATAAATATATGCATACATTAGTATTGCCAGCCATAAGTAATTATTACGGCATTTATGGATTACAACCTGGGTTGCAACCCTTGGTTACAGCTAAGACCCAAAGTTGTAAATATCCATATTGCTATATAAGATTGAAAGAGTTATAATAGTTATTATAGTTGTAATTGCCGTAAAGGTTGCAATTACCGTAATAGTTATAAGTATCATAATAAGAACTCAGTTTGTACCCTAAACTGGGTATAAAAATGTCAATTTTTTTGTATAGGGAACAATACTCAAGAAACCTGAATAATCTGCCTGAGAATAGTAAATTTAGCTTATCGTCAACAATATTTAAATTATAAGTACTATGTAAAAACATTTTTTTTCATTGTTCGTTTTTGTAGATATCCGATGCCTGTTGAATGTCATGCATAGATGTAGATCGATATAAATATTGCTATGATTAGTAATTATGAAATATCTTAACAGTTAATAAAAATAAAGGTTTTTTTTTGTTACATAAAATTAGAGTAGCTGCACGACGTTGTCATACTAAAACCAGAGTATAGTATAACACTTCAATCCATAAGCCATATCGCAAAAGTTTGCAAGCCACTCAGATTATATTCCTATTAAGTTTATGCTTAAGGAACTCATAAACCTTTTTACTCCCATTAGTGTAAAATTAATAGCCGAATACAGGTAGTGTTGATCATGGGACCCAATTTTTGTGACATAAGTATTTTTATTCTAATTACCGCAGCTAATTTGAAGTCTCCATTTTAGTTTTTTTTAAAAAAAAAGTATCACTGCCAAAAAATTGAGACATTTAGCAAGCACATCGCCATAAACCACTAGATAACACTGTATGACGCAGCTAATAACTTGTTTATCTGACAGTGAATTTAATGTGTCATTTCTGGCTATTTGAGACCAATAAATGACACATATTAAATTTCACAATGATTACAATTACGGTAATAATTAGCATTTTAGTCTCTCAGCCATCATATCTAGTTTACTGTTTTGAACAAAGCAAATATTAATGCCTCAATTAGATTTAAGATTTTGCTTTCGATTTATTCTTTATAAAACCATACTTTCGTACTTCGGCCTACGTTCCTGGTATTCGTACTTTGTATTACTTCATGGTATAACTCACATAACCCAATCAATATATTTATCACGGCTATTATAACCATTACGCCTATTACAACCATTGAGTCTATTGCCTATTACAACTGTTACACCTATTGCAACAGTTACACCTATTGCAGCTATTTTATGAATTATAACTATTGCGCCTATTACGGCAAAAATTTACAACCTTCGAATAAAAGGTTGCAACTTTACAACCTGTCAAACCTATTACAGCAGGCAACCTTAGCATACATGTTACACAAAGTTCTAGTACACAGTGGCTCTCGATATAACGGAGGCCATGGTTCCAGTTCTTTGTTCTGTTATATCAAAAGCTCCGTTATATCGATATATAAAATATTATAGTAAATTATAATTTGGTTTCATTATAATTCTCCGTATTAAGCAATATCCGTTATATCGATGGTCCATTATATTGAGAGCCACTGTGTAGATTGTTTTTACAAAAATAAACTTGGCTGTACAAAATAAATTTGTGTAATATTACACAAGTTACCTAACCCTAACCCTAACCCTAACTCTAACTCTAATATACAAAGATTTAGCTACTATAGGGATATAATATATACTAGGTGGTGCACTAAGTGCATGGTGCACCAAATAATAAATTCTATAAAATAAAATAAAACAAAAAATAAGTAAAAAAAACAAACAAAAAACAAAAGGAAGAATGTATTTGTCGCCCCTGCAACATGAATATTTGTCATGGGTTTATTTATAACTCAAAACTTTACTAAGATAATACCTATTGCACTTCTAACAAAAAATGATCCTCTCGCAATTCTGTATTAATTATAATCCTAATCCTAATAGTCTTTGATCCTGATTCTAATCCTAACTTTACTTAATATTATTATTACCTTATTGACCGTGACAAATATTCATGTCGCGGAGGGGTGACAAATGCATTTTTTCAAAACAAAAAACAACGCTGAAAAAATAACAAAAAAAAACAAACCCAAAAAAAAAATAAAATAAACTATTATATTATGCTCATATTCGCTTATATTCGATTATATTCGTTCATATTTGTGACTTTTTGCAAAGTACCAAAGTATTAGAATTGGTGTTCTTGTAAAGTGCCGAAAAGTCAAGTCATTTTCTTGCAAAGTTTCGAAAAAAGTAAAGATAAATAAAATAAAATAAAGTTAAAAAAATAAGTAAAAAAAAAGAAAACAAACAAAAAACAAAAATGTAAGCAAACTAAATAAAAAAATAAACAAAGCCCTAAATCTCCATTTCTAGTTCGTGTTTTTGCAATCTAGAAATTGTTGAAGGTTTTCGCAAAGTGCCAAAATAAAATAAATTAATAAAAATAAAAAAAACAAAAACAAAAAACATGAAACAAAAAATAAATAAAACGAAACCTTGCAAAAACTTGCAAAAACTTGCAAAAACTTGCGTTCTTAAACTTTCGAAATTGCTAGAGAAAGTAGTTGTATGTTCTTGCAAAGTATCGAAAGGCTAATTTAACTTGTACTAAGTACTGAAAAGTTACTAGATTTCTTGCAAAGTGCTAGTAATAAAGTGTAAAAATAAAATAAAAAAAATTAAAAAATAAAAAAAATATAAATAAAAAAAACAAACCAAAACTAAATGAAACAAAACGAAACAAAACGAAACTAAATGAAACCAAAAAAAAACAAAAGTAAAACGAAGAAACAATGTAAAATTGATAGAAGATCTAAATTATAAACAAAAAAAAATAAATTAAGATCTAATCTGATTTTGTAGTACAAATTATCAAAAATCATCGAAACATTTTGAAAATATTAGTAAAACGTGTTATTGATATAATACAGGTTGCAGATCGTCCTAAAATATTTTGAAAGTATTCGAAATATTAAAAAAAAAAGAAAGAGAAAAAAAAGAGAGAGAAAAAAAAAAAGAGAGAAAAAAAGAGAGAGAAAAAAAAAGAGGAAGGGTAAAAGAAAGGAAGGATAAAAATAGGTCAAAACGGCTTTTTTTTTTTTTTTTAATAAGTTTTTTGGCACACTTTGTGGTATATATATTTATGATCCTTTGTAGTTTGTGGATCAAATGGGCTTAAAAGATTTTGAACTTTTTTTTCTTTTTTTATCTAGTGATTTGGGTTGAAATTTTCATAACGTGGTCAAAACACTATATAATCGTTAAAGATCTGCTAATCGTCATATATCGTTTCAAATAATTATAATTATAATCGATTTATAAATATATAACGATTTAATATAAAAAATAATATATATCGATTATAGATATATATCGATTTTTATCCAATTAATCGATATAACGATATTATGATATATATCGATTATAGATATATATCGATTTTTATCCAATTAATTGATATATAACAATATTTTAATCGATATATAATGATATTTTTTTTATTATTCTTTAACGAGTCCGCTAGATACTTGCGAGTGAACAGAAGAATACTATGCTAAAATACATTTACAAGATATTCGGTTCTTTCTCATATAAGCCTAACACCACTCGGGTTCCTATAAAGGTCCTAAGTGTACCCTGTCACACTGTTTCACTAACAAAACAGGTTTCGGTGGTGACCCATCAGTAACCATACCAAAAGGGCTTTTTACTCTTCTCAATGAAGTCTAACATTCCTTCTTCTACCAAACTTCCTATCATTTTGAGTCTTTCTGAAACCTTTTCTTTTCACTTCTCTTTACGTTCCTTTTGGCCTTCTGAAATTTTGCTTTCTTTATTCTTCTTTTTTTCTCCCTTTTGTCTAGTCTTTTCCTCCGTTTTTCTTTTCATACAATGCCTCTTTCTTCCTCTCATTCAATTACTGTCTGGCAACGGTTTTTCCAAATGATTTCAAAAAGACTGTTCCATGTTATGTTTAAAACATCTTCAATGATGCGACTCGTTATTCTGTTAGAGCGAAGCTGCTTCTGGATTCTTAACTGAGCTTTGTAACAGAACAAACCCTTAATCAAACCTTTCCGTACGCTAATTATCTCCTTCTGATTTGCTCCAAAAATTTGATTCATTAGCTTCTGTTTGGGTAGTCGTTTTCGAACGTCTTTTGACAGATTGTTTCAAGCAAATTCTGCTGCTACCGATTGAATACTCCACCATGAAACTTTGTAGCCTTCATATTCCGCCAAATGGTCATGTACTTCCTTGGTTTCTGTATTGCAGCTCAGACAATTTGAAGATTCATATAAGTCAGGTCTTCTCCTATTTAATAGGTCGAGAAGAGGTAGATTTTCTGAAAGGCACTTGATAATTAAACAAACTTTTTTACTTCTTCTGGTTGTTGAACCTCGTATACCAGTTACTTTCTTGAGCTTCTTCCAAAACATCAACCAGCTTTTGTCATTGTAAACATTGTTTTGTACTATACTACACAAGCTCTGTGAAAGGCGCTACTCAGCACCTATATACATATTGTTGAGTGTTTTGATAAAAGCTCGAGGCGGCATCTCTACTAGCCGATTTCTCCAAAATAAAACACTTTGGAATCTTGAACTTTCTCCTAATTCTACTTGAACTGTTTCTGATGCTTCACAACCTTTCTTTGCTAGTTTGTCTGCCAAATCGTTCTATTTGTTGTTGCTGTGCACTTTCACCTTATTGAGCTCAAGGGTAATGTTTTTAGTTTTTATTAGATCTATGATTTTTTCTGTCAGAAGAAAATTAGATCGCTTTTGCGCCCTTCTTGCTGGTTCAAGAGAGAATCCTGATTCGAACGCATAGATTGCTGCCAGACTATCTGTGTAAACTATAACTTCTGCTTCGCTTGGAATTGTTAAGAGCATGGTTCATATTGCTATGAGTTCTGCCTTTGTTGATGATGGCCATTGAAACGCTTTAATTGATATTGTATCCAAAATTTCTTCCTCTGTATCATTTAATTGAACCCACCCAGCTCCGATCATGCAACAGGGATTAATGTAGCTCGAACTCTCTACTAA
Source organism: Gigaspora rosea (assembly GCA_003550325.1). Lineage (NCBI taxonomy): Eukaryota > Fungi > Glomeromycota > Glomeromycetes > Diversisporales > Gigasporaceae > Gigaspora > Gigaspora rosea. The sequence continues at coordinate 32,691 of QKWP01000287.1, read as the reverse complement.
AGAACTGTCTGTGTAAAAAATGAAACGTTCACATTTCCTATCTAAATTTTTCCTAAAACTATTTACTAAAAGATACTCTGTTTCACTCTCTAGCTTCTCCTTCAAAATTAATTCTATTTCCAAACAATTGACTATGCTAATATTACTGAAAATTTGTTCTTTTGAACCTATACTACTTATTCTTTTCTTTTT
>QKWP01000287.1:0-31941 GCA_003550325.1 Gigaspora rosea | reverse complement strand
TTTAAGTGTTTGTATGAACGATAAAAGCTTTTTGGTGATAGTAAGCTCTTTATCTTGACCAAGGAGATTTCTGGAGTGATAGTGTCTTCAGTAAGTGTTATTTCGAGATTTCTCTCTTTTGCTTTAAGACAGATTGAGCAGTCCAAATTGCCTTTCCATAATTTCTCTAGAGTTACTATGTCTGACTCTTTAGGAGATCTTTCGCTTAGCGCTGCTAAAAACCAACCTTGTGTAATGCGTTTCTTCGCGACGTTTGCCTCGATTTCTGTACTATTTAACCTATATATCAGGCCTGTTATTTGCTTTGTAAAAACTTCATCGCTAAGTTTCTTACAGTTGTCTAAATTTTGGTGAGTTACTAGGCAGTTACTTGTTGAACGTGCAAATTCTATTTTGTTTTTTACTATTCTTAGAAAAGGTTGCTGAATTTCGTCTAAGTTTTTCCGTGAAAGATTGGTTGTTTGTAAAATGTAAAAAATTTGGGAAGAATACACATGTTATTGATGTATGAGAGTTGGCTAAGTGTCAATTTTTTATGATATAATGTTTCACAAAATTGTTATATAATCCATTTCGCTTTTGCTTTTATAAGCTTCTCATTTTTTCTCTAGTTCAACCAGATATCTAAAAATCGCACTAGAGTATCTTTCCCTTCTGCTACGATTTTGTTTTGTGATAAAAGGATCGACTTTTCCTCTCTTGTATTGAGTGCTACTAACTTAGACTTCTTGGGGTTGATCTTAATATTATTTATCTTGTAGAACTCCTCTGCAATCTTTAAGATCGCTTCTAGCTGTTGCTTGTTACTGGTTACCCACGTTGTATTGTCAGCATAGGCAATTGCAGCACATCGGGTTGAATAGTTCGTAGGATATGCCTCATGTTTACCCAAACTCAGATCGTAGCACAAATTAATTTCATTTTGTACATAACATAGAAGCGGATCATAAAAAATCCTTTAGACCAATGGTGATACTACTTCCCCCTGGTCTATTCCATCTATGGCTTTAAAGCCATTGCTAAGTCCGAGGGCCATAATAATTTTAAGCTGACGTTCACCAAAAAGATCTAAAATGAAATTAATTGCAGTAGATGGAAGCTTTAATCTCTAAAGACTCCGAATCGAAAGCTTTTTGCATGTCTTGCAGGAGTATCCAAAGCTCCTTTCCTTTTTCTAACGCTTCTCCTATAAATGAATTTATAATATGTATAGGAGCTTCTGTTGAGCATCCCGGAAGTCCAGCTAATTTGAATCCCCTTAGCACTGCATTTTCTTTAAAAATTCTTGAGAGACGCATTGTGAAGATTTTTGTGACACATTTCCTAAACGTTTCTAACAATATAATGGGCCTTATATTATTGAGATTGTACCCCCAATCTTCATTTTTGGGAATTGCATACAGTTGAGCCACTTTCCACTTATTTGGAATCAAACCGGTTTGTATACATGCTAGTGCAAAATTCCTAAAAATAGCATGTGTTTTGCTATCCACTTTCTTTATCAGGATATAACTTATTCCTGAGATACCTGGTGCCGATTTTAAACTTAAGCTACTTAGCATTTGGTCCCATTCTTCTTCAGATATTTCTTGTAGAAGGTCCTCATACCAACTCTCTTGTATGAAACTTAAGAGTTTATACGTTTCTTTCCATGCTTGGGACATGCGGTTTGGATTTGCATTTCTTTTTTTGTACTGAGTTTGAAAGTGTTTTTCTGTATACTGCATAACGTCTTCAGGTTCTGTAATGAGTTCTCGACTATGATCTTGATTTTCTATAATTATTTTGTTAAGCACAATTTTATTGTATGGCTTATTTAACAGACTATTCAGCATTTGCCCCTGGTTGTTAGCTATCATCTCGCACCGTTTTTTGATCTTTTCCTGAATTTCCTTGTTTCTATTACTTGTATTTTCTAATAAGCATTTTTTTCCAAAATTTTTTTCCATCCTCTTAAGTCCTGCTCTCCTTCATCTAGATTTTGGGCTTGAATCGTATCTATTTCTATATCTAGGGTTCTATTTATGTTCAAAATAGTATTGTTTGCTGAATCTATTATGCTAATATTTGATTGAGAAGTTTTATTGTCACGAATATTTCTAATAACCTTGCCCAAATCCAGTATGCTTTTTTCTAAATCCGTTTTTGTTCTGGATTTTTTCCTACTACAGCCTGTGTTTAATACTTTTTTCCTTGGTAAGGTTTGGTTGGCTGCTTTTATTATTGCATTATGAATGACATCCCACGTTTGATCAAGTTCTTTTTTTCCTATAACAGTTCCTGATTGAACTAAATTTATTCATTTTATGGCCTGATTATCTTTTAAGGAGCTTTGAAGAACAGTCGCATTGTTTTCCCAATCTTCTGTGCTTGCCTTGTCGTAAAGATAAATTGCTCTTTTTTGTCATGTTGTTTTATTGTGGAAAGGTTCTTTTTCTCAATCATATACCCAAGGTGAATCTTTACTATCCGTCCATGTACTCATCACCTCTATTTTAGCTTCCACAATTCCTAGGCCAAGCTCCTTTGATGTCCAAATTTGATCTATCCTTGAGCTTTGATCCTGTCTTGACCATGTAAATTTCTTGCTATATGGGTTGATTACTCGATACGAATCTACGAACTCTTGCTTATACAACCATTTATATAAAGGGAATTTTTTGTGCTGCGACCTTGAGTATTTCCTGTCCAGGGTTTGGTCAGGAACATAATTAAAATCCCATGATAATATATTGGTTTCTTTGGGATCCTTGGGCTACTTTTTTGACGATTCTTTGTTGAACTGCCCTTGTGATTTCTTTATTGTTTGGTGGTATGTATACTATAATGATTATTAGCTCTAGTTGTTTAAAGAGAAATGTCGCTTCTAAATAGTATGGTGAATCCTTTTTAACTTGACCTAGGTGTCTCTCCCACTTTTTGTGAATTAGAAGTCCTATACCAGATCCTTTTTTTTTTCTTTTTCCGTATTTGACCAAAAACCAACAAAATTATCTCTATTAAAGTCCAAAAAAACCCCTTCTTTGCTACTAATATTTGTTTCCGCAATACCAATAATATCTAAATTCTCTTCCAATACCCATTCTAATATTATGACACTTTTGCAACTATTACTTTTAAGCCCATTAATATTGTGGCACCCTACTTTGAGAAAATGATTATTTTGTGAATATGGACTTATTGTATTATTGAGAGATGAGGATGCCTCCTGTATGTGCAAGCCTAAAGGCTTGCTTACATTTATTGGGATGCCCTTGGCGAATATTAGGAGCGATAGGGAACATAAGTTCCCAGTTTTTCTTCAATACTACGAAGCCTTCTAAGAATTTCTTCAAGTACATTGTCATGGTTTGATGTTTTTGGTCTGCCTCGACATGCGTTAACCCTTTTGAGTAATACTGCGCGATTTTGAAATACTAGATTCTCTGCTTGTATTTTTAACAAATTTCTTCTTTTTCCCTTGTGCTCTTCCCAGAGGTGAGTTTTTATGACTTGTCTTTTTATAAGGATTGAAATTCTCTTTCTCCAACCTTTCTGTATATCTAGTATTTTTCTTTGCTCTTTCTCAATTTTGTGTAACCTCTGACAAACTCCCCTGGTAAGACGTACTCCATTCAAGTCTAGTATTATAGTACCAAGCTACGTTTTCTATTGCTGTGTTTAGGTCTTCACTATTTTTGAAATAAACAAATGCAACACTTCTTTGATTACCATTGCTATTTTTAGGAATGAAAACCATTTTGGCTTTCATTCTCCCTAACTGTCGTAAAAGGGCTACTTCCAAAGCTATATGGGGAAGCCCTCTAAGAATCACTCTATGTTCTTTTCTTTTTTTCAAAAGTTCTGCATTGAATTTGCCTAGTGTTAGTCTGCATAATCTTCCTTCTTTGTAATGTAGGGACCATAGACTTTGTAGATTTTCCTTTTTTTCCTTATTTCTGCATTGTATATGGATGAAAACTGCTCTTGTTTCTAATATTTGCGAATCTTGAGTCTGCAGGAAGATCCCACAATGTTAAGCTAATTTGTAACTCTAATTTTGTGCTGTTAACACTTCTATCTATATCCATATCACTTTTGTTTCCTATGTTTATAGCTGTACTAGTTATAATAGTTTCAGTTACTATTGCTTCTGTACTTTCTTTTGCTTTATTTTTGAAAAAATTTTCCTTTGCATTAAAAATACTAATCATTTCCTTGGTGTCCTCTGTTCCACAATCAAGACATCCACATTCTGCATAAAGTAGTGTTGCCTTCTCTTCTGCCTCTTCTGATTTGTCTTCAACTAGAATCTCTATTTTACTTTTATTTAAATTCATTTCTGCAACTCTAATTCTGTTATCAGATTTCTTTTTGTTGCTTGGACTGTCAAAGTTTTCAGACTTCTTTTCTTATTTGCTACATTGCGCTCTTCTTTTATGGTAATTTTCATCATCGGTAGTTCTTTTCCTTCTGGTTTCTCTTCTATAAGTGCTTGTTCTTCATATGTTAGTTGTTCCTTACATATTTTCTTTTGTTGAATCCATTTATAAAGCTCAATTGTGCTTCGGATAGTCGCTATAAAATTGGGTTTATTTATACCAATATATTCAGCTATGTGTTTGTCTATTTTAAGAGCTAAAGATTTTTGTCCATCGTGAAACCTATTTACTTTTTCCTGTGGTTTGGCATACAAATTTTTAATAATTTCTAATTTCATTGTTTCCTTAAAAAGTACTATACTATTCCTAGATTTTCCAAGAATTGTTACTGTTGATTGAATATCTATCTTTCTATAATTATCTATCTAAAAAAAAACTCTACTTCTCACGTGTATTCTTTGTTTATCTGTTTATCTTACTATTGTTTACTTATTTGGTTGTTATTATTACCGAAAATGGAACGTGTCTTCTTTGTTTGTTTGTTTGTTGTGCTGGATGATCTACCTTACAGGATCAAACTGGTATGCCCACTTTTTGTAAAAATTTTATGGCGTTTGTAAAATTTTTTAATTTTCTTCCTATTCTGCTAGTAGACAAGGCTGGTACCTTTAGTAAACTTAATATGCTTTTGTTTGCTCTTGCTTCTTTCTTAAGAGAAACTAATAAAATCGTAATAAAGTGTGTATTTTTTAAGTAAATTATTTGTTTTTGTTTAGCTCTTTTTTGGTACAGAGGATCAGCAGAAAGAGTTGATCGTGTATAAAATGTATAATGATATTTTGTAATCGATATAAAACGATTAAATGCTATATATTGATCATATCTATGTTGTTGTTCTATATCCACTTCTTCAAAGATATTAGGTAACTAGAGTGATCTTAGACAGTGAACACTTTGTGTAACTTCAAACTTTGTTACTGTGGTATATCTAAGTCAGTATGGCGTTTTTAAGAAAACTTAACAAAGAAGATTTAAGCCAATTTGCAATTACAAAAGAGGCTACAATTAAAAGTATATGAGGATATTAATAACTGTTTGATTTGTGTAGTTAATAGTTGTTTTTATTATTGAAAGAGTATGAAGACTCGATGTTAAACTTGGGGTCCACATCAGCCGCTTTTATACTTTTTGAAATTTTACAAATGTAATGGTCAATATCTTTTACATGTGTAATATATACTACAACTACTATTAATAAAATATATAGTATAACTAGTATAAATATAATATATGTAATAAATAATATATATGTGATAAATAAAATATCTAGAATATATGCTACAAATATGACATCCTTCAGATATGTCAGATCTACGATTTTTGCCCGCAGCAATCTCCTAGCCAATCTGATTGCTGATCTATTAATAAGTATAGAAATAAATGTTTGACAACTTCTATCTTGGCAACCAGAGGTCGTACAGGGACGTACTATAGCTCATTCGAACCGTCTCGGCAAGCTGAGTCGAATGGTAGTAGTTTCATCAAATTCGAATAACTGGTTCAAAAGTTATGTCCGTTTTTGTGAGATTTCACAGGTCGACAATGTATAAAATTTTCTAATATATACATATTCACAAATAAATCAACCAATGAAAATAAATATAGGGAATTGCTATTTCCACTATAGTTACCCAGATTTTCTATTTTTAGAATTCAAAATAATATATGCACTTATGTTACACAAAGACCTGGTGCATTGGTTTTGCAAAAATAATTTTTGGTTACACGCTACTAATGTTGTGTAATATTACACAAGTCCACTTTTGGTAACCTAACCCTGGGTCAGTCGGCATTAAGCTTAATGCTGGTGGGCACTATCATGATAGTACCCCGGTAGAGTTAGACATAATTCTGGCCCACTCTAAGGTTCCTAGATTTAGGGTTAGAGTAGGCCAGAATTATACTAACTCCGCCGGAGCATTATCCTAATAGTGCCTACTAACATTAAGCTTAATGCAGAGTTAGGTTGCCAAAATTGGACTTGTATAATATTACACAACATTAATAGTGTGTAACCAAAAATTATTTTTGCAAAACCAATATACTGGGCCTTTGTATAACATAAGTACATATAATATTTTGAATTCTAAAAATAGAAAATCTTGTATAACCATAGTGGAAATATATATAATATTAATGGATTTTAATATAAGATCTTTGATTTGTATCTGAAACAAAAATAGCAGCCCAGATTAAAATTGCTATCTGGGCTAGCCCAATTGACAATTGGGCAAATTTGTATCTGGGCTACAATATATACATTTGAATTTAATAGATGATATGTTAACAGCACTTTAACATGTTGTTTAACACCCTACGTAATAGTACAACCAAGTTCAGCACATTGAAGTGCTATTGAGAATGTTTATAATCTGCGCCCTTTAACATATATAAGTGCTACCACATTAATGTGATATAAAGATTTTACAAAAAGGACGATAATATATTAATCATCAAGTTTAATAGACTTCGACTAACATTTAATGAATTATAAAAAAAATAGAAATAAAAATTATCTATACTAAATAAGAGAAGATCTATTTACAAATTGGGGTAAACTAATTGGGAAATTCGAATCTAATGTCACAAAATAAACTTATCTGTAAATTACTGTAAAATAAGCTTACCAGTGAAGTAAATTCGATGTCTTTAAAGTGTTTGTTACTAATCAAACCAATTTCAAATACTAGTACAGGATTTCAAAAAAAACGATATTTTGACTCAAAATAAGGTGCATGCGTGTTTCATAATAATGCACAGGGGTCCAAAATAATGTGCAGGGGCCATTATTACACACAAATATGGTAAGTGCATGAGATAAAAATTTAGGGTTAGGGGCTTAATATTAGAGGCTATAGAGTTAGAGTAATATTTAATATAAGTAAAGTTTTATTTCTGTCATTTTAATTAGTACTTCAGGATCAATTTAAGCATTAGTTTTTGTGTATTTTTGCTTTTTTTCTTTTATACATATTTGAATTCTTCATTAGACTAATCCAAAATAGTTAAAATATGTACTTTCTGATTGGTTATTTCCTCTTTAGGAGATTGTATTACCTGTACAAATAAGTAGATGCCTGTTATATTATCTGGTTCAATTTCTAGTACTCTAAGATTATAATAAAATTAATATGAAAAAATAGATACTATATTCTTAAATTTTAAATATGAAAATAGATAAAGATCATATTTCTATTCTAAATATACTAATATTCCATTCTGATGCACAATATCTATATCTTTAGTAATCGACTATGCAAAAAATTAATCTTCAAATCTTTGACGTTAGTAGTTATCATTTTATTAACCCAATAAAAAATCCTACAAAAAAAAAAAAATAAAAAATGCCAAATATCAGGTTAAATAAACAAATTAATTAGTATTAGATTACCAATTTTTGTGTCTAAAATTATTAATTTTAATATCATTAGTTATCCATTTATATGATCATATAAATTTTTTTAGCCTTGATATTTTTGTATGAGGTTACATAATCATTTATACAAAACATTACAGAAAAAACATCACATAGTTATATATATCTGCTTGATAACATCAATCTTGGTCAGAACCCCGAAATATATATAGATAGGTCAGGTATGAGTTTGCTTATTTTGAGGTTTTTTATACAAATTATTTCTATTTATAGTAATTTTTTGCTTATTTTTGAAGTTTTTCTGCAAATCTTTACTTTTTTAGTAACCCTATAATTAACCTGACCTATCTATATATATTTCGGGGTCCTTCTTGGTCATACAACAAATAACAGAAAATTTTTTTTATCGGTGTCTAATGTTACCCATGTGTTGCTGCTGTACAGCATATGGCAAGATATTAACTCTGATTCTATCATCTGCCCAATATTGTATAATTATTGTAACTTTTGATAATGCACATGTTTGCAGTTCTTTGTATTTTAAAATAGAATTCTGTATTTGCACTTATATTTGTTGATATATACTATATTATTATATACAGAAAGCATGCCAATTTACATGTAAAAAATAATAGCATTATTTGGACCAATCAAACTTGATTTTGCTGCCCTGCTATTTCAGATATAATATAAATAGTAAAGATTATTTAAATCAATAATAAATTAAATAAAAAGCATTTGCATTATATAATACACTTTGTATTTGGAATATACAGTACTAGCAAATAATTTAGACCAGAGGTTATTTTTTGTGGCAGCTTATGCTGAAATTGGCTTATGCTAAAAAATTAAGTTATTTTATTATGAAATTATAAAATTTTAGAGAGCTTCTTCAGGGATATTGTTTTATATAGTTTAGTTAGGATTTAGGGTTAGGGTTATTAATAAAAGAGTATATGTGAATTTTAGTCAGCATAAGCCAATTTCAGCATAAGCCACCATATTTTTTATTAAAAGTTATCAGAAGTATAAAAGAAGTGATTAATGACCAGAATGGCAATTACATACTGTGAAAAGCAATTATAGCTAGTAGTTTCCTGCTTTCTGATACAATAATTGCTAAGAGTTACCATAGCCAGAAGGGCTATTCCTTACCTGCTAAAGTGAGCTGGCTGTAAGTGCAGAATACAAGTGTAATGCAAGTAAGAAAATGATAGAATCACATGTTTTCACTGCATTAGAGTGGGTTGGGTGAGCCATACAAATTTTCTGTTCAAGTACCTGTTGACCTGGCATTGTTGTCTCTGATTTCTTATACTTACTATTTGACTAGTTCATTATTTGTACATGTTCTATTATTGTTAACCATAACAGTTTTCGATCTTTATATACTGTACCCTTTTTTTATTGCTATCAGGACCCCGAAATATACATAGATGGGTCAGGTTAATTATCAGGTTAATTATAGAGTTACTAAAAAAGAAACATATGCAGAAAAACCTTTAAAAATAAGCAAAAAATTACTATAAATAGAAAAGATCTATATAAAAAACCTCAAAAATAAGCAACTTATACCTGACCTATCTATGTATATTTTGGGGTCCTTTGCTATCTTATAATTTTCACATGCACTTAACTTATATTGTAAGATAACTGCTTTTCTTTTTGATCATATAATATACTATCACTTTATATGAAAACATTTATTGCTTTATTATTATAAATAAAAATACTAATTGAACTAGAATAGTATAATAAACTTTTCGCTATATTAATGTAATTGTAGTATAATACATATTAATATAAATAGAAATATCAATCACTAATTAACAAATAAATGCACAAAACATAACATAATTACATATTGGCCACATTTATGCTAGTCAAACTTTTCATAATACCAATTATTAAATACAAAAATGTTGACCCACAAGAAGCTAAGCAAATAAAATTTACACTATTTAATTATAGCCAACTGTGACAACTAACCAAATATAAAATTTTTAAACAAACATCTTTGAACATTTTGGTAAACCATGCTCTCTATTTTATTTATAGAAAACTCCATTCCTGGTACTAAATCACTTTTTAACTTACTAGATAAATAATAAATTATATAAATAAATTAAGAAAAACTATTAACTATTAATAATATCATACATGCTCATAAAGAGCATAAACAGCCAGAGTTGTTAATTTACCATAAATTTAATTTTTTTTGGTAAATTTACCAGGCTATTTAGTAAATTATGGGTAAATTTACTCCTAGCTATTCTTAAGAAGGTCAGTATAATATAAAATCACATGATTTAGTTGCTAAAAAATATTTTTTTTAACAATAAACAGACCCAACCTTAAGTATTTAAAGGTAAATTTACCTCACCCTTGGTAAATACCCAGTAAGAGAGCTTCCAGAAATCAGCTAATATTTGTTTGCTATAAGCCTACCTCCACCCATTCACACCTAATACCCCAATTAGCTAATCAGATTTTACAATTATTAAAAAGTTAAATATAACATTTAATAGTAAATAACTTTTAATTTACTGAACCAAATTTGATAATTCAACTACCAAAATGATTCTCTCAATGAGAGGATTCTAGCAAGACCAAAATTGTTAAAATCCAATTACAGGATCTTTTAATTTGATTTTAACAATTTTGGGCTCACTAGAATCCTCTCATTGAGAGAATTATTTTGGTAGTTAAATCATCAAATTTGAAAGGTTATTAATTATTAAATATTATTAATAAATTTATAATTTTGGTCAAAAATAATTTTGCAACTTTGGCTGAAATTATAAAATTTTAGCTAGAAGTACACCTGATACTTCAGCTGACTCACTTACTAACCCAAAAATCAGCTGATTTCTGGAAGCTATCTAAATTACTGTAATTTACCAATGGTAATTTACTACCTACAACTCTGTGAACATTATAAAAAACTGAATATTAATTACAAAACTTTCTAGATAACATATATTTTTCTTTTATATTCTATATGTAGTTATATTTAACTTTTAAACAACCTGTCGAATAATCTATATTCAATAATAATAATAATAATAATAATAAAAACTAGCTGTAAGTATTATTATATGAAACACTAATTTTTAAATTAACAAGTTAAAAAAAAGCATAATATTTTATTAGCAAAGGTACAATTTATCTTGCTTACTACAAATTACTCTAACCTATAATGCAAAAAGTGCACCAACTAAACTTCAGATTATTTTTAATGTATATAAATTGAAAGATATAGTTTCTAAATATGTATTTAGTTTAGTTTAACAATTCATTTTCATAGCAGACAATTCATTTAAAGTCAGATGATATATGTAGAGTATATGTGATAATACATTTAGTAATTGACAAATGTGACAGTGGTAATGATCAGCTATGCTACTAAAATCTACTAGCAACACCACTATTTATTCAAACAAATGTCCTATAAGCATGCAAGACTCTAGTTCCTCAAATTGACAGACAGAAAGAGACATGAAAAATTTGGTCTGGGTCTCGAGGTTCTTTGGGACTTGCTGTAGCGAGGCGAGAATTGATCATTAAGTAACTTAATAATATTACATGATTACAAGATTACAATGATACGAATTTGGATGTATTAGAGGATTTTTAGTTTATGGATAATAACAGTTTACTAGTTTAAGAGTCTTCCAGGATAATTATTAGAGCTAACACTTCTACTCTAATTTTGAAGATTATCACTCTACAACATTGAACTACAACTCTTCACTAGGTTATTTATTATTCAAACTCAAGCAAGTTATTTAAATTTGATCCTGTAAGTTACTCTTTTATTGAGCAAAAAAGGGTCTTATATACTTTTTCTCTTAATACATTTTTAGACTAACTATACTATCTTTATTAAATTTGTTTCTATCATATGATTTCCTTACTATAACCTTATCTTTTTGGGGTGGAAGGCAGAGGTGGCTTCTCAAACCATGGGGCGTAAATATTGTTAAAACATCTTTGTCTTAGTACTATAATTCACTTTTAATTTACTATTAATTCGCCATGTACCAATACCATACTGTGAGTGAAACTATAACTAGGCTAAGTACATTGTTTACAAAAAAAGGTAATAACCAGTATTGGAAATCTTATGTTCTCATATTCTCATGAGAACATTACTTTTAATTTAAGATGTTTTCTATTAAATTTTTTTTGAGAACATTAAGTTTGAAAAATATGTTCTCTATATAAATATATGGGTGCTAGTCAAAATTCTGACAAATAGAATCCTGACAGGTCATAATCCCGACAAAAAAATCATAACAATAAAAAGCCTGATAATCCTGACAACAAAAAATTATTAAGTTTATTTAAGTTAGGTTAGGGTTAGGGTGAGTACTTAGGTTAGGGTTAGGGTAAACACCTATATTAGGGTTTGATTTAGGCGATTTTATAGTAAAATTGCTCAAGAAAAGCTTTTTTTGATTGTCAGGATTTTTGATTGTCAGGATTTTTTTGTCAGGATTATGACCTGTCAGGATTTTGTTTGTTGAGAATTTGACCCAAACCCAAATATATAAAGCAATAAAAAAGTATTTTTATTAATATCAGATATAGCAGTTTAAAATAATTAATTTCATAAATATTTAAATATTAGTTAATTTAAATAGAAAACAATTTAGTTGTTCTTTGAGTTACAGAAAAATTTAGATAATATAGTTTATTGGTTTATCTATTTCTAGTATTGGTGCAATATAAACTTTGTTATATCAGCTTTGATATACATATAATACTATTATATAAATACTAATTATATTAGTATTTAATATAAATTTTCAAAGAGTTAAACTTACTATAATGATAATGTAAATTATTACAAGAAAATTACTTAACAAACTTTTAGTTATTATGATTTTAAATTTTAGTTCTATGTTTTAAAATTTTATATTAAAAATTTTTTTAAATCTATAAATTCACTAAAGTTAATATAGTAAAGAAGAATAATATATATTTATTTATTTAAATATTTAAAAAATGTTAGTTTATTTAAAAACTAAATACAAGCTAGGTCAAACCAATTGTATCTTCAACATTATATAAAAAGCCTTAAATAGTAAATTGTTTTCTAAAAAAAACTATAAAGTCAAAGCTTTATTTTTATGGATAACTTAGCTCTTTTATATATTAGTTAAATAAATTATATTTTTTATTATTTTATTATTAATAATTTTTTGAATATATTAATGGATATCCATTTGGCTATTGAACTAAATTTAGTACATATAAAAAAATTAATTTTGAATTGATTATTTAACCAAATTTAATCAAATTTTGCCAAAATATACTTGAATATTAGAACTATCTTTTTGTACAATTTCAGTAATATTTATTAATAAAACTTTTGTATAGCTTATTTTTAAACTTGTTGTATTGTTTTAAAATTTTGCTATACTAAATTTAGTACAGTATTAAAAAATCATAGTATACATAAACTTATAATAAAATTAAAAAAATAATTTTTAGATTGTTTTGGATCCAATCTTGATTTGGTCTGATTAAAAAAAATAAATAATATTTTTTTAAATAGCTTAAATAAACCTGTTTAACATCTAAAAATAGTTTGTCTTTTTATATATTTTATATAGTAAAACATAGTAAAAACATAGTAAAATTTAGTAAATTTAAATGCTTATAACTTTTTATATACTAAACCAATTTTAATGATTTACTACCATTAGAAACAGAAAAATTTGCTCTACAACTTTATTAAAAATTTAACAAAATTTTATTAAATAAATTTTTGTTATTTACAATTTAGTGTTTTTTGATAGCACTTTTAGTAGCAAGTTTTCTTTTAAATAATTTAATATAACTTTTGATAAGTAAGTTGATTTTAAATGTACCAAAATAAAACATAAATATTGAAGTATATATTGAATAAATTTAATTTAAAGTTATTAATACCAATTTTTCAAAATTTAACTTTTAATACTGTACTAAATTTAGTACATTGTACTAAATTTAGTACATTGTAATAAATTTAGTACATTGTACTAAATTTAGTACAGCAAATGGATACCCATTAATTAAAAAAAAGTAAAATAACTAAAAGAAGTATAAAGTATAAGTGTAAAATAGAGAATGAGAGTGAGAAAATGAATATGAAAAAGAGAGAGTAAGTATAAAAAAATAAGAAAGAGAAAGAAAGGGAGAGAGAGAAAGAAAAAGAAAGAGAAAAAAAGAAAGAAAGAGAAAAAAAGAGAAAGAAAGAGAGAGAAAAATTTTTTCTATTTTAGAACATAAAAAAATTTTTGAGAACATTAAATTAAATAAAATATGTTCTCATGAGAATATAAATTTCAAGCCAGATTTCCAACACCGGTAATACCAAACATTACCAGCTAAATGCCAAGGGCATAAACTAGTTTTATCTATATAGGCGAAGCTAACATGTGTGAAAAATATTGTTTATGAAAGGGGAATAAACAAACATGAGCAGCGAGATGCCAAGGGATTGTGGACCTGCTATGCGCAGTTATCATGCTTATACTGGAAATCACTGCGGTGCTACCTTACGCTACCTGGGCTATGCTGATCTTTCATAACCATTCCATGATTTTAAGGAAAATCGTACGATCGTACGATATAACTAGTGGAAAATCTCCTATATAAACAAATAATTGAAAAAACTTGGGGCGTAGCCCGTCACACTGATCAGAATTAAAGTCCTCTTTGCTATATGAAATATTGATATTCATGTGATCGAAAATTAAGTAATTTCCAACGAATTATGGAGCAAATACTAAAAGACATACAAATTGCTAGTTTTTTGAATAAATTTTGGACTTATTCGCTGAATATAACTGACTTTGAAAAAATTCTGACTACTCTACAAGGTACTTTCAAACAAAACACAGAAAGGTAATATTAAATATGATGCCTAAAGCCTACACGTATTTATATTGGTCACTTACTTTAACTATTGCTTAATTTTAAAGCATCTATATACACAAACTCCATATCTGATATGGAATTATTGTTAGAAAATGGCTTTCCGGGGCTATATAGAATTTTATAAATGAACATTAAATTTATTAGCCTTCTAATACTCCAATTTGATAAGGTTTTTTTTTATATATACAGTATCTAGAGCTTAGTAGGCTCTCCAAAATAAAAAAGATTATTCAAACTGATGATTAGGTGCTAGTGAATTTAAAGACTACATAGCTGGATAATTATTTCCTAGTAAAAATTCCATTATTGTCACTATTTTTTTCTATATACTAACTCTTTAAAGATTGTCCCCAAATATATAAGTATGTACAAATATAGTATAAACAATGGATAGTAAAAAAGCAATCAGAATTTGATGAGAAGTGACTTGGAGCACCATAGCAATTATAGTATTTGCCCCCTCTTACGTAATTTTTTAAATTATATATAAATAACATATGTAAAATCAACCAATAAAATTGTATTAATATTTTTGTGTTTTTTTTCAATGCCCATCCCCTCCCTTCTCATAGTTATTTTTTGTTATGTTAAACAAAGAATCAAGTTGGTCTGGCCTAATTAAGATGTAAAATGTATTTGCTGCAGTGTACACAAAAAAAAATTGTTATTGTTCATGTGCATTCTCTGAAAATAAAGAGAAAAAAAACAGCCCGATGATTGCATAACGTCATAGAAGGACAAATATCTAATTGGTTGACTTTTGTAGATCTCCCATGATTACTCCGTGGCAATTGGCTAGGGATTCTCATTTTCTACACAATTCGATTTATGCGAATTATGCAATAAATTTTTTAGAATTATGCTGCAAATTATGCGAATTAAGTAGAAACATGCGAAATTGCGAAATATGCGATCACCAGGGTTTAAAATTACCGTAATTTATAAATTTTTATCGTAAGTTACTGAACCCATCATTAACTTACCAGATAAATTACTATACTTCCTGAAAATCCCGACTACAATGTTCGTGTTTTGTGTTTAGGCGAGACCAACTGGATTCTGTATTCTCAGAGTCCCACCTCTCCCTCATAGTAAAAAAAAATTTTATAAACATACATAGGGCTACGGGAAATTCCGGAAAATTTTATACAGTCACGGAACAATACGAAAAAATTTTTTTGAAAATCCAGTTGGTCTCGCTTTATTGACTGGAAATGTTCCGATATTACATTATCTTTAATGTCGGCCATTTTATGCGCAGATTATGCTCTATTAATTAAGCGAAATTAGTCCCGATATGCGAATATGCTATCGCATATGCTTCTGCGATAAAATCAAATTTATGCGCAGATTATGTTATCGCAGATATGCGCTATCTCTACAATTGGCCAATAATAATACATAATTTTTAAAAGATTTATCGTTTTTTATAAAATGAAAAAAAAACTTACAAACTAATAAATGCACGTAAAAAAAAAAAAAAAAAAAAATTCTGAAATAGAGTCTATTATTTACATTATTTTGTTTTCTTTTTAATGATAAATGTAGGTCGTATAAGCATTATTTATACGCCAAATTGACTCGATTAAGCCCAAGTGGTTTATTTCTTATAAAAGAAAAAAATAAATCCGTTACTTGATGTTTTGCATCCAATAACATCTAGATTTGAATTTAATGCGCTTGCAGCCTGAGTCCCTTCGTGGTCCAGGTTAGCACATCAAATTCAAAGCCAGATTTTTTTTTAGCGCCATGTAAAAACGATCACCCTGTGATCCTTCAGATCTTTCGCCTACCGTTATTAGTTGATACACATCCATTAACTATAATATATGTAATAAATTAATTTTCAGAGGGGTTAAAACCTCATTACTATTTTGAATTGACATGTGTAATTCGTGAATCGTGAAATGACATAAGTCATTTTAGAATCGTATCCATTAAAAACAAGCAAGCGAAAAAATTTAGAAATTATAATAATAATAATAAGAGGATTTCTATTCGTACACGGTGTGGTGTGTATAAACACGTGCCAACTGATGTCTCGAAAGTTTGATTATGAAACCACCTTTTGACTTCTAACAAAAAAAATTCCTTGCGAAATTTTGGTATAAACTATACCTTGCTCCATCCTAGACCCACCCTTATCCTAACCATAAGCAAGAACTTAATGTTTTGTTCATAAATTGTTTTAATGGGACGTGTTACACGGATTTTTAAATCAATTGTTAATGCTGTGTACATACACACAGTGTACAATTAGAAATTTTCTAATGATAATAATAATAAAGTAAAAAATTAAAAAATTAAAAAAATATATAAATAAATCAAGCGAATAAAAATGAATTAATGTATGCTCGCTAATATTAAATGCTAGTTAAATTTTCATACATTAAAAGAATACATTCGAATATTCATATATTTTTGTAATAATAATATCCTGGTCCGTTGGGGACGAAGTTTCCGTTTATTCACATACGGGTCAGGGCATTATTAATTAATCCTCCCTGATCTTGATATAGTGATCAGGAGATTAAATTAATAATTTTTGCATTCCCCACGTAGAACTCATCTGCATTTGTTTTTCGGCAACGTCAGGAAACTGGTCGGGTGTCTCGTTTAATCCGAATCTAATAAGAAGTTAATTTTACTACAATTTATTTTTTTTTTTTAAAAAAAAAACACAAATTTCCCTTTTTCCGGTTGTAAAATTTTCGACATAACAAACTTGCTCTCCAAATATTTCTATCTTGTTAAGGCATATAGTTGTTAGGCGAAACCTTTTTGCAGGATGACGAAAGATGAAACCACTGACGAATAACGAAACTTCAAATTCTTCTGGCGAAAGATGAAACCCGAATCTAAAATGACGAAATCTTAACCTTAAAATGACGAAGCCCTATACTCAAAAAGACGAAACCTTAGCGATGCTGCTAAAAAAAAAAACAAAAAAACCGATTATTGAAAATCTATGTTAATAACGAAACACTCTCGCTAAGCAAAAAAATGATTGCTGAAATTTTATGTTTGCTATTCAAAAAAAATAAACCTATAATTTTATATACTTAAAAAAGCAAAAAATTATTATTGAGTCTCTTTATTTTATTTAATGCTGGAAATGTTTATAGGTTTGGTCTGTATATTTGGTTTTTTAAAAAGCTAATTACAGAACTTATAAAAGCAAAAATATTTAAATAAATAAATAAATAAATAAAAATAAATATAGAAGTATCATGATTAAGGTCGTTAATCGGTCCGTCCGGTCCATCCTGGTTCAAGGACTGCCAATCTTTTAAAAGATCGGAACATACCACAGTCCAGGACCGAATAGGATTTGGTCGGACGGATCAATCATTAATATAACTATATTGTGATTTTAATCATACCAAGGTATACTACCCTAGCCTCCTCTAAATCGCTTTCCATGTATGATCAATATTTGTATACACGGGACTTAGAAAATGCCTAAGGTTTAATTAGAATTTTGTAAAGTTCGTATAAATACAACTAATTGATCATATGTCAATGCATGGCCATAAGGTACCCAATAACTACAAACCATTTTAATGAATTTATAATTTAAAATAGCTTTATAGATATCTAAGTTGCAACAAACTCCCTCTTTTGGTCATTCATGGAATTACTAATACTGTAATAGTTTCATTGTTAAAGGCGAATATAAAAAGTGAACAAACGACTTGAACAAATCAGCACCAACCATTTACAAGAGCCAAAATTCACACCAAACATGGCGTCGAAACAAAACCTACCCGAAACTAGTTTCGGAAGGGTTCTAATCCGAAACTAGTTTCGGATTTTTTAAAAAATATCGGAACTCCGAAACCCGAAACCCCGAAACTATAATCCGAAACCCAAACCTATAATCCGAAACTCAAAAATATAATATTGAAGTCTTTACAATTTATTATAAAGTTGATTTATTTTTAATGAACCCAAAATGTAAAATTATTTTTGAATAAATTTTAACATTATATAGATCATTTTTTTAATTATGTTTTTTTCACTGCCTCGGTTTGTTCGGGTTTTTTTAAAGCTGGTCAACTTTATTTTTAATATCATACCGTTATTACAACTGATTTCAAAATTCTAGGGCGATAGAAAAAATTGCCAATGATGAATCGATAAGTATTTGATGACTTTTGATACCAACAATTTATTTAATTCTGCGGTAACTTATTAATTCTATCATTAGTAGATATGGACTTACTAATTATTTATTATTACTTGATATTGTATCCAGTTTTTACGTAGTAAGTAAAAAAACTGATGCTTGCAAAAGCAATCTTGATTGTCAGAATATAAACTCCGGAATTACACCTTTCATGTTATACTTGTGAATCATAACAACAAAAAGGACTGCACGCATGCATTCCGGCTCAAATAGCGTTGGATATTCAAATTTTATTGTATTCTTTAAGGAGATATATAACATACATCAATGCGATTAATGTATATTGAAGAGAAAATAGCATACATCAGCGCATTTGAAAGAGATATATAATACATTAATGCAATAAATGTATATGGAAGTTTGGGTATTTTTGGTGTTCAGGTGAGGTTTCGGGTGTCGGGTGAGGTTTCGAGTTTCGGATAAGGCTTCGGAAGTTATAATCCGAGGCCTGAAACTTTCGGATTTGGCACAAAAGGGTTTCGGCGCCAACTTTGGAGAGAATAATCATATAAATTATTGATGTTTTGGCAGTTTCGGGGTTTCGGTTGAGGTTTCGGGTTTCGGGCGAGGTTTCGGGTTTCGGTTGAGGTTTCGAGTTTCGGATAAGGTTTCGGAAGCTATAATCCGAAACCCGAAACTTTCGGAATCTCCAAAAAAAGGTTTCGGTGCCATCTCTGATTCACACCCATACCCTCACCCGTTTAGAATCCTACCATTTATGGCAAATTAAATTTCATACCAAAGTCGTATGCAGTGTGTGAGATCACCAGTAGACAGTGTTGGCACATGACCAGGTCATAACAGGTCATATCAAAGTTTAATTAGCAAAATTATATGACTATAGTTATATGATTTCATTAATTAAACCTGGTAATATAATTTGTTACAACTTTGTCATTATGATCTAAGTAATTGAACTTTAGTAATATGACCTGTTTTGACCTGCTATATGACTTTATTGTGATATGACCTGTTATGACTGGTCATAACAGGTCATATCACAATAAAGTTATATAATATGTCAAAACAGATCATTTCACTAAGTTCAATTACTTAGGTAAAAAATGACAAAGTTGTAACAGATTATATTATCAGGTTTAATTAATGAAATCATATAACAATAGTCATATAAACTTGCTAATTAAACTTTGATATGACCTGTTATGACCTGGTCATGTGCCAACACTGCCAGTAGATACTACGCATCGCGAATTAGCTTATGACGGCCGTCCTGATTCAAACATCAATTGCATTAAAGCACGTACTACGTATGTACGCTATAAAAAATTTTTCAATAAAGTTTGATATCTAGCATGATTGGCTGGGTGCATCAATTAACAATGTGCCACATGCGCGTCATGCTTTTTACCAGTATTTATGTATCTTAGATAGTGTTTCGGGCGAAATTATATATTTCGCCCAGGCGAAATTTCCGAAATAGGGCGAAATATGTTTCGCCCAAAGACCTCAAATCCGATAATTCCGAAACTGGCGAAACTGGCGAAATGTCCGAAACCTGGCGAAATGTCCGAAAATTGGCGAAACGAAACCTGGCGAAAGTTCCGAAATCTAATATTAGAAATTTTATTGGAAAAATACCTAGAGACCTAGAGCGTAGTGAAACGGTGTATGAGTTCAATTCTGGGATGGTTTGAACAGATCCCACAAAATATTCACTTATCCGAAATATCATATATCAGTAACATTTGAATAGCGATGACGATAAATTATCATTTCCTTTTAATTTTTGCAAATCCTAAGTTTTTCCAAAATTCCCGCGCGGGATGCGGGATCACGCGCGTGATCCGCGCGTGATTCGCGGGATTGTTTACCGGAATCTGTAAATTTCGGCCGGAATTATGGTATTGGCCCGAATTATCCAATTATCCCACACATTACGTGAAGGATAACGCGCGGGATTACAGTATTGTGTAGTTATCTAATTAGGAAGATTTATTGATAGATACTACAATAATTTTCTTATAAGGCCACGCAAAGTTAAATTTTCGTTTTGCGAGTCGGATTTTTTTTTTTAAAAAAAAAAACTTTGCGTGGTCTAAATTCATTCATGTTCACATCTAAGGGAATGCAAAGTTAATTCTTCGGTTTGCATAACATGGAATCAGAAAATTTTGATTTTTTGTTTTATTGGACCTATCGGGTAATTCCGGAAAAGTAAGGTCATCATCGGGTGACACCGGAGAAAAAATTAAATGGCAAAAATGGAATAATTGTCACAATAGGAATTTAAAAAAAAAATTTTTTTGAAAAATTGAGTCGGCGGGTTATGCAAAACGAAAAATTAACTTCGCGTGGCCTAAATTTTCTTATATAAATTTTTTTAAAGACATATCTCACAATTTGGTTCTTTAATGTTGAAATAAACTGAGTTAAAGGATTAAAATACTGTAAATTTTAAATAAATTTTTAAAGTATATAAATTGTTATTTTACCTAGTATTATCTCTTCGTACTGTATGTATACTTCATATATTACTATGTTTTTGCAAGCAAATTTGCCTATGCAAAAATGTTGTAATTACAAATTACATTATGAATTTATAATTCTGCATACGAGAAAAATAATAGAACAATAGAATTCCGAAAAAGTAAAAAATAAAAAAATCGAAAAAGTTTCGGAGATTTCGCCATTTCGGTTTCGCCGGGTTTCGGAGGTTTCGCCAGGTTTCGGAAGTTTCGCCCATTTCGGAAATTTCGGAAATTTCGGATTTATTTCGCCTTTGGGAGCATTTCGGTTTCGCCTTTCGGATTTTGAAAATGGATTTCGCCCGAAACACTAATCTTAGATAGCGTTACCACAAAAAATTGTTCTTTGACCAATCAAAATTTAGGATCAAGTGTAACGTGATAGTCAAAACAATGTGTTATGTTTTCTAAGTAAAAAAATTACGTGTAAAATTAAAGCTAAGAAAACCGCGTTATAATTAGGATTACGTTAAAAAAATATAGTGGCTATAGTGTGACTATTAGTAAAATTTCACGAGGACATTTTAATTAGGACGCAGTAGATGGTTTCCTAATAAAAATTTAGAGCTATCCCTGTTTTTTTGTAAAAAAATGAATTTGCTTCGATTTTTACGTTACATCTGATCTAAAAAACTCGATTGATTAAAATTACAGGGGTGAACAATTTTTTGTGGGAGAGCATGACCGGAAGGTTACGACTAATATTAGCCCATATTAACAGGGTTAGAGTTAGAATCCAAAATTATGAGCAAAATTTTTTTTTATTAGAACTTCATAGGCATAACCTTAATGTAGAAAAATTTTTTACTTAATTTTGTCGACCAACCTGTCACACATTCCGGATTATTTTATTCATTGCCAAGTTTCCTCTTTACACTAATCAAATTATCACATGAATATGAAACATACATAGTGATAATAGTCGATCTTCGAAAAAATCGATTTAGTTAGTAGATATAATGATTAACTAAAGTCGACTAGTTGATTAATATAGTCAATGCTTTATAATGATAAGTGAACTCGAATAATAAGAGGTAAATCTCCTCGGTAATAAGAAGGTCCTTTGTGCCCTTTTATGGCCGGTGATCTACCGGATAAAAGTGTTATTCTTCATTTTGTATGATGCATGACGGTTTACCCTTATAACCAGTACTTTAACCACATGCAACCAAGACTCTTAATTGACAATATTTTATAAAATTACATATGAACGCCTTGTCAATCAACTTTATGATCCATAAAAATTAATAATTATTCCATAAAAAAAACTTGATGATATGCACTATAATAATGATGCCTGACGCAACTCACGTGACCTGACGTAACTACACACGTGACCTTAAAAACATAATGGTTGAGCTTCATGCGTCATGCAGTGAAGCAACTTATGGTTTCGTCAAGGTTTCGTCATTCTTCATCAGCTGCGTCAAGCATCTATACACTATAACGAAATAAAAAGTTCGTATTTTCTGTTATTCCTATCTTGTTTAGATATGTGCAGATCTTCTGTTACGCCAATATAAAGAACCTTAAAGGTATTAGCCACTCAATGTTTGAATTTCGGGTTACATCGAAAATCGGAATTTTTTTAGTACATTTAGACATTCATTATAGCGATTTCACGAGTCACGAAGCCATAACCTTGTGAATCATTAAAGTGTTGAAGAAAATATGTAATACAAGGCGATAAAGATCGATTCGAATATAATAAATAAAAAAATGACAAAAAAAAAATGAAGTAAATATCAATGAAAATGATTAATGCAATTATTAATATCGTCATTAATAAATGCGCAATTTTTATTATCGTTATTAATAAATTATATATTACGTAATTATTATCAGTAGTTTATTAAATTGCTGTGGTTTCATATCGCATCACGAATTGACCTGGATCATTTCACGATCGGTGAAAATCGAAAAATAACATGTCAATTCAGAACCGACGTAAATTCA
This sequence comes from Gigaspora rosea, assembly GCA_003550325.1. Lineage (NCBI taxonomy): Eukaryota > Fungi > Glomeromycota > Glomeromycetes > Diversisporales > Gigasporaceae > Gigaspora > Gigaspora rosea. The sequence goes on along the minus strand of QKWP01000287.1, from coordinate 8,583 downwards.
GAAATGACGCAGAACATATGAACATAAAACATAAAATGTAACTTAGGGAGCCAACAGAGCCCTTTCTTACACTTATTTATTACATTTTGAAAATTAATTAAAATAATTCTATCATGTTTTTAATCATCACAACCTTCATTAGAAATACGACATGACCTTAGTCCATATAATTAATGAAACAATAACACATATACATACTATCGATCTACTACTTAATCCAAAGCAGGGATGATAATATTTTGTGTTTCACAAAATACCACTAAGGTCACAAAATTCTGTGATTTCACGAAATTCGATCAAATTTTTTTTAAAATATATGTGCTTACAATAAAACACAGTTCAAATGATTTAATTTTTGAATGGATTTATTGTGGATTATAATTTGATAATATTAATGAAATTTGAATATTATTTGAATAATCTAGCAACTTGTTTACCTATTCTTTATCAAATTCAATTATATTTGGCAACCTTTATCAAGCGTAGCTTTTCCTTATATAGTTTCCTTTTAGACTATTGGTGTATTTCAACCGAGATTGAGAAATCTTATATAAAACTTTCTTTTTTTATATATTTAGTATAATAGTTTTTTTTCATATTTTCATATAGAACTTTAAGTTAGAGTTAACATCTCTATCCGGATTTATATATCTGGATATATACTATATCATGTGATATAACGTGACATAGTGTTTTTTATATCCGGATATAAATAAATCCGATTTAAATTTAAATATCTGATATATACTATGATAAAACTGGATTAATGATATAAAAAATATATCCGGATAGAGATATTAATTCTAAGAACTTTTTAAAGAATAAAACCTATTTTAATTATCATCGCAAAATTTCACAAAATTCAAATTAACCCATAAGTTAAATTGCACAAAATCACTTCAGATTGATCCACAACATATCACAAATTTTACTTTATGCCACCATAAAATTGCATAAAATCGCTTCAAATTGATCCACAACAAATCATAAAATTTACCTTATCCAGTCACAAAATCTATGCTATCCCACCACAAAAAAAACATAGTTCCTGATCCAAAGTTATGTTTACTAATCTAGTAGTATCACGCTATAATATTCAGAATACATAAATATATGCATTAGTATAAGACTATTGATAATATGAAATATAGCATATCAAACAATATCCACAAAGTTCTTCGTTTAAAGCTTACATGTAACGTCTCAATCTTCGTTTTTTATTGACCATTTTAGCGTTTAAACTTGCATATAACTAATATAGATATTACTAACAGTTTATAGTAAATGTATTTGCTTTTAAGTGAAGTTCTCTGTTTTGTGATTATTTTGGGATTATTTTTCACAATGAAAGGCAATAATCTTATAAACCAATGATGAAAAAAATTTTTATTTTTGTTAAGTAAAATGATGGAACGTTACACTTTGAAAAAGTACTATAACATATTGGCTGATTTGATTTTTTGGGCCTTTTTCGATAAACTGTTACACGAAAATTTACACCTAATTGATGTTGAAAAACTAACAAACGAAGTACCGTATTTGCGCGTAATAGCGAGCCGGGGCATTATATCGAGCCTTGGCCCGAATTAAGCTTAATTTAGGCCGAAATTTGTAATTTCACCCCTGCGCGTTATTACGCGCAAATACGGTACTTTTTACAACTAACAAAAGAGCTCTCTGACGTCTAGACAAGTTAAAAAACCAATAAAACTCAATAAAAGAGCTATTCTAAGCTGTAGAGAGAACTACTTTTACCATTTGTTGAAATACTCGGGTGTTTTAGGATGGGTTGGCATTGTTTGATGGGTTGCTAACTATCAAGGGTAAATTTGAAAACTAATTTTCAAAAAAATGGCCCTTTTAACCTACTTTTGGCTTATAATTAAAATACATAAATTTCGTAATTTCTACGTACTTAATTATAAACGCAAAGCTAGAGTTAACACCTCTATCCGGATTTATATATCCGGATATATACTAAGTCATGTGATATAACGTGACAGTGTTTTTATATCCGGAAATAAATAAATCCGGATTTAAATTTAAATCCGGATTTATACTATGATAAAACCGGATTAATCCGGATATAAAAAATATATCCGGATAGAGGTATTAACTCTACGCAAAGCTGGTTAAAAAGGCCGTTTTTGTGAAAATTCGCTCTGTAATAAATTTTCGTGTTGATATCCTCGGTCATGATTGGTCGATTTGGGGTCAAAACAAATCGGCTGTTTATTTAAGTTTTAATTCATATAATCTATTCGAAAGTGTACGATCTTAGTGTATGTTATTTGTGTGATGCGATGGTGCTAAGTTACTTATAGTTGATATAGGAAGTATTAATTAATTATATTATCAGAGTGTGCTGCCGTTGCTTTCTGTGAAAAGTTTTATAACCCAGGAATTGATTTACATCAGCAATCAGAAGCTTGTCCTCCTATGAGAAGATATGCCACACATACCACGTGCCACCAGGGTACATTTCTGCGTCCCATACTATAAATAAAATGACATGCATGCATTTATTTGCGTTAGTGATACGGACCGATGGATTAATTATGGGCCGGGGTCGTCCTAACCGGTTGACCGGGCCGACCTTTTTTGCTAAAACAATTTTTCCGGTAAGAATTAGTCTCTATATCAAATGCGTAGAAGCCATCATGCCATTCTTTGCCAAATTCTAGTGATACTAAATTATTTAGTTTTCTATTCGTTTGTCCTTAAGAAATTATAGCACGTTAGTACTTTATGTTGATTAATTGTCTATTCAACCGAACATACCCGCTCCTTACATTCATTGTTTGCCAATTTTAGCCAACTAATGAATTTACATTGTTTAACTACTAGCTGATTTTTAGCCAATTTCTTGACCTGAAATATGTTTTATGAAAGAATCTATTCTAACATTCTTTAATCGATCGACCCAGCTGTTGAGCCGGCTCCAACCCATATCTATTCATAAATTAACTTGCATCACGTGCTATACATTTTGTTACGGGCTAAATTTATCAAGGAAATGAAACTTGAAATTTGCTTTTCTAGTAAAATTTTGGTGCTGTAATTAAATTAAATTTTTACGAGCATTAAAAATTATGTTACAATACTACAAATAAACTCGATTCCATCTAATTTTTCTGATGATCGTTTCCCCGATGGAGCAGGTAATTTACCCGACATCATACAGGGTGATAATTTGCCAATAATATATATTCGCATCTAACAAAAGTGTTAGCCCTAACCCTATGTGATGCCGGGTAAACGCCCGTTGGTGAAGTGTCCATCGGGAAAATGAGCAACCTCAAATAAACTCGTGAGAAGATTTATTGAGTAAAATACGTATATGTTGCATCTGGAACAGCCACCCTTCCAAGTAGCTACCTCCATAACCTCAGATATCTGAGATTATACTGCCTAAAATACTTACTTTAAATATCCAGTGTAGCCATTTTAAATATTCAAAGTAGCAACTTTAGATAGATATATAAAGTAGCCATTTTAAATATCCGAAGTAGATATTTTAAATGGATAATGGAAAAAAGTTTAATCTTCATAAGGGTAGTAACAGATATTACGTAATATCCTGAGGGGAAAGAGGGTCTCTGATTTTCTTAAGTTAGAAATATACATTTAACGTGGGATATAGTAAAAAAAATATTACGTAATATCTGTCACTACCCAAACGCATCAAACGGGGGCTAACATATGGTTTCAGATGGCTTTATATGATTTGCGCTTGAGATTGGTATTCTTAAAGTGGTTAATCATTTAACCTATTAATTAAGCCGCCATTAAGATAATTTTCTTATGGCACTAATTTTGCCAGAAACCATGACAATTTTTATGTATTTTAAAACTTAAAATTCTTGTGTAATATTGACAACTCATTTTAAGATTAATAATAGTACGTAAATATGTATTTAATCGAATACAATAATTGCGTGGACAATCTGGGCTGAATCTGAGAACGAATTATCATTGAAGGGTTTAATTTTCACGTGCAATACAAACTCAAAAGAAAATAAGTTAAGTGAGATAAATTAAAGTTTAGATTAGAACTCGCTATTTTTAATTAGTACTCCAGGTCCAATTTAGGCATTAATTTTTGTTCCTACTTGCTCAGACTCCTGTATTATTCGAAAAATAAGTGGATGATGAATGAATGCCAATTATCGCAATTTGCAAAAAAATTATGTGAACCTCCTAAAAATTCAATGCAAATAGATATTTTTATAATTTATAACATTCTTGCATCCATATCTTCAACATAATCAGACGGCAATAGTGATTGTATGTGTTAACCGCAACCTGCAAAATTTTGATCAAAGCTACACCATTTTGCAAACCGTTATAATGATGCATCTTTGACCAAATTTCGAAGCTCACACATACAATCCCCTGATTGTTGTCTGATTGCACGATTGTGCGAAGTCATTTTTGAGAATATAGAAGTTATTTTTGAGGATATAAGCATAAAGAAGTCATAATTTAATCAATATTTATTTGCTTAGAATTCTTATTAAGAAAAATTACTTTACATCACACAATAGAATAACAATTAAATGATTGTACATGTGGCGATCTGCAAAATTTTATCGAAAAGTACATCATTTGCAAACAACAATAATTCATTTACAGGATTTTTTCCTGTCACACATAGATCATAATCTAAAATAGATGTGAACATAAGCACAGATATTTTTCCAATATTAATTTAAAACAAACATGCACTAAAATAGTTCCGATACACGCTAACGCATAATTTATGAATAATCTGATAAGCAATCATTTATGGCGTTATTTTTATTTGATTTAGTTCGATATGTCAAATCACATATGATTGGTTCTACTTAAAGTTACGATCGGTTCATGCAGAATTAGGAATAAATAAAATTGTTGCATGTTTGTCAGGTAATTAAAATGATTTAAAAATATTTTTCACAATGAATGATTACTCACAAACCGATGAATATGAAAATATAAATAAAAAAATATTTCGTGCTCCTGTCCAGGATCAAGAATTAGGCAATCTTGTATTTTATCTACACTCTATCTACGAGTATGTGTTTAATGGCCATGTAGGCGCTCCAATTCATGAAAAGTTACAAAATGGTGCCAAAGTACTGGAATTTGGGTAAATCATAATATGTTCTTGTTATTAAATACCTTTACAGAAAATTATTATTAATTGAAATTTCTAGTTGTGAATCCGATCTTTGGGTTACCGAAGTATTTATTTACCAGTTTGTCGATGTTATATCCTTATTTTTTTAAGTGACTAATATTTAGATTTACTTTAGGTTGCTGCTGAATATCCAAATACGGAATTTTATGTTGTTGACTTTAATGTACCAGCTTCTAACAACGATGATGATAATATTACATTTATTAAATGTGATATTCTTCAAAAGCTACCATTTCCAGATAATGAATTTGATTATGTTTTCTCTAGGGATAAATTCCTTTTCTTTGAAAAGGATAATTTTTATGACTATTTATCAGAGGCCCTTAGAATTTTAAAACCGGGAGGTTGGTTAGAGGTAGGATAAAGGTTTTTATTATAACTTTTACCCTAATTTTATATTGATTAATTTGAAATTTATTTATATTAGGTTGAATACTTATTTAATCATAAAATTACTAATGGGCCTGTCGCTATGCAGATAATTGACGCATGTATGTTATTACTTATTTATCATATTTCGAAATATATTCACAATTTATTATATTAATTTAGGGAATGCATGGTTTAAATCATATAACATTGTTTATGATTTCCTGGAAAACTTTGAAAGATACCTTCAAGAAACTGGAAAAGTAGAGTCTATGTCGCATCAATTAGTAAAAGTTCCGAATGGATGTAGCAATTCTTTTGGAGAATTTACTTGCGAACTTACTATATTCTTTATGAAGAGTACAAAAGATTATTTGGCTCCTTTTATGAACATTTCATTTGAGGTGTTTGATAGCTTGGTGAGTATCGCTGAAAGTGAAATGCGAGCTAAAGATTGTGACTTGTCATTCCAAATGAAAAGAATACTTGCGAGAAAAAAGATCTCGAGTTCTAAAGAAAATTGAACTTATTTTAACTTTCTAACAAGTTTAAGTGTTGATGCATATTTCTATAATATAATTTACAAATATTTACTGAGTTATTAAATTATAGATGGTGCTCATTTGCAGCAGGATACGTTATTTTTATTTTATGAACGATTATAATTGAAATAGGCTGTTACGTACTTATTTATAGCTTAAACATGAATATTATTGGCTAATTGTTGAGTCATTACATGTAATGAATATATTTATTTTATTCTTTTGTGATTATATATTATATTTCGCATACAGGAGACCCTCGTTGATATCAACAAATTGGATTAGACAAATATGTTGATATATATGAGGGTTGGTAACAAAGAGGTAAAATTTATATTGCCTGGACTCGATTTTTTACAAGTTTAGGTTGTTATTAACGAGGGTCACCTGTATTATATTTTTTATGATTTTATGAAAATGTCTAATTAGTAAGTGCTCTCAATACAAATAACTTTATAGTTAAATTCTTTAAAATACGTCATGCCGCCAAATAACAATTAAATGCAATAGACAGATGGTTGAGTTTGGTTTTGTACTTGAAGTTCTTTTAGGTATTAAAGAAAGTAAATTGATATATGTTTGAAATTTTGTTGACAACACCACAGACTCGTGAAAGGTTGTAAGACGAATTTTGCTTAACTTTTTCGTTAATTCTTTCACCAATCGAGGTCTATTATTTCAGTATTCACCAGATTATATTATTTAAAAATATTAAATGAAACCCTTAATATATACTGTATTAGTTATATTACTACGAACAGTCGATTTGTGTATAACCATCTAATTTAACTTTTAAATATCAATTAGCCAAGCAGGTCGATTATAAACATTCTAGGCTGTGACATATTGCCATTATGCAGCTATCATATCCAATTATTGTTAATTCAACTATGCGACGAAGTTGCCACACGATCATGCGCTAGCTTATATTAATTTTATGCTGTATTATACTAATCTTTCATTCTAATCGGTTTTTTAATAAATGTTGACTAGAGATGGGTAAATTTTTGACCGTATTTTTGCATATTATTATCAAATATTACTTCAAATTTTTTACGTAATAAGTAATAATACTGTAAACTTATCGTTATATATATTAATATATTTTGCATCCATTTACTGAAATATTATGAAAAACATTGTATTAATTTATAGCATACTATAATAAATGCATAATTTAGAGAGCTATTTATAGCTTGCTCACATTAATAGCTACAATTTCTTAATTTTTATGCAATGCAACTTTTTTCATTCACAAAATATTGAATTTCTTCATTAAAGCTTGAGATTACTTATACAGCCATAATCACACTGTCGGGATCATAGTGATTTTTCTTGAACATGTGCTTATGTAGAGTTTTTGCCTTATATAGAGGCTTTTTTTATATGGTTATAATAGCTGATTTTATAAAAGATGTGCTTATAAAGAGAATATTCATATGATATGTTATATGAAGGGTGGCTATAGGGAGGTACGACTGTACACTTTTAATTGAAATATATCGAAATTTCGATTGCTTCTTCGTATGTTTCTTGAAATGAAATATCAATCTTCCAAACTACCTTCATATTTATAATTGGTAACCTGAGAAGAGTGAATACTATATTCATTGTCCGGAGCGTAGCGGAGGACTTACATTTTCGGTAATTGGCGATCACGTGACCCGAACCTACTAGAGTAGCAAATCTTACGTTTTTGATACTCCTGCACTTACTTTACTTACTTTTTTGATACTCCTGTATGTACCCCAAAATTTTTTGATGCAGATCTGCATTAGGGTGTCCAGGATTATGCGATGCGATGAGGTAAATTATGCGATTTGACCGAGGTCAATTATGCGATGAATGCGAAATAAATTTAAGATTATGGAAATATTTAAATAAATTATGCGATCTTTATAGTGTTATGCTACATATACTATTCTCGGAATTATTCGGATATTGACAAAAAAAATTGGCTCGACCTTGCTCGTATTTTCAGTTCGTTCATTTTCTACACCGGAACTTTTCGGATTCTTTCCCATCATATCTCAAAAAATCGTATCTACCAATCATATTTGAGGCACGTGCTCTGAATGCTTTTTTTGCTTAATTATGCGAAGCATATGCGATGCGAAAAAATGGTCAATTATGCGCATAGCATCTAGGGTGGGGGCATAAGGGCACAGGCATGCCCAGTGTTAATTTTTCAATTAAAATTTACTGTGCGGATACCGCACAATTCATAAACTTTTCTGTGCGGCAAATGCTGAGAAAATGCTTGCAACTGTGCGCACTACTTATAAAATGACAATTATTTCTGTGCGGCATCCGCACATCTGCTGGAAAAAGATGTGCGCAAATTTTTGTTTCTGTGCGCTGCGCACAGTGCGCACAGTGAAAAATAATCACTGGGCATGCCCCTATGGCATGCCTATGGGCATGAATATTTTTATATGCCTATCTGGGCATATATCAGATATGTATATATATAAATAAATTTTTAAATAT
>QKWP01000286.1:305632-365461 GCA_003550325.1 Gigaspora rosea | reverse complement strand
CTAAGCTAGGTTCATAGAACCCACTTCAGGTTCAAATAAACCCATGCTGGGTTCATTTGAGCTCACTTCAGGTTCAAATGAACCCAAGCCGGGTTGAGCTCACTTAGGTTCAAATAAACCCAAGCTAGATTTAAATACTAAAATATTTCTAATTTTTACATAGCTCATTGCATTTGCATGATGAATATCTTGTTATTGTACATAGAAATTATTAATTGCTTTTATCTTTGGCGATCAGTAATCTTTTCGCTCAAATCTTTGTCGATCAGTGATTATCATTTTATCAGCCCGGTAAAAAATCCGATAAAAAAAAATAAAAAATTTTAAAAATCTAGAAGTTAGACACCTAAATTTAAATCGGGTCACTTGTTTAAGTGTCTAAAAATTAATTATTTACTATCATTTATTAATGCATCTTCAATTATGCTAGAAATTTTTTCATGGCATCTTTAATTACTTAATGTTTTAACTTCAGGCACTTTATAACTTCAGGCACGAGGGTCACTTCAGGCACAGTACCGTGCCTGAAGTTGACACCTGCCTAAAGTTGCAATTTCAGGCAGCTGAAATTATAACATCAGGCATCGCAACTTCAGGCACCTGAAGTTGCAACTTCAGGCAGATGTCAACTTCAGGCACAACATGAATACCAAAATCCTCAATTATATTGTTAGCTTCTATGGGAAATCTAGATTTTCTATAGACGGATAAAATATAATTAAAAGTCTGATGACAGGTTTTCCTTTGACGGCACATAATTAATAATGCATTTAAAAACGAAAAACTTTCATTTTTTTCAATAAAACACGTAATTAGAAGACCGCGCCTTTGATACTCAATATATTAAATATAAATTAATTATTATACGAGTAGTTCGATCATTTTAAATTAAGAAAGAAAAGGTTGAGAAGTTTTTGAGAGGTTTAAACCCGAAGAAAAAAGTAAAAAATTGTGGTTTTTTTTATTGATTAAATGTTATTTCATTTATTATTAATTCTACATGAGTATTATTAAATACCCATAACTTGAATGTATCAAATCAGTAAATAGCATATTATAGGTGTATATCTTCGCTATAGATATAAAAATGTTAAATTGTTTACATTTTATGTTATAAAGTGAGCTGGTTTTTGTATTTCTGGACAGGGGAATGAATTACCGTAAGACATATTACCATTTGTATAACTAATTCATAGAGCTATAGCACTTTAGCACTTTAATACTTTAATGCTTTAACACTTTAATGCTTTGACGCTTTAATACTTTAACGCTTTAATACTTTAATGTTTAATACTTTAATGTGTTAACATTTAATGCTTTAATACTTTAATGCTTTAACACTTTAATGCTTTGATGTTTAACGCTTTAACACTTTAACCTTTTAACGCTTTAATGCTTTAGCATTTTAATTTTTTAATACATTAATGCTTTAGAATTAATATAATATATGAATGGTAGAAAAAGTATATGAAAGTATAAGCATAGTAAAATAGAGTATACGTATGTAATAAATATATGTGTAACAATCAATATATGTAATAATAAATTAAATTTGTGAAAGTATAAAAATAGTGAAATAGAGATGCGTATATATATACGCAAGTAATAAATAAATGTGTGATGTAATAATGATACGTTATAAGTTTCAAATGTAAATTAAATTTATACGTATAATTTAAATTACATAAATATGATAATAATGATACGCAATAAGTTTCAAATGTAAATTAAATTTATACGTATAATTTAAATTACACAAATTGATGTAATGATAAATTGATATAAAAGGCTAAAAAAAAAAAAAGGTTGACTCTTCTTACTAAATGTAGAAATAAATAAAAATAAATCGAACATACATACCTGCCATAGCAAAAGATCCAAGAAATTTGCAATAGTGTTATTGTTGTCACAAGACTTTGTACGAATAGTAAAGGCATATCCTGAGCTAGGCTATATCTCTCAATAGTTACTGTTTGAGCTTTATATCGTTAAACATTGCTTTAACACAATATAATTGAGCAGTCACTTGACGTAGGAATGGATACTCTGCCAGAGTATGCACCACACCACCCTGGAGCACTCCGTTAACATCCCTAGCTTCCGATCGTCCTTTTGTCCTTCATCCCTTTCCTATTTTGTATACCTTATATGTGTATAATTACTATATCCGAATTTCATACTAATTAATCTATGACGCGTAAATATGAATTGATTCGATGCAAGAACAATATTAAGCGTCGTAAAGCCTTTAAATATTATCGTAAATCTGCTAGCCCATTGAAGACTTAGAACAGCAGATGTCGAGATTAATGTTTCGAATACTTCGGGTGTAATAACTAGTAATGCGAAGGGAAGTTTTATTGGTGTTGAAGGAATTAAAGCTTAGTAATATCGGAAGGACATTGATCCGATAATAGGATAGTTTAATTATTTATGTATATTGAATATGTATATAAGTCCGATGTATTCACTCTTCATGTATCATGAGAAAGTAAGGTTATTAAGTGAGATCAGATAATAATGATTCCTCCTTTATAATAAAGACTCCTTAGTGAATGCTTGTTATATCGTATCTCATGACTTTCATTTATCTCTCTCCTTGAATCCCGATTGTTATATTTATAAACTCGACCCTATGTATTCCTTCTCTTGTTCACTATCGCTGACCTAAATCTGGCCCTCCTAATCTGACGCTCTCCCTATCCGATAGTGACATCGGTAACGATTCCCTTTTTATTATGAAATTGAGTGATGCTGTAGACATCCATATGATAATCACATTTTTCATAGTAACTTGCAACGGTAGACACTTTTCAAACGTTTTTTCAGGGTTTCTTAAAAGGAAACCATATTTGTGCGACAAGGTACAGAAGTTTAGCTTTACAATTTTCGAAATTTTAGGTAAAATGTAATAAAATCGAAAAGAATCACGCCTTCATAGTTGGCTTTTTGTTTCAATTTTATAAATAAAGTATATTTCGTTTTGAAAGTTTTTCTTTAGAGTATAAGCTTACCAAATTTCTATTAAAACTGTTTAGAAACGTTGCAAATTTGAAATTTCAAGTGGGATTGAGAATTACTTTGACGAAAATTGGTTAGAATTCAGGTTGACTATAAAACTGTAAGTTATCTAAATATATGTTAAACTACTGCTAATGAAATATAAGTCAAATCACTACAGACGAATTTAAGTCGAACCACTTCAAAAAAGCTAGTTTTAAATCAAATGGGTTTGGATTATAAGGATTAAAATCAATACTTATTACCAGAATTTAGAATTGAATAAATTAAATACGTCTATTATTATCATTATCGCTCTTTCAACTAAATTAATTTGATACAAAGCCATGATATGATATTCATAAACAAAATTATTTCAATTAAATGTAACGATTCTGATTATAAAAAGCCCATGTTTAAAAAAAAACTGTACTGAAGTTTTTGACAAAAAATATTTATGAATTTAGTTTAAAAATATAAATCAACAAACTAAATAAAAATATTATAATAATTAGTATTAATGAACTTGAAAGCTTAAAATACAAGTTGCTCTCGTTATAGTGAAATCTTTTTTAAAATATAAATCAACAAACTAAATAAAAATATTATAATAATTAGTATTAATGAACTTGAAAGCTTAAATACAAGTTGCTCTCGTTATAGTGAAATCTTTTTAGAGTGAATCTCTTGTTATAGTTAATTCTTGTTAGACGAATCTCTTGTTATAGTGAACCTCATTGTAATAGTTATAATAATATTAAAATAATATTTTAAAATATTTTTAAACAATTTATTTTAAACAATTTTTAAATATAATAATAATGTTTTTATAATATTTTTATAATATTTTTAAGGACAGGACTAGTTAGTGCCCCGTGCACTTTGTGCCTACTATTTTGATATCTTAAAATTTTACTAGGGTAACCCCTATTGTGCTTCTAACAAAAAATGATCCTCTCGCGATTCTGTACTAATCTTGACCCTAACTCTAACCCTAACCCTACCCTAACCCTAACTTTACGCGAAATCAATTATTAGTACATTAGGGGGCACAAAATACACGGGTGCACTTTCTAGATTTTTCCTATTTTTAAAACAGGTTTAAATTTTTGTTTTATTTTTAAAATTTTTAATATATTATTAATATATTATAAATACATTATTAAAATATTTTTTTTTATAAAGCATATTTATTATATTTTCAAAATGTTATTATTTTATTATTAAAACATTTATATTTTCAAAATGTTATTATTTGATTATTAAAACATATATAATTTTTTTTAAGTTTCAGTATAGTATGCTGGGGAAAATGACCAGAAAGCATTCATTCATGCGATCGAATGTAATATGAAATTATTTTAATGAAATTATAATTGAAAGATAATACAGTCATACTGTAAATATATATAAAAAGACTTTATTTATTTATTGAAAATTTTCCTATATACACTAATTGATTTTTTAAAACCACCATTTCTATTTAGCAATATTAACAAAACAATAAGGATATATATCCAGGACTTATAACTTTTTGATCCTCTAGTAGAATTTTTAAAACTATATTCATTATAAAGCGAAATAGCATCTTTTGCACCTTCCCAAGATTCCCTCCCAATTAGTCGATACTATAATATAATATATTTATATTTAGCACTTAATACAGGAATTTCGTAATGTTAATTTAATAAAAAAAATTACGTACTTGAATAGGAGTAGCCATACCAAACATAAATAGTTTCCAAAAATTAAAACCAAATTTTTTAAATATTTCATAAGGATAAGGATAACAACCAATATCTTTACTTAAAGTATCCATATAAGATAAATAATTATAACGAATACCACTACGAGCAGATTTACAATACTTTTTAAGACTATTTTCATAATGTTTACGAATAGATCTTTCCATTTCATTTTGAGATGGGAGAGATTTAATAAATCCTTTAATAAGACTTGTTACATAACGTGCTTGCATCTCACTTTGTAACATAAAAAGTTTAAAATAATTATGAATTACGGTACTTTATAACAAAACAAAAAACAAAACAAAAAAAAAAACAAAAAACAAATTAACATTAATAAATTCTGAACTCACCAAATTGGTAATGAAGAACCAGCTCTATTAGTCAATCCAATAAAAGCAATATTTGGATATTTTGGAGGAAATATTGATCTATATAACCAAACTATTTTATGAAAATCTTTTCCATACACTTGTTCAATTTCATCACCACCAGTATAAATATGTTTTTCTAAAAATGGATAATCAATATAATAACCAGTAGAATAAATAACAACATCAATATTTTCTAAAATAGATCCATCAACGAATTCAATTTGATTATTTTCAGATTTAAGCTCTTTAATGTTTGGTTTTACAATAATTGTGCCAGCTGCGAGGCACTGAAAAATTTCAGAATTTGTAATAGAAAATGTAGCAATTAAAGGATCAGTGGGAAGCTTTAAATGCGAAGAAATTGGAAAAGATTTAATAATACTATTTTCTATAATTTTTCCTCTAATAAAAGGTGGAATAATATATGCAGAAAACCGATTAATATGGTCACGCGGTTTCCCTTTCAAGAAGCGTGGTATTATCCACGGAAGTTTTCCTGTAAAAAATAAAAAAAATTAAATTTGTAAAGATTTAAAAATAAATATAATAAAATTATATGTGTAAAGATTTAAAAATAAATATAATAATGTAAATTTTTACCACTACGAATGCTTATATAGACTTGTGATGCGACATGCGTTAATTCAACTGCAATGTCCATTGCACTAAATTAATTAGTAAATAAGGTTTTTTTTTTATATAAATGTTAACATTACAAAATTTAAGTCATATTCTTACCTATTACCAGCACCAACAACTAAGACACGTTTATTTTCGAAATCTATAGCTCTAAATTTATGATATTAGTTATAAAGATAATAATATATACATAAGCATACATATATATATATATTACAAATACTGTAAACTCACCGTTTATACTTATAAGAATGTAATTGTTCACCTTTAAACAAATTCATTCCTTTAAATTTGGGCCATTTAGATTTACTATAATGACCAGAACAAATCATTACAAAATCAAAAATCTCTTCTTTTTCTTCATTTTTACTTTTGATAATATATTTAACTTTCCAACGTTTATCAGGAAGAATTGATACTTTTAACACGGTAGTATTAAATTTAATGTGAGGCAAAAGATTAAAATTTTCAGCGTACATATCAATGTATCTATTTTTTGATAATAAACAAATTTTGAGAAATTTTGAATGAAAAAAAATTAAAAAATTTTTTAATAAAGATTTATTAAAAAACGATTTACTCTTCTAAGTATTTTAGATTCAAATAAGTTGGCCAGTTCCACTGGAATTGGAAAATCCGAATACGTCGACTATTTAAACAGAAATCTGAAGATTACTTACAAGTATATAGATTCAATTTTTGAATCACCAAAGAATTAAATCAATACCAACCATTTCTTTAGATGTGGTAGTTAAAACACCTTTATAAATTGTAGAATAAGGTTCTTTATTTTTTTCACTAATATCTTCATATCTCCATAATCCACCGATAAAAGAATTTTGTTCAAAACAAATTGGAATTAAATCACTGTCAAGACATTGTTTTATTGCTGGTAAACCCGAGATCCCTAATATAAATTTTATTAAATCATTTTATTTCGAGAATGTGTTTAAAATTTTGTAAATATCTTACCTGCACCTATAATTGCAACATATTTAGCCATATTGAAAGTATAGTACGTAAGCTACTGTATGTCGTATCGTACTTTTTTTTTTACCCGGAAATTTATTCTGTTCCCATACGGTGCAATCTTAATCTTTATGGAGAATTATTTACCCCCAAAAAACCCAGGAATATATGTGATAAACGCCATGTATTATGATTTATGATAGTTCGTGTAACCAAGATTTCATCTAAGGTGTACAATGTGATGTTATACGCATAATTTGCATCGCATATGTTTCGCATAATCAAGCAAAAAAAAGCATAAACCACGTGAATAAAATCTGATTGGTTGTTGGGAATATGTTAATTTAATTCGGCAAGCTTTAAATTTGTAATTTGGGTTGCAGAGTGGTGACAGAATGTAGGCCCGAAAAGTTCCGATTTAATGTAGAAAATGAATGAATTTAAATTACGAGCATAGTTGAGGTAAATTTTGTAAAATTTCTGGTAAATGTCCGAAAAATTCCGAAAAACAGAATTAACATAATCGACCTAATTGATCGCATAATTTCAAATTTATTTCTCATCCACATAATCAACCTCAGTTCGCCCGCATAATTTACCTCATCGCATCGCATAATCCTGGACACCCTACACCTGACCAAATTATTACGGTGTTACCCTTGCATACCGAAACCCATGCCGTACGCAATGTCACGGGACTGCTGCGCTAGATGTACAAGATGTGCCAGATGTGCCACATGTACCGCATGTGCCTCATGTGACAGAAGTGTCACGTGTGCTGGATGTGTCACATGTTGCAATTAAGACATAAGTGACTGATGTGATCGAAGTGGCATAATTGATAGATCGGTCATTTATGACACAAGTGCCACATGTTCCTATTAGTAAATAGTTTCTTATATATGAGCGAGATTCGCTCCACTTTGTAGGCATGTTTGCCATGATCTCTTAATATATTAATAAAGGGCACTCTAATCGATTCTATAAAATACATCACACACTCTTTCGAATTGCCAAATCACATTATAATATAAACCCTCTCGCTTGTATAAATACTAACAACTACGATACACCACTGCACAGTTTGTGTCTCTGTGCTCACGTGACTCCCTGTCGATAGTTGCTCCGTTAGCCTCGATTTCCGAGAGGTACTTTGAAGGGCACAACATTCACGTGGCTTATATAACACGGCCTGAATTAGGGTTAGAATTAAGTGTATTTTAGTAATGCCGGTCATTGTTGTGTCCATAAGCACGTGAAATGTTGTGCCCGTAGAAATTAGAAACTTCCCATTACTATAGTATCTAAGGTCATGAGAATTGGGTTAATATATTTGTTTCTAGTGATCTAGTCCTGAATTATTAATACATAATTATAATGATTATTAAATGTTTGTCAATTATTAATAACTAAAAGCGGATTAATAACTGATAATATATGGCGCAGCTAATTAGTACAGTTAATATTAATAACTAAAAGCGGATTAATAATATATGACGCAGCTAATTAGTACAGAATATACAAAAAAAATTTTTTTCTCAAATAATTACTCAGATAATTCCTCCTCGATTATTAATCTTACCCTAAACTTATCCTAACTTAGGCTGATCGATGTCTGAGGCCAGCGTTAATCTGAGGCACGATATTATATTATATTTAATAATGCATATGCATTATTAACTCAGAGGTTTCATCACTATTTGTATCATATTTTTTTTATTCTAATGTTTTTTTTAGCATTACTTCTTATACAAGGGACATATTCCTCTGCAGGGGTTTAAATATTGTAAATATAGGTCAAATAAGTTGGCCCACCCAAAAGTTATATATAAATTGTGAGAAAACACTTTAATTAAAAAACTTACATTTAACTATAACTTCAAACTTTAAATATATTCTTTTATCATTTACAGTTCTTTGATAATAAATGACTTACCCAGTATCATCTAAAAAAATTACTATCACATGATTATGTAGCACATTGTAAAGCTAATAAAGTCAATAAAACTCATTATACAATTACTTAAAGTTTTATTATTGTTATTACTATTAATGTAATCTTCACATAACTATTTAATCAAAAAAAATTAAAAGTTTTGGTAACTAATGTGAATATTTTTTTATTAAGTTTTTAAAATCAAAAAGAGAATTTCAACCTGATTCATCTTTTTCAACAATTTGTGTACTTAATTAAATTGAAATGCCTAAACATACCTCTCTTTTCAATCACCAATACCAAGAAACCCGATTTTTCTTGGTGTTACTCTTTTTAGATTCTGATGCTGATATTTAGTATTATGTTCATAGCAAATTCGTAAATTTTAATCTTGCGAATTTAGTGAATTTAACGTTTAACAATATACAGAGTAACAAATCTCATACGATAGAATATAGTATGAATTATCTTTTTGAAATTATCTTTTTGAAAAATTATAATTGAAAGATCTAATGTAAATCATATAAAAAAGCATTTTATTTTTTATTAAAAGTTTTCCAATATACTTTAAACAAAATTAGTAACAAAATAATAAGGATATATATCCAGAATTTATAACCTTTTGCTCCTCTAGAAGTATTTTTAAAACTATATTTGTTATAAAGCGAAATAGCATCTTTTGCACTTTCCCTCGAATCCCTCCAATTAGTCAAAACTATAATATTGATAATTTAATAAAAAAAATTCACGTACTTGAATAGGAGTAGCCATACCAAACATGAATAATATCCAAAAATTAAAACCAGGATTTTTAAATATTTCATAAGAATGAGGATAAGGCCACGCAAAGTTGATTTTTCGTTTTACATTACAAGGATTAAAAAATTCAGGACGGACAGACAGATTTTTTTTATAATTAACTGCATGCTCACATTAAGGTCACACGAGGTTAATTTTTCATTTTGCATAATAAGGAATCAAAAAAATTGGGCCGGCAGTCATATTTTCCTGTCATACCTATCGGACAATTACTGGAAATTAACAATAGTGGAGAAAAAAAGATGTCAAAAATCGAACAATTGGCACAATTGGGATCTAAAAAAAAATAATAATAAAATTGAAATAATTGGACGGCGGGTAATGCAAAACGAAAAATCAAATTTGCGTGGCATTAAAGACTTTCAACTTGCGGCTACAAAATATGAAGATGTTATTCAATGGATACCTTTTCGTAAATTAAAATACATAAAACTAGTTTGGCAGTATGGACAGATGGCATACAGTTGGTTTTTCAGAATGATGGAAATTTCGTAAATCATGTTCACTACCATATACAAAAGAATCCTGTTAAATTTTAAGTAAATATAAGTTTAAGTTACTGTAGTGTTTTAATATATGATCTTACTAATATTATATGTATTCTGACTCATTTATTCTAAGGTTGAAGATACATAATGATCATAAATTACTTGGAGTTACTTTGCTTTCCACGATGGATATATGGCAGTATTTGATGAGTTTTGTTATAAAAGAATTTCTAATAATGGTCAATGCATACAATGTAAGAAATAAAATAATTCTCTTGCCTGGTGTCAAACATGTAGGCCGTAGGTGATTGTTATTAAAACTAGTAGAATTATGATAAAAAGTGAATAACTTACCATGTTTGCCAGTACGGTAATGACATCACGAAAAAAGTAATCGTATTTGGTGCTTGATTCTTAATTTTTATGCATATGTTTTTGAATATTTAGATTTATCAGTCCTTGTCTTCTAGCCATCTCCTTTTGCAACACTTTCTGATTCTTACATGGATTTTCTTGCTTGCGATGTAGGGATGTTAAGTAGTTCGTAATGAACCGGTTCAGACCGGGTCTGAACCAGATTTTGGATTAGTTCAGAAGCTCAAAACCAGTCCAGTTCTCATAATTTGAATAGAGACACGTCGGATAGATTTAATATCATCTGGCATAAATTTAAATAGATATAATTAAATTCGGTATTTCAGCTTTAAAAATTCACAGTTGTTACTAGAATTATTAAGTGCTTCAATTGGTAGGCTTAATTCAAATTAGTAAATGCTTTATTTTGCATTTTTTTTTACGCTATTTAAAGTTTAAAAATTACATTAAACTGCTAGAGTAGGACCGATTTTTAATTATTCCAGGACCAGATAATCACTACCTGCGATGGGTTTTCTTCTTTTCGATTATGCGATACTCTATCATCTCGCATCCCATGGCGGTGAGTTATGTCAATAATTTACTATGGCCCGTAAAGGTAAATTCTTTAAATATCAACTAACAAATTAAAATTTTCTTGACCAATTTTTTTTAATCATTGCAATACATGAATAATTTTTTTATTTACAAAAGTATAATATTAAGTTTATTTATGCGAAATAATAATAATTTTAAATTATGAAATATATAATACAAAATATAACAATACAAAAAAATACAAAGTCTATCTATAATTTTAAAAGATTAAATTTCTCTAGTTAGTACCAAATAAACCGACGAGTTTGGATGGTTTATTTTTTTTTATAAGTGAAAACTAAGTTTAACTTATAAAAGAAATAAGCCGAACTAAACTCTAAACGGATCCGAATTTTAACCTAATAAAAGTTTAGAATTTGTAAGTAATCGAAAAGACCCTTGGGTGCCTCAACAAGACGCCTACTGTCAGCACTTGGTAGTAAGAGACTATAACCTAAAAACCATCCCAACGGTCTTCAAACAGTCTCTCCCAGACGAATCACGTGTTCTGACTGTGCTTACTACCACATGGATCCAGGAATGCTCAGAAGCTGTGTGTTAATATATTAACGGGAGATCGTTACTTATCTTTAGCAACAGCATATCAGCAAGTAAAAGAACTACGTAAATAATAAACAAAATAAGGATATTTTTAAATCAAAAGAAATATATTTAAATAAATAAATATATAAGCGAAAATGAGTAGTAAAAGTGTAAAATGTGTAAAATGTGTGTGAGTGAAAAGTGTAGAGTTGAGTAAGGCAAAAAGAGTTCCTTATATATACATCTATTGGTTTACAATAACATATGATTTCGATAAATTAGGAAAATTACATAATTGTGCATATCATACTTACTTGAATGATCTGCACTAATCAAAACAACAAATATGCATGACATTTTCGTGTAAATGGAGTCGCGAAATTTTGTTTGGTCCGAAGAAGTCAAAAAACAAAAAAAACGCAAAAACATAAAAACGACATTCTAAACCTATGTTGGGCAATTAATAAAAAATGTCGGGAAGACAATTTTATCTATGTTGGACCTAACCTTAACCCCAACCCTAATGCTAAACAGGCTCTGACACGAATTTTAACTAACTAACTAAAATTTCAAATTAGCGCAAAGGGGACAAGTGATAAAAATTTTATCAATGATTTCATGGAAGAGTTTCAACTTAAGACAATAAATAATGATGAGGCTATTAGTGGATTCCTTTTGATAAATTCAAAATCAAACAGAAGATTAATGAAGAAAGCTTTTTAGCAGTTTTGATTGGCGGTGTACGAATAGTTTCTAAAGTTAATAGAGAATGTGTACAATCACGTACACAATAATATATGGACACTCGAAGCTTTTTATGATTTAAAACAAGTAAGTTTAAGTCATTATTTAATGTATGCAATGTAAACACAGATTTATTTACGTCGCTAGTTACAGTTTAATTGTGTTTATAAATTGGCTGACGTAATTTTATATAGGATAATAAGTCTGCCTCTATGGTATGCAACATGATTAAGATTCTTTAATTATACATATTTGTAAGGTTGAAAGTCTTTTAAATAAGAAAAACTATGCAAATTCTAAATTAATTGGAATTACTAAAGGCTTATCCATTGATGAATATATGGCAGTATTTGATTAGTTTTACTATCGAAGAAATCTACGAATGGACTTTGTTCGTATTGTAACCTATATAGCGCCTCTCCAGTATAGTGCCAAACATGTGATCCTTTAAGACTAACACAAGCGTGGACAAGTGGAAATAAGGATATCGATGATTACATTAAAGGATTTCAATTTAGAACAATGAAATATGTTTAAGCTTTTGAGTGGATTGCTTTTGACTAATTAGAAGATTTATGACGAAAATTAGATACAAAGTCATTGGCACGCTGGATAAATGGCAAATGATTGATTTCTCAAAATAATGGGGTTTTCGTATGATTGCATATTCCATCATATTTGGTTACACTTATAACTTTTTCCAGTGATCAAATGAATGTTAAGGATTTTTTATTAGCCGTAAGTTTCTTATTGTATATAATATTATTAATAAATTATATATTTATATAAATCATGTAATATTTTTATGGTTAATGCTATACAGTCAGATAGCAGCCATAAATTATTTGGACTTACTCAAAATACGACCACTAAAGAATATCTGATAGTATCTGATGAATTTTTTTTATAAAAATCTAATGATAATGGACTATGTATACAATGTAAGAACTATAACATTTCTTTAGACTGGTGTCAACCACGTGATCCTCTAAAAGAATTATTCAAGTGGACCAGTGGGGACAAGAATATTGATAAAACATTAGATGATTTCAATTTAGCACTATAAAATATGATGAAGTCATTGAATGGATTCCGTATGATTAATTAGAAAATGTACAGAAACTTTTTGACATGAAGGTTTTAGCTATTTGGGTTGATGGAATGCGATTAGTTTCGGAAAATAATATGCAATTACGAAGCTTATCATGTGCTGTCATATTAATGACTTTTCCCAGTTCGAAAAAGAGTTCTGTTGATTTTTTAAATGAAGTAGATATTTTAATATATATAGTCTTATTAAATATTTATATATTATATTATTTTATTTGTTTTAGGTTGAAAAATATGCACAGCCAACTAATACTTGTGTGTGAATTACTCAAAATACGTTCAATGAATACATGATAGTATTTGATGAATTTTATTATAAAAGAACTTCTGATAATGGACTATGTGCACAATGTAAGAGTTATTACACTTCTTTAGCGTGGTATTATCCGTCTGTAGGGATGGGTTCGGTCAGCTAATAGTCGGCTAGCCGATCAGCTATTGCCGTAGTCGATGTAGTCAACTATAACGGCTTAGCTGACCGGTTAGCCGATACCAAATTTTTTTATTTCCTGGCTGATAAATCATAATTATTGCTTAATTCAGCATGAAGTGTACAAATTATATAGAATTATTGAAAGAAATACCCTAGCATCTTCCATCTTCCCCAGGATCGCCGTCACTTTTTCACTGTCACGTGACCATGCCCAAAAAACTTAAAGATCGTTTTAAGTTAGTGCTAGGGTTCCTATAGGGCTTGATGTTGGCAAAACATGTAGAATTGCTCAAGGAATTTTTTTGTTAAAGCGCGAAAGGTGATTTCTTATTCAAATTTGAAAAAGCGAACGTTTTGTTTTGATCTTTCGCTTGTGTTACGTTACACCTGCTCTCGTTATTTTATTGACCAAATATCACGTAATAGTAAAATTTTGACGGTCAAAATAATCTAATTCTGGTCAAATTTGCAAATCGTTTGGCCTATTGTGGATGAGCTTTAAACTCATCTCCAATAGGCCAAATGATCTACAAATTGACCAGAATTAGATTGTTTTGAAATGTAGATCGGATCTTCAATATTTTAATTATTTTGATTGGCTGTTTACAGCATGTGGCCCGAACTTTTTTTTCGCCATGGCTAGGGTACTCTAATGTGTATAACTGTATAACATATTAAAATATAATTAATTGGCACTTTTTTTATATGTTTGATTGAAAAATTGATTAAGAAATTGATCAAGTAATTTATCGGCTATAGCCGGCTATAGCCGGCTAGTAGTCGATAGTCGATGATAGCTGACCGATAGCTGACCTAGCTGACCGAACCCATCCCTATCCGTGTGATACCCTAAGAATAACACAAGGTTGGACGAGTGGAAATAATGACATTGATAATTGTATTAAAGATCTTCAACTTAATGCCACCAAATATGAGAACGTAATTGAGTGGATACGATACCAATTGATAAATTAAAATACATGCAGAAGATTATTGACAAAGACTTATGTCTAAAATTTCAGCAGTATTGATAAATGATGGAAATTGCATACGTTCGCGTACACCACCGTATATGGTCATACTCAAGACTTTACATAGCTCACAAATAAATTATATTAAGAGGTAGGTTTAATTTGAATAATATTTAATTTATGCAACATTATCAATTTATATTATTTGCTTACACAAATTCTATAATATTTAAAGATAAAAGATTATAAATTATTTGGATTTACACAAAATACCTTCACCAATGAATATATGCTTGTATTTGATAACAGATCGTTCTATAATGGGCAATGCACTTCTTCTAACCAGTATACCACATCTCCAGCTTGGTGTCATTCATGTGATCCCATAAGAGTATCTCAAGTGTCAGCAAATGGAAATAAAGACATTGGCGAAATATCAAAAGATTTTTACTTAAAGCCATTAGATATGATTAGGTTATTGAATGGATTCATTTAGATAGATTAGATAACATACATAATATGAGTAGGAAAAATCTGATTAAGGGATTTTTGCAACTTGGTTAGATGGAGTAAGAACAGTCTCGCGCACTGGAGGTAGTTGCACACTATCACGTATACCATCATACTGGTTGCACTTAAGACTTTCCCTAATTCAAAAATGAATTCGGTCGATTTTTTAAAAGAAGTAAGTTTTAGTAATTAGTATTATTGCTTGTTTTTGGAATAAGTTTACTAAATTAATTTTTTTTGAAAACTCGACAATTATCTGCAACTAAACAAAGATAAATTTAAAATATATGGTATAACATAGAATACAAGTATCAATGAATATAATATGATAGTACTGATTATGGAGAGTGTATGGATTGCAAACGTCCTAATACTTCAAAGGCTTGGTGCCAATCATGCGATCTCATTAAAATCTCTAAAGGATGGACAAGCGGAAATAAGGATATTGATAGTTGTATTAAAGAGTTTCAATTTTAAGCTACAGAATATGATAAAGTAATTGAATGGATTCCTTTTTATAGGTTGAGTAACATCAAAAAGATTGGTGAAGGAGGATTTGGAGATGTATTTTCGGCAACCTGGTCAGATGGTAAACGCAGAACTATTTATGATAGAGAGATATATATACAGTCACGTCCTAAATCAATTATGGTAGCTCTTAAGACTTTATCAAGTTCTCAGACAAGTTCCGCCGATTTTTTACGAGAAGTAAGTTATTTAATATGAAATTAGCCTTTCTTATCGAATACATGAATAATTTTTTATTTTAATAAGTTTAAAAACCATATGGATGTAGATTAACGGGCAGTGGTCTTGAAATATATGGACTAACTCAAAACACAGCTAGAAATCAATATTTAATGGTATTTCAGTATGCAAATAATGGAAACCTTCGTCATTATTTGAGTTCAAATTTTAAAAAACTTATTTGGAAGGATAAATTATTACGATTAATTGACATTTCAAAAGATTTAATTAAAATTCATGAAGCAAGATATATTCATTGTGATTTTCATAGTGGTAATATAATGAAACATCAAGAAGGATTATGGCTCGAAAAAATAATAAAGTCTTACATTGCAGATCTAGGATTGTCACAAAATAATAAAGAGTCTACATTGGAAAAAGGGATCTATGGAGTATTGCCTTATATTGCCCCAGAAATTTAGTTAGGTCAAAAGTATACACAAACGACTGACATATATAGTTTTGGAGTTGTTATGGCAGAAATACTACTAGAATTCCACCATTTGACGGCTATTTGTATAATGATGATTAACGATAGAAATTTGTCGTGGACTAAGACCAAAATTTGCACCAGGAACGAATGATTTCTATATCAAATTAGCGGAATCATGCATGAATCCAGATCCACAAAACGGCCTACTACGAAAATACTTTTTGATGAATTTTCAAAATGGTATGATTTTATGAACGAACAGGATAATTGATGAAATTGACACGTTTGAAGAATCAGATGATGAATTAGATGAGAAATTTGAGATAAATAATAAATTCTCGGAAGCTGATGATACAATTGAACAGCTACCAAAAACAGAACAGAAAAATTTATATAGTGTATATAGTGTATATACAAGCCAGTTTGTTGATGTTGATAAAATTTCTCAACGATTTAGTGAAGAAGTTAAATCGGACAATATAGAAGTAAATATAACTTATGTCTGAAAATTTATCTGAAATTTATCGATATTTAAAGACTAATCTACGATCATTGATTTATAGATTCAGGTCTTATTAACTAATGTATAAATGATAAGTTTAATAGATATAATTGATTTATTTTATAATCACATTATTTTGATTGGAATTGACGTCCGCAGTTATCATTCCCATATGTTAATAAGCTTCTAATGGGCTTTTGATACACAACAGAATTGGGATCATGATAACATATACAAGAGGATAAATTCTCATACGACATATTCATACGAAGACCATATCCAAATCCTGGACTAACATCATAAAACAAATTGCAAATTTCGGTTTATCACCTTACTTAAATTGGCATTTTTAATATTTCCATTTTTAATGAAAAAATAAACCTTTTATCACAGTTTTTTCAATCTGCCCCTTTATGACAATTTATTTAAATCTTTAATCATTGAGATATAGATCATTAGCATAATATATTCGTCATAATTCGTAATTGGATGAATTAATAATTAGTTGTCATTCATTTATATATTTATATATATATATTTTAGAAAAATCGACCTTCGTTAGTTACGCACACTTTAAAAAATCAACTTCCGTTCGTTATGCGCACTTTGTATCTTTTAAACTAGATTGAGATATGGACCTCGAGGTTCTTTAGGGTCTTGTCATTGTGTGGTCTGCTAGGATAAGTATTTTTGGGATTTTTTGTGAATAGTCTTCTGTTGGTGGTTCAAACTCGCTCTATTTAGATTGCACAAAGTTGACTTTTCGTTTGCATTATATGGATTTCAAAATTCGAGACTGACGGACGGATTTTTTTTTTAATAAAAAAAATAAAAATAAAATAAAAAAATAAAAAATAAAAGAAGGTAAAAAATAAAAAAAATAAAAAAATAAAAAATAAAAAATAAATAAAAATAAATAAAAAATAAATAATAAATAAATACATTAATAATAAAATGATAAAAAAAATTAAAAAATAAAAGAAATTTAATAAAATTAAAAAAAACTAATAAAATTATTTAAGGTTTTAGTTTTAATTAATTTTACAATATAAATTATAAATTTTAACGCTCCAGACTCACACCGGTTCCCGGTTCCTAGTCACAATAATTTGAATATGAACTAACTTAACCTTACACTAAAGTAGAAAGTAAGTTCTGTAACACCTACAATTGTGATAATTTAACAAAAAGCAAACTAATTCAATTTTAAAACTAATTCAATCTTAACAAACTTAGATATCAAAAAAAAATCTTAACAAACTTAGATATCAAAAAAATTCATAATAATAATGTCTCAGGTTGTTGGGCATTTGTGGATTGATTCTTGATAGTAGTAACAGAAATACATAACTGATACTAATTGGTTGTGTAAGTGGCTAACCAGTATTAGTCATGTATTTCTGTTATTATTGTCAAAGATATTAAATAATCAAATATCTTTTTCTTTTAAAACATAATAGCACTATTGTAATATTTGTGAAAATAATAAAATTGGAGATTTGCTTAATAAAATTTTGTGGTAAAAGAGAGCTATTTGTTCCAGTATGCTGAAGTTCATTTTTGTTCGTGTTAAATAATAGTGACCTCTGAATCTAATTGTCACCACATGGTTGATCATACTGGTTCTGCACTTTGTCACACGCCGCACAGCTACCTTATTTTTTTTAGAAATTATATATAGTTTGCATAATAAAAAAAGAAATAATTTATATATTGCATGTGCGATATTGTCGCACCTGTTGCAGATTATAAAATCAGGTGTAATATAAAATCAAAACAATTAAAATAACCTATTTTTTCATTGGTTAGGGTTAGAGTGAGGTATAGATTGTGTGTATGGTGAGTAATGGGGTTTCATAGTAAAAATTTGCAAGGATTTTTTTTGTTAGAATCCTATTTCATATATGCAATTTTAAGTTATAGATGTTTTTTGATAAAATGAACATTTGTTTTGAATTTTTTGATTATACAGTATAACACTATACCTGATCTTAAAATTTGATTGGGAGAGTAACATATAAGGTGCATCACATGAGATGATTAATAAATTTACTCATAAAAAAAAATTAAAATTTAATAAAGATATAATAATAAAGATATAATTTAACTATATTGTTATAAATCAATAAATTAACAAAAAAATATTAAATTAAAATACAATTTATTTATTTTTGTCTAAAGGAGATTATGATAAAGGCCTAGTGACTTGTTTGTGTGTTTGTTTGCAAATTAAGAAATTTGATTGGCTAAATTTTCTAATCATGATTTGCTATTGGTCAATTTCTGTCAATCATCATGTGAACTAGTGATTGTACCCGGGTAGAACTTGCAGTTGTGTGAAATAGTAATTTATCCGGATACCCGGGTAATTTAATAGTAACCGGGTAGAGGTTTTCCCAACGGGTACAATCTCTAATTGAACATTTTTATATATTTAAAATACTCATATTGATTATTTTTTTATTTAATTAACATGAATGTTAAGACCAGTTATGTATACACTTTTATCTACCAGTAAAATAAAAGAGCAGAAGTTGCTGAAATTACAAGTGTTAAATCATTTAAGAAATTTTAGATATTAAATACAATTGATAAAATTATTAATTAGATTACGACTTTAATTCAAAAATTTGAAGATAATAAACATATAATTTTAAATAAATAACTGTAAGTACTCTATAAACATTCAATTTACTTTGAACTATCACTTTCTTTTTGCTAATCTTTTACAGCATTGCCATTTTTACTAACCATGCTACTAACAGCGGCCATCTATACCATTGACTACCCCTCCAACAATTTCTTCAACATTAGTAACAGCACTGCCAATAGCTTTACCCACACTTGTTATACTCTTTTCAATATCCAATTCCATATTTGAATCATGATTAAAATGAAAATTCTAGCTAAATTACCTTATCAGTTTCGTATTTTGGCAATTTTAGTTCTCCATTATGATCAAATAATGAACTATCATTGGTTGATAAAAATTCATCTAAAGCAGGATATATGTCTCCCATTGTCAACTTTACTAAATATTTCTCTCTTTCAGTTGCTAGTCGAACTGCACTTGGTACATCGGATATTATATATGCAAGAAATAGTTGTATCAGCCAAAATGCAAGCTATTAAAAGTTAATAAATAATTAGTAAAAATTAGCAAAATTTATAAATGTTATTATATCTAAAGTAATAACTTCAAATATAACATATAGTATTTATTAAAAAATTTAAAAAATTCTTTTATACCGCAAAAGCCATTATGAAAGCCAATCTGGCAACCATTAATTCATACTTATTATTAGGGTCACTAATAATTTGTTGAAGTTGTTGTTTCATCCATGTAGAATGAAATGCAAGAATTATGGCATTTGTTAATACCGCCATAAAAGCTAAAATGTTTAGAATTTCTTCAAACGTTCCAATATCTTGTGTTAAGAAGCCTACTGGTCTCTGTAATTCTACAATAAACTGATGAATGTCGAAATAAGAAAACTCATTATTAAATAATTTTGTCTATAATTAAAAGGATCTTACTTTAAAAGCATCAGCTCTAATTTCAACAATATTATTTAGCCAAGCGAACAAAGGTGCTAATGGAAAAGCGGATCCAAATAATGCAATAAATCCAAATTGAATAACTATTACCATAACAAATAAATAATGGCATTGTAAAATAATAATTTACCAATATATATTAACTTTATGTCGGTTTTATATCGCAAACCGTGAAACACAAACCCATTTCTTCATATTCTACTATAGTACCAGTATTAGGTGATAGTCGATCGTCATAGATCCACTGAGGTATTTCAGTATTTTTTCTACCAGAGCGTCTATATTTGTCTTTTAGTATTTTCATTTCACGTACAATTTGTCTTTTTTCAAGTTTACTAAGCGCCCAACTATGGAATTGAAATAGGGTAAGATAGGAATATAATTAAAAGTAATTAGATTTATTGAATACGTACGGTATAAGTATTTCTGAAAATTGTCCAATAATTTGCTTGCCAATTAATATAATTGCTAATTGAATTGTAAGTTCTATCATGCAATTCTTATATTCACATCCAATGTTTTTTTGTTTTATAAGATCACCTGCGTACTTTTTGATTTTTTATAAAAAGTTAAATTTATAAATTATTCTGTATCTAGAATAGAAAAGATTGAAAATAGAGAACAAATTACCTGTTCTTTAAAAATCATTATGTAAAATAATGTGGAATAAAAATTGAAAAAATCAAAAAGATAAGACTTTATAATTAAGGAATCTATTTATATATCAAAAAAAAAAAGGTCAATAAGTTTAAGTAAAAATAGCATTATGATAAGATAAAGGTTTGTACCTTCAAATTGTGTTGGAGTCTTGTGGTTCTCAAAATTTGTTAGCCACCATGCGACATTTTTGTATATCTAATCAGAGTCATTAATACAAATTTTCACATACAAGTCTTCATATATAAATAATCACATACCATACTCAAAATCGTTATAGTAATCAAATTCAAACAAGCAGTTATGATTGAAGTCCAAATTCCAGCTTCTCTCCAAAATTGCGGAAAAATTATGAAGACAACTATTGTTATTATGGTGATACCTAGCTGTATAAGGAATAGGAATGATTAGTTTGAAAGAAACAACTTAATTATTGTGGCAAATTTAAATGAAATCAAATTAAATGAGCAATTTTAATTAATTATTTGATTATGTGGAATTAATTCATACTTTGTTGTAATCCTATGCCTAATAATAACTCTGAAAACAACTTTGCTATGATTATGCATTTTAATATTAAATTTAAATTTAATTTGATTTCATTCTAATTCGCCGATTGTTGATATTTTATAATTAATGTAAAAGAAATCTATAACTTACAGAAATAAAAACAACCATGCCAGAAATGACAAGTTTTTGAATTCTATGACGAAGCGGAAAGTGTATTTCATTTTTCATCGTGATTGGTGATTTACGAATAGCTAAAGACCTGGCATTAATATTCACAAATTTGTATATTTATTATATTGATTGTCACTGCTGATACTGGAATCCTAATATGAAAAGTTTAAAATTTTTTTTTGTAGTATATTTTTTTGGTTTGATTTTTTTAGTTATGTTACAGACACCCAATTTTTGGCATTAGCAATTAGTCATTTTCAGTATCAGCTGTAACATTTATAATTAAATAAGAGAAGCTTTACTTGTCCCATAAAATTCTGGCCTCGGTAGTTCCTACGCATAAATTTGGATTAAAGCATCATAGGTATATTTCATTAAGAATTTTTAAAAAGTAATGAACTAACCTCTTTCGCAAATTCTGTAATACCCCAATCATATTGAATTGACGAATTTGTTCTTTTCCAAAATTGTAAAAACATTACCGCTATTAAATTAATAAATAGATAAATTAGCAATGAATACCAACCTAATTTCGAATAAAAATAAAATTGATTAAGAATTAATTGAATAATTACACCATATAGACATGAAAAGAGCAAAAGGTGCAGTTAATGAATTATCCCAAATAACGGAAATTTCAGCAAGATCGCCGTTAAATGCTCTTTTAATTGCATCCGTCCTAAAATCAATGTAAACAATACAAAATTTATTACTATTATAAAAATTGAACTTTTTTATAAAGCAAATAATTACCTTATGCCATCTATTGTTCCATTTATAACAACCAAATACCAGCTATGGATGATATCGCCAACCAAATGGTATATGTAGGGTGCAGAGTGGGCCGGGCTAAACCCGGAAATTAGCGGGCCGGGCCGGGCTCGGGCCTAGTTTCGGGCTCACATTTTTATAAAGCGGGCCGGGCTCGGGTCGGGCCTAAAAAATATCGGGCTGGTCCCGGGCCTCTGTAATATACCTGATTAGGCCCGGTTAGGCCCGGTAAACCCTAGAGGTAGATTACGTATATACGCATATATATACTATAGGTATTTTCAAATATGCTTTTGCTTTTTGTTTTTTTTTTTTCAACAAAAGCCGAACTCGGGTTTTGTTGAAAAAAAAAAAGCAAAAAGCAAAAGTATATTTGAAAATACCTTATATTGTAGTTATAATGTAGGGGTAAGAAATTTAATTCTTGTGCACTAACCGATACGGTGCAAGAATAAAAACCTCAATTTTACCTTATTCGTTACAGAAGTAGATATTGATTTAAATTGTGTTACTTGATTATCTTTTTTTTAAGGAATAAGATTTTAATTTTTGTCCTGAAATAATTGTGATTTTTAGACTTGCACCATACGTACGTATGTACGTAAACTTCACTAGGTAGGAAAACATACCCTTAGTAAGAAATCAAAAAGCCAGACAAGTAAGTCTGGTGAACGAATATAGATTAGAAGAACATTTCGAATATATTATTATCCATGCTATCGGTTTCAACACTATACTATCGGCTCTTAAAAAAAGGTTTTAATACGATTTCCGATGGCATCTTCTGCCGTCAGAGTCAAAAATCTATATGAAATACGGACCGGACCGGCCTTGGGCCGAATTTAAAATAAAGCCCGGCCCGGTTTTCTTAGCGGGATTTTTTGTCGGGCTTGAGCCCGATTTATAACAAGGCCCGGCCCGGTTTGTTTAACGGGCTTTTTGTCGGGCTTGGGCTTGAAATCGGGCCTAAAAAAAATTTTCGGGCTCTGTTTCGGGTCTTAGAAAGCCCGACCCGACCCGGCCCGTTTCGCACCCTAGGTATATGTCCTACGATTAGAAATGATTTTATAAAGATTTAATTATATAAATTTTTTTTTTTTAAAAAAAAAATTTTTTTGTATATTCCTTAAATAATTTAATCATATCTAGCCAAGAAAAATATACTGCCACCTTTTCTCCAAAATAATCTCTAATCTCTTCTATTGGTTGCCTACTAAAACTTTTGACCCAATTATCAAATAACCATGCTCGTTTATTTAATTTCACATTGTTTCTATAAAGGGTAGATCTTTCACCGTCTTCATTATCGTTATCACTAGTACTTGCAAGGATTAGTTTACGATCATCGTCACTAGTTTTATATCTTGGTTCACCATAAAAACTTGTTTCTACCAATCTTTCAATATTAATCGTTGTATCATGTTCATAAGAACCATCATGTAATGGAAAGAAATTAAGGTATACTTTGCGTTTGATTAAATTTCGAATCGATAATGACATTATGTGACGTTTAGTCAAAACTTGGTTACCATCCACCAATACTACTTTTAGAATTTGATTGGCTGTTATTATTTTACTATAAACCTATATTTATTAAAAGATGCGATTAATGTATTATCATTATTATTATTCGAAAATCATTCATATATTAATTAAAAACTTTATAGAATTATTAAATACCATTAAACTCCTTCGTGACATTGAAAAAAATTCAACATAATATCAGCTAAAGATCTGAATTTTTCAGCACCCTCAAATTGGTCTAATTTTTTCGTTTTAAAAAGAGCTGCTTGTTTTTTTAAATTTATAGGATGTGTGTAAAATATTTCATAATTGCGGCAATACGGGGTTTCATTTGAGTTATTAAATCTTCTAGTTCTTTTAGTTCTTTCATATTTGTTGTCTATAAAGAATTAAGTATTGATGAAAATGTAAAATCATAATGTTTTATATTCCTTAATACATACATCTAATCTCATCCTTAATTTGATTACTTCTGCCTGTTTGCATAATTTTTCAAATGGAGCATACAATTTAATGTATACATTTTCACTAGCAGCATCTTGTTCTTGTTCAATGATTAATCCAGATTTCAGCAATAATCTTTCGAAATTCCTTCGTTTTTGATTTCTCCTTTGTCTAATTGGTTGACTTCCTTCTTTTAGGTCACTATCAGAATATGCGATAATGAAGTCAGGGAATGGATAGTTGTAAAGAACTTTCACTAAAGCGTCACCTAATCGTCTAGTCCCTATTAAATAAATATAAAAGATATTTAATTATTTAATTAGTGACAAATCTAAAAATAAGCATAATATTTAGGTTTACATGATTATTCATTACCGAATTCTTCAATACATTCGAAAAGTCCCTCGTTCGGATGATCTTTCACCCATTCTTTCATTTCCTCATAAATAATTCGATCATCCTCATTTAATAAATGTAATACCCTATGTGGTTCTATCACTACTCTTATAATATCTTGCTTTGACCAATCATCATCAGTAATACATATTACATTTTTTGGACTTTCACGACTTTGTTTTGCACTTTGGAATAACGATTGAAATATGCTTATTGGTGCTTTAGAGCTTTCTGAAGGAGTCTGTTCTCACAAAAAATTTGTAGTCGTTAATAAATAGGTACTGTGACAGTAAAAATCGTTAATAATCGTTAATAGGCTTATATTACTTCTTCTATTACTTCTATTACTTCTTCTGGGACAGAAATTTTATGCACTTCTTCAGAAGTAGAAGCTTGCGATGGTTCGGACATTCCAAATTTTTACATTCAATTTTTCACCTGGTTTCTTAAAAAGATTTATTTCCGACTAATTCTAGAATTATAGTATATCTATCGTGTATGCTTGTCACTTAGAAAAATTGCGCATTAATTTCAGATGTGTTCTATACTTGTGCAAAAATGTAATTGAATTAAATTTAAAAGAAAAACTTTATTGTTATCAAAATGTGGCACAATTATGTTGACATCATTCACAAATTATTTGTTTTATTTATGCCTCTTTTTGAAGAGCATTATTTATTTACGAATGCATCAATTTCAAAAAAACTTGAAAGAATAAGTTAATACGTATGAGTATAGTGAGAATTGTGGAGAATTAAAGATTAGAAAAGTGAATTCTAGTACAGTCGTCCTCCTCTATAATCACCAGTTTATTGCAAGCATGAAAAATGTGATTATAAATGAGTGTGATTATAAAATATTTAAAAAGTGATTATATAGAAGTAAATATTTTATAATCACAACAACCGTGTTTGCTTTTTATTACAGTAATTCCAAAATGAGTCAGCAGTATAACCATCTCTACTTCTACGAAATAACAATTTAAAATTCATAAGGACTATCTGTTACAGAACAAGTGTCGGATGTTTTATCGATCCATGAAGCAATTTGGATTGCATGAGATTCTTCAATTACAGTTGAAAATCGTTCTGTTATTCTAGATGGCAAATTTGATGTTGAATCACGTGAGATGGAAAAATTTCTGATGATACTGGATGTTTTGGATTAATAAATCTCCTTTTTACATCATTCCAAAGATTTTTTTTCAAGTAATCGTTTATATGGTTTTACGTGATTAGCGATATCTTCACCAGAAATTTGAAAATAACGAACAAGTGGCAAACAATTTTGCAAAGTAGTCTTCAAAGTGACCAATCTTTAATATCAGAAGTTAAATATGGTTTTGAACAATTCCCCACTTGATAAAGTAATTCCAAATTTTGGTTTCATCAATTTGTAAATCCAGAAATCATACGTTTAATCAAGGAGACCAATGCGTTTTCTTGAAGAGAAATAAAATCTTCAAAACTAGACTTGGATGTTTTGATAAGATATTATTGCACCATTTTTGAATTCTTGACTCACATTATTCTGGAAACTTTGTCTATAAACATATGCAAAGCTTAAACGGAGTCAATAAGCATTTGTATCCATTAAATAAGATTCAAGATATTCGGACAATTCTTTAAGAAGAAGTCAGAAGCAACAAGCATGAGCTCAAACGTAGCTGATACGTCAAGATTTTCTAATAAAGAGATACCTCCATAAATATACCTTCATTTCATTAAATTCATTAAATCAGATAGTAGCTAATAATGTAAATATAGTTATTAAAAAATGATTATTTTGACAGCTTACTTAATAATAATATCAAATTGTTTGGTAGAAATATGGCCTGAATTAATTGTTTTAATATTCTTTTCATCTCTTCTTGTGTCGAGCAATTTATTTTTAAAGTATAAAGATCGATATTTAAGGACAGCTGCATGTGCGTAGAAAGTTTTAGTGTTTGTAGTTTCTCCAACATTAATAATTACATTAATATTTCTTTGTCGTTAAGAAGTTCAAGATAATTATTAGAAAGAATTTTAAAAAAATTTACTTCTATTTTATGCAAATTCAAATTAAGAATGCGTATGTACGCACACACAATACAGTAATTTCACATTTTATTTGGCTTTTTATTGCACGGTGGTACGAACTTCTAAATTGGATAATTCATTTAAGTCATAAAACTTTAAAATGCATATGTGATAAGCTTGTGCAACCGAAACATGAACAAGTTTATTAAACAAATTTGAAGTTCATTATCAAAGTAGACCGTCGGTACGGAAATTCTATGGAAAATCCATTCAAGAATTTGACAGGGCTTATGATCGATTTCCGGTGGCTTATTTACATCGGATTTCATGTGAGCAGAAAATCTATCCTGCATCCCGGATTATGATCCGGTTAATGCCTACGGGAACCAGAATTAGGACTAAAAATTATGAAAACTACTTAATTTTGATACATACAAAAAATTATCGTAACTTTATGTATATAGCAGATATACATGGCTATTATAAATCGGGTAAAATTCACAGCTCAAATTTATTTAAATCATGAGCTATAACTTTAAAAAGTAACAGTATTATTTCATTACAGCATTCTAAGAATTAATGAAACGATATTCATTAAAATCATATAGCATGATCTGAACTAAATTTATGAATTTTACCACTCTATTATGCCAACACAATAAAAGTTTTGTTTGTATTTATTAATTGTTAACTTCGACAACTGTTGCTACATTCGAGGCTAATAGTACGCAGGACAGCTTAGCTAGCATTATTTCATGACTAAAATAAATGAAATTTTGGTTACAGAAAATAACGCTATATAAAATTACTAAATTACAACCATACTCGGAGTTAAGCCAGTGTTAGAGGTAATTCCGGCGGTAATGCTCTTGTATAACTACATTCGCATAACATAAATGATGCCTGTTGGCCAATAGAATATTTTTATTCATTAGAGTGGATAAATTATGCGAGTTTCTTGAAATTATGCAAATCGCATATTTTATGTACTATAAGGTGAATGATGCGGAGATTATGTGGCATAATAATCCTGGACACCCTAATCCTGGTGTTGTATTAAAGATGGTTCAATCGTCTTATACCTTAAGTCATTTTACAAGCAAATATGTTTATTGCGTAATAAATACCAGGGATGGTAAATGACTTTCAAATGACCTTCAAATGACTTCAAATGACCTCAAATGACTCAAATTTTATTATGAATTTTAGTCTGAAATGACCTAGGTCATTTGAAAAAAAAGACAAATGGCCACCAATTTTACCATCCCTGATAAATACCAATATGACTTGTAACTTGTCTGCATTGATTTTTTGATCTGAATACGTCTTTTGAATACATAGCATAGTATAAATTTCTTTATTTACAAATTTATTGTTCATTTTGGCTATTGTTTTTAATAATTTTTGTTACATATAAGCTGATTTTCATATAAGCGGATTTTTACAATTCCAAATATAATGTCACATAAATTTGAATGATATTTGTGATAGATTAACCAACAAAATTATAAAGTCATGAGCATTACCGTTGCTATTACTACGTATGTACGTACTAGTTAAAGTTTTCCTATTTTTGTTTCTTATAAAATCAATTTTGGTTCTTTGAAACTAAGACCTTGCTGAACGAGTAATATATAAAGTAGTATAGTATGAAACATAAAAAGAGTAGTGTAGGACAACTTAAAGTTTTTATACTCATACGTATATTTAAGAAACATACC
This sequence comes from Gigaspora rosea, assembly GCA_003550325.1. NCBI lineage: Eukaryota > Fungi > Glomeromycota > Glomeromycetes > Diversisporales > Gigasporaceae > Gigaspora > Gigaspora rosea. Next base: position 336,774 of record QKWP01000286.1, on the reverse strand, counting down.
TATCAAACTTATAAGTAGGAAAGATGACCAAACCTATAAGTATAGTAAATATGAAGACGGTCATACTTGTAAGTATACCTGTGCGACGAAAATGTGAAGCGATCATTCACATGATATATGTACTATGGTCGTAAGGAAATTTAGATAATCGGAACCAACATAGTGATAAATTAGTGATTAATTAAAAATAAAAACTTAATGACGTAAATGATGTAATTACCGGTAGTAGATAATATAAAAGGTAAAAAAAATAAATATTTTTGATACGATGCACAAAATAATTTTATATTCATTTAAGACGGTATTTCAAACGAAGGTTCCCTTGAATTAGACTTTCAATAAAGACCCATTGTTGCTTAACCCCGCAACAGTATAATTGTATATCAAACATTTCGGCATAAAACTTAATATGCAATATTTTTGCAGTTTAATAACGCCGATATATTTCGAATAATCGTATGATAGTGTTGTGCGTACGTTGTACGTAAGATTTTTTTTCTTTAAATAATTAAAGCCAAAAGGTAAAACGCATATTTTTGTTCGTGTTTACTTGAAATGGATAATAGCCTTTACTTACAAACTATCGATAATTCTGACCTCCATATTAACGATGATCCTGACCTCGATGATCCTGACTTTCATATTATTGATGGGGTTGAAACTATTTACGAAGATGATCTAGAATCCTTTGAAAATGAAAGTGTATTAATTCCTTCCGATGATGAACTTCAAGAGATTGACGATAATATTGCAACCGATTTAAATGAAGATATAATAACCTATTTTACTAAAGAATTAGCATCGAAGGTTATTTATCACACTTTAACGCCTATTGAATATCCTGAAACAAGTCTTGAAGGCGTTGCTTATGTGTATAATGTTGAAGGTTGGGAAGAACCATTAGCTGCGTTCAAAGATGTTAGTAAATTTTAAAATTTATATATTTTAATCCAATTGTATATTATAATAATTATATTTTATTTAATATATTTTATTTTTAGATCCAATATTCAATTGGCAAGCCCGGTGGTGAATATAAGGTTATGTGCCCATATCTTGGTGTTGAAGTAAAACGAGAAATGCGAACCTGTCAAGGTTCAAAACTCTGTGAATTTGCCGCGAATGAATTATATGATCAAACACACCAATGCGTTGATATTAATTCTGATCTTATGATGCGAATAACTCGAGAGATTTCATCTAGCAATATAGATAATAATACTTTTGAGTAAGTAATAAAATTAGAAAATTTTATATACTATAATAATATTAAATTAAAATTTTATTTTAGACTTTATCTCGCTGCTCTTGAAACACCATGCAAGTTTCAAAAAAACCAACAATTATGTGAAGGCAAACCTGTTTTACGTCGCTTATCACGTCGAGATAATTCTGAATCTACCTATTTTATTGGGTGTACTAATTGGAAAATAGGGGAAAAATACCATCGATTTATGCACATTTCTTCTGATATTAATATTGAGCTTTTGCGTAACTTATTCGATGGTACCTATGAGGTAAATTAATTAATTAATTTATTTATATTGATATTAATTAATTAACTAATCTTTAATTATAATTTATAGCCTAATACTAATCATATTGATAACGGATCTACAAATGAATGTTATATCGTATATTCAAATTCTTCCAAAAAAAAATATTGTCGTAAGTAATAATAAAAATGATTATAAAATTTTGATTATTATTTTTATATTAATATTCTGTATTTTATTATTAGCTTATCCTCATCAATCAGGAAATAAAATATGTCGTGGTCAAATTAAAAAAAAATCGTGTAAAGTTGAATTTTACAAACTCATACCATTAGACCTTAAAGCGTGTCCGTTTGTTATTCTTATATGTAAAGGATTACATACACACCCACCACCTCCTCCTACACGAACCCCAAATAATATTAAGCAAAGATTGCAAGAACTTGTTAAGCAAGCTAATGAAGATTTATTGGATGTAACTCCTACGCATATTGTAACTGGTAAATTTAAATCATTAATATTGTATATTTATAATATTTAATATATTTTTTTTATTAAATTAAATTATTTTATTTTAGGCAATTTAATCAAGGCCTATTTTGGTATTGACCATTTATGCGAAGTTCATGCTTCGCTTAATGATACCAACAAATTACGGTGTTGTGTTAATAAAATCCAAAAGGAGAAGCATCCATTCGGACAAGATTTATTAGGAGTCATATATAATTTTTCACGCAATATTGAGAATTTGCAGGATTATGTTCAAAGATTAAGTAAGTGCTATTAATATTAAAATGCATTATTATTTTTTAATTTAAATTTTAATTATCTAATTTATTAATTTATTTTAGATTTTTTTAATGATGGACATGTAATGATCATTTGTACTACTCAAGTTCAAGTACAAAAATGGTCTAAATGTGATTATTTTGAAATCGACCTATCATTTAAAAGAGTCGCTGGCGAAATTAATGAATTTGAAGTAAATTACAACGATAAAAAATATAACACAAGTATTTTTTTAATGTTTTTTAATATTATATAGTAACATTATATATATATTATAATATTAATTATATATCGATATTAGTTTTAACATTTGCGCGAATTTTTACCAATCAAGCAACTACTGTTGCATATCAACGCATGTTTAATGCATTATTTGATCTTGTCAAACAATTTACTAGTGAATCCACAAAATTTAATCATATCCATGGAAAAGGTTGGAGTTGTATCATTGGTGATCTTGATATAGCACAGCTTACTGGATTAGGTGAAGCTTTAACTTTAATCGATAATTCTTTTACATGGGAAGAGCATTTAATTCATGTTTTCAAATCTTGTCAAGTTCATTATAAGCGGTAAGTTAATTAATAGTAAGAATTAAAATTAAAATTTATTAAAAATACATATATTAATAATTTATTTTAAATAGAAAATTGCATGAAAAGCGATTTGAAAATGATACTAAAGCTAAAATGGAATTATTATTAACTGCGACGGCTGAAGAAGTAGAATTAATATTTGATGAATTATTAATCTTGGATAATAATCTTACGGGTAAATTTTATAGAATTATATCATAACTAATATATTATTTTATATAATTTAACTAAAAATTTATTGTTATTAAATAAAATAGATTGGGTTCAATATTATAGAAAACCTTATATTATCGCATCACTAAATCCGAATATTTCAAAAATTCCACATAATTTATGGTATGCGGCACCAAACAGCACAAATTGTGCTGAAGCAGCCCATGCTATGAGCAATCGTGAAGGCAAACAGCTCAAACTAATGACAGCGATAATAAGGTTGGTTTATAGTATATAAATACATTATATTTTTATGTTTTATTCATTATTTAATTTTTTTTTAGGGGTCGAAAATTAGATATGCGTAATCATAAAAGGATTGATATAAAGGCCAATTATAACGTCAATATAAGTGGTCACGATAAAGGTGGCATTGCAAGAAAAAAATTGGCAATTAAACGTAGTAGTAAGTATTGTTTATTTAATTTAAATTTTTTTTTTAATATTTATAATATTAAATTGCATTTATTTGTACAAATAGCAAAATGACATTCGAAAACTAGCTCTTCAACCAAAAGACCAAATAAATCGCCATCATCTCAGATAAATAAAAAACAGCGAATATCCAAAATAATTGATTTAACTGACGATACATCTCAGGAATTTCAAAAAATTAATTCAAGTGATAATGAACCCAAAGAGTCCGGTATGACAATGATGGAAAAATTAGAATATGAGGAACGCATGTTAATTATTGCGGAACGTAAAGAAAAATTAAGGGAATTACGAATTTCTAATGCTATTAAAGAGCGTGAATACGGTCTTGAGTAACATCAGGTATGCTTAACATTAAATTATACAATATACAAGAAAATAAAGTAAAAAATTATTAATACATAACTTGTTTAGGTGTTATGCGTAAAATGTTTGGGGTAAAAGCCTGTTTAAAGGCTGGATGAATGATCTCGATCGTTTTTCTTGTGTTGTTATATCGATTTGAATAAAAAAATTATATATATTTGATTGATACTACAATGCTTTATTAATTATATCGATTGCACAATAGTTAAATTAAATTTTTTTATCGATTATATGTAAATTAATCCTGACCCGATTAAATTAATTATATTGTTTTTTCATTTACTTATTGGCACGGGATTGTTACGTCAGACACCGTGCAATAAGATAGTTATTATAACCCGTGTGTAACTGGGTTATTACAATTATCATATCGATGTCGATATAAAATGTGTAGTATACAAACTAGTACAACTGAACTCAAAAGGTTTTTATACATATATGTATACTATACGTTTCTTTTGGGGGAAAAGTTTTATACATATATGTATACTATACGCTTTTCATTTTTTTTTTGCCTACGTGACGTTTTCATGGTATTAACCTTACGATTTTATGCAACACCGTTGCTGAACATAAATACAAATTTTCAATCCATAATACTAAGGGAAAAAGTGGTAGCTTTGTAAATGTAAACAATACTTTTAATTAAATAAATTTTTAAAGATTGTATTCGAAAATATCACCAAAAGTTTCGACAAAAAATTTTACTGTCACGTGACACCATTCTTTAAGTTCGTTTAAGGCTATGGCATATTTTAGGGTTAGAATCTAGGATCAAATAGTAGAATCGTTCAAGGAAACTTTTAGTTAATGCGCAGAAGGTAATTTCCTGTGTAAATTTCAATTATAAAGCGAACGACGATCATCACGTGCAGTAAAAATTATATACAGTGTAATTTTGATTGGTCGATTTTCACGTGTAGATCTACCTACTTTGAATGTTTTTGTTACACTAAAGTATAAATAAAGAACTGATTACATCATTTTGACGCAAATCAAAACAGTATCGATAATCCTTCTCATTTTTGCACACTTTCTACACTTTTTACACTTCGTTTTACAGTTCACACCTTTCGCGTTTCGTATTTTAAAGTTTGTACTTTGCACCTCTCAAATTTTAGCTTTAAATTTTTATCATAACTTGAGAAATTTTTTTACTCAAAGAAATACACTTGAAATAGCAGATACAAGGTAATGATATATCACTACTGGATAGCTGTTAAATTGTATGTATTCGTTTTGCAGCCCGGTGCTATCTGAAAAAATTTGAAAGCATACCGGTGCCGTAACTTGTGAAGTTGCTAGTTAGGTAATAACAGTGGACGCCTGTTGCGAACGTTCGTTTTTTCTTATAGTCCTGGAGGTGATAACATTGATTTTTATTTGGGTCAGCGCCCGCGGTACTGACTGGTTATGGTATTCCTTAATATGGTTGGGTGGGCAAGACCTGATAATAATCTTTGTTGCAAAATGTAATACATAAAATTGTGCAACTGGAAGCTCTTCGTGGCCACAATTTTGTGAACGTCCTTGTTCAATTTTTTGATGATGCAATTATTCATTTTTATTTATATAATTGTTTTTAGAGAAAATAGGTCACGTACTTTGCAATTGAATTTTTTGCAAGTTACACATTATCGGCAACTCTAACTGACGTAAATTATAATACTTCATCAAGGTATAGAGCGGTGGAATGGGCGAAGAGGTATCAAAAGTTTAACTATGAAGGTTATTTTTTTAATTATTAAATAAATTATTTTGCCATATTTGGTTCTGTAGGATTTTTTTTGATTTTTATGTCAATGGAAGAAGTTGACTCGCGAGGAAAATCGTTTGAATCGATGGCGTATATGCGATATTCCGTTAAAACAATGGGCAATTCTTGAATTCAGGTATTACTCAAAAGATGTAAAGAATTTAAAAATCAAGCTTCTGGTATGTTGGCTTTAAAATTGGTAACATTAAGTGTGATAGGTTTGTTAATGTGAAATTCTGTTTACAAGATAATAATATGTAACTTTGGAGCATTATTGTAATAAATAGATTCAAAATATGAAATACGAAATAAATTGCAAATTAGAAATAAATTATGATATGTTAGAGTGTCACAAAATATAGATGAAATTAAATAAATTTTATATTTGTAATCGCATTAAATCGCTGAATCACTGAAATGCACGCAGAAATCATCAGTTCTGGACGTAATACAAAGAAACCTCCTAAGTACTCTCTCTAAATGCATTCTAAAATTCTAACCTGAATATATACAGCTCTAGATCTCTATAAATGCACATTCTAAAAGTACCTATAGAGAGGTCCAACTGTATTACCACTAAAACATATCGTAAATGACCGTATACAGATCTGGCATCTTACATTTCGAGTATGATATAATGCGTGGTCGAGTTTATATCTTATTACGTAAAAATTTGAAATGCACACACACTACGTGTTTATAACAAGCAATTTGAAAAGAACTGCATTTAATTAAAGATATTATGAAGTGTTTTATACGGCCATTATTGTATGTACAGAATTTCAAAATAAATATAAAGATTATATAATATTATACCAGGTTCATAATAATAATTATTTCTAAAATTTTCCTGATGGCCATTTCTATTAACGTACCTGTATCACATATTGATTAATATATACTCACAACTAATAAAAATCAGGAAAATGAGCAACAAAGTAAGTGTCTTATTCCTGTATTGATTATCAATCTATCTCTTTCCTTAAATAGCATAACTACTATTTTTACTAAGCCCCTTTAACCTTAATTAGCAGTGGCGCTTTTACATTCATAACCTTAAACATTTACATGTGATGATGATCCTCCTAGCATGACTTACGTCATGCATCAAGTTAAATTATAATGATTATCGGTTCCCACAGTCCTACAGTTACTCATTGTTATGGCATTTTAAAAACGTTTTCATTTTGCGTTTGTGGAAATAATTTCTCTCATCAATTTATGAGCATATTAATAATGAGTTCAATGCGCTCTCCAAAAGAAAATCAGAGCTATGGAAAATGCATATTATGTGAGAAATATAACACATCACCAGCATGGTGCCAATCATGTGATCCTCAAATAGCATCACAAGGGTGGACAAGTAATGATATAAATATCGACAGTTATATTAAAGGTTTTCAACTTGCGGCTACAAAATATGAAGATGTTATTGAATGGATTCCTATTCATAAATTAAGATACATACAATCTCGTTTAGCAGTATGGGTAGATGGTATACGGTTGGTTTTTCAGGATGATGGAAATTTCGTACAATCACGTTCACCACCATATAGGGTTGCACTTGGAGAATTTCCCGGCTCACAAAAGAATTCTGTTAATTTTTTAGCAGATGTAAGTTTAAGTTACTGTTGTGGTTTAATATGTGACCTTACTAATATATTTTATACATTCTATCTCATTTATTCTAAAGTTAAAAATTACATTAATTCAAATAATGATAAATTACTTGGATTTACTTACGATTCCAACAAAGGATATATAGCAGTATTTGATGAGTTTTGTTATAAAAGAATTTCTGATAATGGTCAATGCAAACAATGTAAGAAATACAATACTTCTTCTGCCTGGTGTCAAACATGTGATCCTCTCAAATTAGCACAAGGGAGGCCAAGTAATGATGAGTTTATCAATGATTTCATAGAAGAGTCTCAACTTAAAGCAATAAAGTATGATGAGGCTATTGAGTGGATTCCTTTTGGTAAATTCGTAATCAAGCATAAGATTAGTGAAAAAAGCTTTTTAGCAGTTTTATTTGACGGTGTACGAATAGTTTCTAAAGACAATGGAGAATGTACACAATCACGTACATCATCATGTATGGTTACACTCGAAGCTATTCCATTTCCACGTTATGTAAGTTTTAAATCAATATTTAATATATGCAATGTCACTCGTTATGTTGGGGCTAGGGTGTACAAGGACCCCGAACAGTTCTAATGGCGGTCATAAAAACTGCTGCTAATGGTTCTAATATAACCTATGACCTCTGTTAGTATTGTTCCGGTCTGGTGTACATAATAAAATCAACCCTAAAATGGGTTTTATATATAAATTCTGAATCCACTTACAACAATATCATAAGTCTACATCTATGGCATACATTATTATTAATATTCTTTAATTTTACATATTTGTAAGGTTGAAAGTCATTTAATGAAGATAAACTATGCAAGTTCCAAATTAATTGGAATTACTAAAGACTCATCCACTGATATATATATGGCAGTATTTGATGAGTTTTACCATAGAAGAATTTCTATTAATGGTTTTGTTCGTATTGTAACCGATATAACACCTCTCCAGCATGGTGCCGAACATGTGATCCCCTAAGACTAGCACAAGGGTGGACAAGTAGAAATAAAGATATCGATGATTACATTAAAGGATTTCAATTTAGAACAATTCAATATGATGAAGCTTTTGAGTGGATTCCTTTTGACAAATTAGAAAATATACAGATGATTTATGACGGAAACTTAGATACAAAGTTATTGGCACACTGGATAAATGGCAAACGATTTGTTTCTCAAAATAATATGCGATCGCATATTCCATCATATTTGGTTACACTTATAACTTTTCCTGGTGATCAAATGAATGTTGGGGATTTTTTATTAGCAGTAAGTTTTTTAATGTATATAATCTTATTAATAAATTATATATTTATGAAATTCATGTAATATTATTATTATTTAAGGTTAATCGCTATATACAGTCGGAACGTAGTCATAAATTATTTGGACTTACTCAAAATACGTCCACTAACGAATATCTGATAGTATCTGATGAGTTTTTTTATAAAAGATTTCCTGATAATGGACTATGCGTACAATGTAAGAACTATAACATTTCTCCAGGCTGGTGTCAACCATGTGATCCTCTAAGAAAACCACTCAGATGGACAAGTGGGGATAAGAATATTGATAATTACATTAGAAGATTTCATTTTAGATCTATAAAATATGATGAAGTCATTGAATGGATTCCCTTTAATAAATTCGAAAACATACAGAAACTTTCAGACATAAAGTTTTTAGCTATCTGGGTTGACGGAATACGATTAATTTCTAAAAATAATGAAGAATATATGCAATTACGTAGCTTATCATGTGCTGTTACACTAATGACTTTTCCCAGTTCGAAAAAGAGCTCTGCTGATTTTTTAAATGAAGTAGGTATTTTAATGAATTTAGTCTTATTAACTATTTATTTATTTTATTTATACTTTTATATTTATTTTTAAGGTTGAAATATATGCACAATCAACTAAAACTTGTAAAATATTTGGAATTACTCAAAATACATTCAATGAATATATGATAGTATTTGATGAATTTTATTTCCAAAGATCTCCTAATAATGGATTATGCGCACAATGTAAGAGTTACAACACTTCTCCAGTGTGGTGCTATCCATGTGATACTCTAAGGATAATACAAGGTTGGGCGAGTGGAAATAATGACATTGATAATTGTATTAAAGAGCTTCAACTTAAAGCCACCAAATATGAGGACGTAATTGAGTGGATACCTTTTGATAAATTAAAAGACATGCAGAAGATTATTGAAAAAGACTCGTGTCTCAAATTTTCAGCAGTATTTATAGATGGAATACGGTTAAAAGATGATGGGAAATGCATACGTTCGCGTACACCACCATATATAGTCATACTCAAGACATTACATAGCTCACAAATAAATTCTGTTAATTTGTTAAGGGAGGTAAGGATAATTTTAAATTATGTAACATTGTCAATCTATATTATATATTTACATAAATTCTATAATATTTAAAGATAAAAGATTATAACTTATTTGGATTTACACAAAATACCTTCACCAATGAATATATGCTTGTATTTGATGAGTTCTATGACAGATTATTCTATAATGGGAGTTGTAATTCTTGTAACCAGTATAACACTTCTCCAGCTTGGTGTCAATCATGTGATCCCATAAGCGTATCACAAATGTCGACAAGTGGAAATAAAGACATTGACGAATATATCAAAAGATTTTCATTTAAAGCTACTAGATATGAGGAAGTTATTGAATGGATTCCTTTTGATAGATTAGATAACATACAAACTATGAATAGGAAAAAATCCGATTCAGAAGTTTTTTCAAATTGGTTAGATGGAGTACGAACTGTTTTGCGTACTGATGGTAGTTGCACACAATCACGTATACCATCATATTTGGTTGCACTTAAGACTTTTCCTGGTTCAAATATGAATTCGGTCGATTTTTTAAAAGAAGTAAGTTTTAATAATTAGTATTATTGCTTGTTTTTGGAATAAGTTTTCTAAACTTAATTTTTTTCAAGCTCGACAATTATCTGCAACTAAAAAAAGATGAATTTAAAATACATGGTATAACACAGAATACAATCACCAATGAATATATGATGGTACTTGAGACATATAGAAGAAACTCTAAATTCGGAAAGTGTATAGATTGCAAACTTCCTAATACTTCAAAGGCTTGGTGTCAATTATGCGATCCCAGAAAAACTTCTAAAGGATGGACAAGTGGGAATAAGGATATTGATAGTTGTATTAAAGAGTTTCAATTTGAAACTACAGAATATGATAAAGTAATTGAATGGATTCCTTTTAATAGGTTGGATAATATCAAAGAGATTGCTAAAGGAGGATTCGGATATGTATTTTCGGCAACCTGGTTAGATGGCAAACGAATTATTGTTTATGATGGAAAAAATTATATACAATCACGTCATAAATCAAGTATGGTAGCTCTTAAGACCTTACCAGGATCTCAAACAAGTTCCGCCGATTTTTTACGAGAAGTAAGTTATTTAATATGCTATTAGCCTTTCATATCGAATAAAAATCATTTACATCAATAATTTTTTGTTTTTATAAGTTTAAAAATCATATGGAATGTAGATTAACGGGAAGTAGACTTGAAATATACGGGCTAACTCAAAACTCAGCTACAAATCAATATTTAATGGTATTTCAGTATGCAAATAATGGAAACCTTCGCCATTATTTGAAGTTAAATTTTAAAAAACTTATTTGGAAGGATAAGTTGTTACGATTAATTGACATTTCAAAAGATTTAATTAAAATTCATGAAGCAGGGTATATTCATTGTGATTTTCATAGTGGTAATATTCTTCAACATAAAGAAGAATTATGGCTTGAAAAAATTATAAAGTCTTACATTGCAGATCTAGGATTGTCACGAAATTATAAAGAGTCTACATTGAAAAAAGGAATCTATGGAGTTTTGCCTTATATTGCCCCAGAAATTTTGTTAGGTCAAAAGTATACACAAATGGCAGACATATATAGTTTTGGAGTTGTTATGGCAGAAATAACTACTGGAATTCCACCATTTGACGGCTATTTGTTTAATGATGATTTAGCAATAAAAATTTGTAGTGGATTAAGACCAGAATTTGCACCAGGAACGCCCGATTTCTATATCGAATTAGCGGAATCATGCATGAATTCAGATCCGCAAAAACGGCCTACGGCGAAAATGCTTTATGATGAATTTTCAAAATGGTATAATTTTATGAACGAGCAGGATACGGATGATGAAATGGACATGTTTGAGGAATCAGATGATGAATTAGATGAGAAATCTGAGATAAGTAATAAATTCTGGGAAGCCAATGATATAATTGAACAGCTACCAATAATAGAACAGAAAAATTTAGATAATGTGTATACAAGCCAGTTTATTGATGTTGATAAAATTTCTCAACGATTTAGTGAAGAAGTTAAATCGGGAGATATAGAAGGTAACTATACGTTCTAAAAATTTTATCTAGAATTTTTTATCGATATTTAAAGACTAATCCACGATCATTGATGTTTTAGATTCAGGTCTTATTAACTTACGTATAAAATGATATGTTTTAATAGTTGTAATTGATTTATTTATAATCACATTATTTTGATTGGAATTAACGTATTAATTCTGGCGGCTTATGACAAGATCAGATTCCTATTAAAATATATAATCTATTACAACCCACATAGACTCTTGTATTAATAATTCTAACGCTAAAATCTAGCCTACTATAAAAGCTCACAAGAAAGTCCTTCAAATTTTATAAATATAAATAAATTCTCAGCTTAATCTGTTACATTAATTAAAGAATAAAAAAAAATACTGAAAGATGCTTAGGGTTTTATGTATCTTCCTGAATACGATTTTCTAACGATCGAAATAGTGCACAAACATTATGTAATTTTTTGATGTTTCTATGGTATTATGGAGAAATCAATTGTACGAATAGTGGTATTATTGAGTTTTGCTTAAGTATCACTCTCAATGAGATTTGCTAATAATTGTAACGATGCTTAATTGCGACGACAAATCAAAACAAAAGCCTTAATCAATGCAGTACTTGAGTAATTTTTATAATTTCTATTTAATATTAACGTAATGTATTTATACAATTGTCAATTGTAATCATTAGTGAAATTTATTATAAGTGCTAAATCAATTTTAATATTACCACTGTTAAATAAAAACAATGAGATTAGTAGTAACAATGGTTTAAAAATATTGAATATGCCGCATTAAAATTCAAATTTATTGAAAAACGAGAACAGAAAAAATTAATTTAAATTTGATAATTCTTATTTTAAATGTCAAATAATAATAATAATAATAATAATAATTATATTGCTACTAGTGATTGTTCAACTTCAATTAATCAAAAAAAAAAAACTATTCATAAGGTCGACCTCAATTAGAAATACGATTCCTTTCCATTCGATGTAAATATTATTCTAGCTTTGCAAAGAGAATACCAGTCGAATTTGAATCACACTTAGACAATGAATGTCTATTGTTCATGAACAATCTAAATCGACATTAAGTAAAGTTCGCGAAAATATCAGTCATAGGACATCATGTCCTAAATGACTTATAAATCAAATGAGTTGACTCACCTAGTTTTATATATAAATTTAGAATTTAACTATAGCCCGTTCTTTTCGTTAGTTAGGGTTGGGGTGAGGTGAGAGTAATGCATAGGCGAGAAAAAGAGTTTATAGTAAAATTTAGCAAATAATTTTTCTTGTTAGATCGCGAAGTGTAGTTTCATAAACAAAATTATGTGCCACAAGCGATTTTTTCCTACGACCTGATTGGTTTATCAGGTAGGTGCGTTATAACGCACATGTACTAAATTATATAGTTCATAAATTTATATAAAAAAATTATTTAAATTAAATTTATTTTAAAATATACGTAAACCTTTCATTAAATTTTAAATATATATTCTTTACATTTAATAATCTTTAATTTAAAGTTTAATTTCATAATTTTAAGTAGTTCAAAAAGAATATTTCTTTAAAGTTGATTAATTCTTTATTATATTCTTTGATTAAATGACTGGCACACCCTAAGCAATAATATGATTGGTTAAAGTAATCGTTTAAAAATATGAAAGATGTATTAAATAAATGCTAATTGAAAGTCAAAGAGGAGGTTCTTCTGATTCTGGCAGTATAGTTTCGGTCAACAGAAACCTCATAATGCCAGAAAGCGTTTATGCACTAACCAGTTTTCAATGATTCTTTCATTTTTGATATATTATCAAAATTGAACGTTAATGTCTACAATAAAGAAAAATTAGTATGATAAAAACATTGAAAAATATATCATGTGTGAAAACTTATATTAAAGACATCTAGTCCGCTTATCAATTATTCAAGGAAACAAATATAACGATAAAAAAATGTAAAAATTATATAGCTACCAGATCCGTATGGTATGGTATGGTGTGTATGTATATTTAATATAATAGAAGATCAATATGGTAGGGATGTTACAGTCCGTCCTGGTCTGGTCTCGGTTCAAAAGACCGGGTCCGAGCAGCGGACCACAAACTGGACCAAATTTCATAAACTGGTCCATGAACCGGTCCTAGTTCAGTCCGGTTCAAGGACCGGTCTACCTGCAGCCAATAGGAATGGAGAATTTTGACTATCGTAACACACATCGAATATCTATAATGTTCTTTTGTCAAGATCGATCACTGATAATACGTTTACTTAAACGTGCTTTTCTACTTGACTTTATGTTTTTATTTTCGAAAAAAAAGCAAAATTTTCATTTTTTGATAAGTCAAAATGCCTTTTGATCTTTCGTTCGAAGTCATTTTGAAACATTATATAGCATTACTTAAAATGGAACTACCAATATTTATTTAATGACACCTTTATTATAATGGTATCAAGAAACTATTTTTACTATTTTATTATTAAAGCAATTGATTTTTATACTTTCTAAAGATAAGTATGATCATTTATTCAATTTCTCCTATTCCTTTGCTGATCCAACTTTTAACGCAAAGACACGCCCTTGCTGTTTCAGAATGGAGACGATTACGAGTTCTGGAAATAGTGTTACCGGCCACGGAGAATGCTTGTTCACAAGCAACGCTAGTTGCTTGGATACTTAGATAGTCCGATGCCATTTTTGAGAGAATCGGGTAAGTTTTTTGATTCGCTTTCCACCATTCCAATGGGATTGTGTCTTCTTCAATAGTTTCCATTGCAATATAACGATCTAATTCATTAGTGATGGTTGATTCTTCATTAGTATAGTTAGGAACCGAGGATTCTACAGTTTCGAATTTGTTATGCCACTTCCAAAAAAACTTTCGAGCGGTTTTGATCGGACTTTCTTCAGCATTATTAGAGACAGATGAAGTTTGTTGATATTCATTTATATATTGGCTCATAATTTCTTGGACTGTTGTCTTGGCGCTAATAGCTTCTTCTTTGCTAAATATTTTAAATTTGGCGCGAGGATCAAGAACAGCAGATACAACAGAAGGTTCATCCATTATGGCCCAATATTCTTCGATTTTTTGACGAATTGATGTAGCAGCCAGATGTTGAGAAAATTCTTCTTTTTCAATATAGGTATCTAAGTAGTTTTGAATACTTAAAAAAACTAAACGGATATCACCTATGGTTGGGTACGATGATGCTGAAAGTAATTTTGTCGCAGCCTCAATTGGTTCTAACAGAGTAAGCACGTCCTAAAAATTATTGTTAGTTTATTATTTATTTTATTTATTTTTATTTAAATTACTTTTTTACTTACCTTTAAATTTTGTTGTTCATTAATATTTGGATATAATAAATCAATTGATGGATGGTCTGCTGCAAGCAATTTAAGAGGTGTTTCCATTTTTTTCATTTTTTGCAACATGTAATATGTGCTATTCCACCTGGTATCGACGTCTAACTCAGGTTTAAGGTATGGAATTCCTTTAAGTTTGCATAGGCCACGTAAATCATCACAGAGACGAGTTGATACTCTAATTTTCGACATTAGGTTTCAGACTTTTTCTACTGACGAGCAAACCATTCTTAATCCTTGTTTTGCAGCCAGATTAAGTACGTGAGCTGCACAACGATAGTGCGAAAACCCGATTCTATCAAATTCATGTTGCAATTCTTCCGCGATTAACTTTCCACAAATGATCATTGCGGATTCATTATCTGTGGTAAGCGCCAAGGTTTTGCCTTTGATATTAAAATTAGAAAGGAGGTTATTAATGGCGTCTGCCATATTTATACCTGTATGTCTGTCATTAAAAGGAATAATATCCAAAAGAAAATGCCGCATTTTCCAATTAGTATCCACATAATGAATAGTGACACCGAGGAATGCCTCAAAATTTCGGGACATCCACATATCAGCGGTCAAAGAAACTTTTCCAGGGATTCTCACAAGATCATTAACCACTCTACTTCGCCTAATTTCAAATTCATCAACTATCATCATTTTCGCGGCTTGTCGTGTTGGAACTACATAACGAGGATCAATAAAACTGATAAATTCGTTAAAATGTTGATTCTCAATGACAGTAAAGGGTTGTTGGTCGGCAATAATCCAGGTAATCAATTTTTTGTCTCTTTTTTTTTGTTCGTTATCACTATATGGATCTGTCCTAGGAAAAGGGAGAATAGTTTGACGTCGTGCAGGTGCCATAATTTTATGTTTATAAAGATGTCTTCGTAAAGTCGAAACACCAGTGGTTTTTGAGAAAACTTGTTTGCACTTTAGGCATACAGGAACTCCAGGATGGTCAGTCGTTTTGGTATCAAAATGGGGCCAAATCGATGAACTCTTTGTCTTTCTTGGTCTATAATTACTTTGGGACGGCAAACCAATAGTGTTGGTTTCTTGAGATACTTGACTATTGGTGTCAGACATACTATCTTCTTCAAATAGATCATTAATATTTTCAGGGCTAAAAGGTATATAATTTTCAGGAAGGTTGGATTCCGCCTTTTTTTTTTTTCAATGAGAAATTAAAAACAAGGATGAGGTATGTACATTTTTTATATATTTTATTGTTATTAAGTGTTTAATTTTATTATTAATTTTTTTCATTCTTATTTTAGATATTAGTCACGATCAATATATTACTTTTCTTCCTAATTGCATTATCTGGAGAATTTTTTTTTAAGGCCACGAGATTATTGATCCTTTTTTTTGAACACGATTAACACGATTAAACTATTTGGTATCATTTATTTTTAGCGGTCTCTTTATTATCACGATTTATCTCAAATTGGCTTATCAGCGTATGCGCGATGGTTTTAAAAAAAAAATTTTATCAATTACTGTGCTATTATTCGTGTGGTTCTGGTTACTAACTTGTATTGGATTATAGATCCTTTTTTCTTGTTAAAAAACTTTTTTTTTTTAGATTTTATCAGTAATGGCAACAAGAAGCATGATTAGCAAAGTAGTATCAAACCAGTTGCTTTAATGAGAAATTCGAGTTTTAGAAATTTAAGTCATGGGAATTATAATGTAATATCCAAACAATGATGAAGGCATTATATATAAAATGTGAAGTAGCAGTAAGTTTCTTTATTTTATTAAAGAAATGTATTTGATTTATGATTTCATTAATATTCTTGTTTTGTGAATTTTGATTTAAATAAAAAAAATATTATACGATTTACCCCAAAAAATCAAATTTTATATTGAGATTTTGAATGAACTATATTCTAGCGATTATATTGTATTATGTGATTTTTTTTATATAAATAAAAATGAAAGTATAATCTTTATTATTAGTAAGAAAAAGATAATCGCAAAACAGTAACGGATATAGAAACTAACCTGTTTGGGCTGTCAGGAACCAGTAAAATTTTTAATTAAAGGTTATACACGAAAACCAATTCCGGTAAATCGATTTCGACTGAAGAATGTGCTTGCAATATTATTTGAGAACAAGTTTTATTTAGCTTTAATCGCACGGTTATGTAGAATAATGGACGTACTGTACATGTACTACGTATAAATCTTGTTCACGTAATATCGAAAGATTATCTGTTATAAATTGATTGTAAAGTTGATAAACATCTACGTACTTCCCTGCAAGTTGAAACGCTTCGCTACTACTGTCATTATTTTCTGCTTTAAGATAATGATCTTCGAAATAATTAAATTATTATGTAATCGCAGAATTTATTATGGACAGACCGATTTGGACTGGTCCCAATTTATGGACCGTGGACTGCTTAGACCGGTTCAAAAGACTGGTTCAGACCGCAGTCCTTGCCGGACCGTAACATCCCTACAATATGGTACGGTTTGATAAAATTGCATCCATACCATACTGACCTGGCATGTCGTACTGGGATATTCGGTCAACTATGTTTAACAAAACTATATGCAGTATATTATACATAAATTAATTATTGAAAATTTTTTTGAAATTAGTGATCGAGATAGTGATCAGAATAATGAATCGAGTTATTTGTCACTTTTTATATATATATTTTAATAGTAAAGAATGAGTTGAATGTTTTTGATGTCTAGAGCGAATTGCTTTACTTTTTTCAATTATTTTAGCATAAATCCTTTCTTGAACATGTTTATAACAAAGGTACGTTAAAAAATTTATGCTCTATAGTATTAAATTTTTTTACCTGCATTGTAAATATCTCTCTTTGAGTAGTTCACAATATGAAACAGAATTTTTGTAAAGAATCATGAGTAGTGATGTGCCATTTATATGATACCTGAAAAATTTTAGCGTACAGTACGTACAGTACGTACAGTACGTACTGTACGTATAGTTCTTTTCTGGCATCTGATTGGCTGGAGCAAGTGATCGGCAAAAATTTTAGCGTACAGTACGTACAGTACGTACAGTACAGTACGTATAGTACTGTACGCGGCACATCACTAATCATGAGTCAACTTGAAATTTAAATATAAATGTTAAAAAAATTTCAACGTAACTTTGTTATTAACGTGTTTAAGAATGGATTTATGCAAAAACATTTGAAGAAAGTAAAGCAATTCGCTCTAGACATCTAAAACATTCAACTCATTCTTTACTATTAAAATATATATACAAAGTGATGAACAACTCGATTCATTATTCTGATCACTATCCTGATCACTAATTTCAAAAAAATTTTCAATAATTAATTTTTATATGGTACTGCATATAGTTTTGTTAAACATCGTTGACCGAATACCCAATGTCGTACCATACTGATATTCTATAATCCCTTCAAAATTGAACGTTATGTTTACAATAAAGAAAAATTAGTATGATAAAGGCATTGAAAAATATATCATGTGTGAAAAACTTATATTAAAGATATCTAGTCCGCTTATCAATTATTCAAGGAAACAAATATAATGATAAAAAGATGTAAAAATTGTATAGCTCCCCAGATCCGTATGGTATGGTATGTTGTGGATTTTATCAAAGCGTACCATACTGTTCTGCTAATATATATATTTAATATAATAGCAAATCAATTTGGTACGGTTTGATAAAATTGCATCCATACCATACTGATCTGGCATGCCATACTCATATTCTATAATCCCATATATCAAAAATGGTACTTGAACAATTTTCTGGTCACGTGATCTTCCGACGTCAATTAGCCAATTAAAAATCAGAATCAGGTGTAACGTAAAGAAATTCAAAACAAACGTTTGTTTTACAAAATTCGTATTTATCGTAAGATTTATACTAGCAAATCATCTAACAAAAAATTTCTCGCACAATTTTGTTATATAATACTCCTTCTAACCACCAACATGAACCCAAACCCTAACGAAATCAATTTTTTCTCAAAGACAATTGATGCCGAAAGTCACGCGACAGGAAAATCGCCTGTCAATTTAATTGCATAGCTACCAGATCCGTATGACATTAGGGTGGGACATCAACTAAGTAATCAAAACTATGTTGGCAACATTGATCAATTTACTATGATCAAATTTTATTGGCGAAATTAATAGTAATAAATTGAATATTATTTTTATATCAAAAAATATACATATTTCTAAAAGATTCAGACGAAAACTGCACTTATTTTTCGAATTTTTTTTTGAACGAAGAGCATTCATTAGAATTATCTCGAAGTTTAATGTTGAATTTTTTGCGAAAGCTTTAAGTAAATATTAACTTAAGGTTTCGAGATTTTTTTTTTACTCTAAATCAATAAAATTAAGAAGACATTTTATTAGATTCTATAAGACGAATGCCAAAACTTATACGTTGACACAAAATTATCAACATTTGTTTTATTCTCTAGCATTTTATAAGCAATTTGTGAAAGTTTCAAGGTAATTTGATGCCTTGACGAGAAGTAGAATCGGCTTGAAATTTTTTTTTTTTGTATTAGTAAAAAATTTATCGCTGTTTGTGTAATATAAAAATCTGTGATATGTAAAATTTCATAGTTTGCTAACATAGTATTGATGTCTCACCCTAGTATGGTATGGTATGGTGTAGATTTTATCAAATTGTACCATACTGTTCTGCTAATAAATATAATAGCAGATCAGTATTGTAACTATTAAGGCGGAAGAGCGTATACCAAACATGGCGTCGACCCGAAACTAGTTTCGGATTTTTTAAAAAAAATCGAAACTCCAAAACCCGAAACCCCGAAACTATAATCCGAAACCCAAACCTATAATCCGAAACTCAAAAATATAATATTGAAGCCTTTAAAACTTATTATAAAGTTGATTTATTTTTAATGAACCCAAAATATAAAATTATTTTTGAATAATTTATAACATTAGGCCACGCAAAGTTGATTTTTCGTTTTGCATTACATGGATTTCAAAATTCGGGACNAACAAGGAACCAAAAAATTGGGCCGGCAGTCATATTTTTCCTGTCAGTCCTATCGGACGATTACGGGAAATTAAGGTCTCCATCGGGTGACACCGGATGAAAATAATTATTGTATAAATTTTTTGCCACATTTAGAATTCATTCAATTATTAACGTTGTGAGGAAAAATAGATGTCAAAAATCGAACAATTGGCACAATTGGGATCTAAAAAAAAAAAATTGAAAAAATTGAAAAAATGGAACGGCGGGTAATGCAAAACGAAAAATCAACTTTGCGTGGCCTTATATAGATCATTTTCTTAATTATGTTTTTTTTCACTGCCTCGGTTTGTTCGGGTTTTTTTTTAAAGCTGGTCAACTTAATTTTAATATCATACCTTATTACAATTGATTTCAAAATTCTAGGGCGATAGAAAAAATTGCCAATGTGAATCGATAAGTATTTGATGGCTTTTGATGCCAATTATTTATTTAATTCTGCGATAAGGCCGTTTGAAGTTGATTCTTTGGTTAACATCACTTTTCCAGGGCTCACGGGGGGTAAAATGAAACGAACATATGAAACGAACATATAAAAATGAACAAAGATGGTCTAATTTCATTGGTTGATATAAATCAGGTGACTGGCGAGAGTCATCCAGCGTTTTGATTGGCTGTTCGTTTTCGGAGGAGACTTCAACTGGGGGTGATGTTAACCAAAAAATTAACTTCAAACGGCCTAAGTTAGGCCGTTTGAAGTTAATTTTTTGGTTAAACATTACCTCCCAGCTGAAGTCTCCCCCCACCTCCCCCGAAACCGAACAGCCAATCAAAACGCTGGATGACTCTCGCCAGTCACCTGATTTATATCAACCAATGAAATTGGTCCATCTTTGTTCATTTTTATATGTTCGTTTCATGTGTTCGTTTCATTTTACCCCACTCCCGTGAGCCCCGGAAAAGTGATGTTAACCAAAGAATCAACTCAAACGGCCTTATTAATTCTATCATTAGTAGATATGGACGTACTAATTACTTATTATTACTTGATATTCTATCCAATTTTTATGTTGTAAGTAAAAAAAACTGATGCTTGCAAAAGCAACCTTGATTGTCAGAATATAAGCTCCGGAATTATACCTTTCATGTTATACTTGTGAGTCATAATAACAAAAAAGGACTGCACGCATGCAATAAATTGTTGGATGCATTCCGGCCCAAATAGCACTGGATATTCAAATTTTATTGTATTCTTTAAGGATATAAGTTATATAACATACATCGATGTATATTGAAGAGATACATAGCATACATCAGTGCATTTGAAAGAGATATAAAAACATTAATGCAATAAATGTATATGGAAGTTTGGGTAGTTTTTGATGTCGGGTGTCGGGTGAGGTTTCGAGCTTCGGATAAGGTTTCAGAAATTATAATCCGAAGCCTGAAAGTTTCAGATTTGGCACAAAAGAGTTTCGGCACCAACTTTGGAGAGAATAAACAAATAAATTATTGATGGTTTGGCAGTTTCGGTGATTCGGTTAGGTTTCGGTTTTCGGTTCAGGTTTCGGGTTTCGGTTGAGGTTTCGAGTTTCGGATAAGAAACCCGAAACTTTCGGAATCGCCAAAAAAGGTTTCGGTGCCATCTCTGGTGTATACGTTTTACCAATTTAACTCTAATAGTTACTAGGAGATAAGTTTCTGATTTGCTCGAATAAAGGTCTCTTCAGTACTACACTAGCTACTTCCTTTATTTTTCTTAAGTAAAATCGAAGAGAACTTCTCTACTTGTATTCTATTGTATTGTTTTTATTGGGTTGTATCATATTGGATTCCCTTTATTGAAGTCAAGTTCATTCGTTTATATAGATTTGAATTTAATATACAACACGCTAATGCGTTGTTTGGCACGTTAACGTGTTGTTTAACACGCTACTTGACGGTACAACTAAACCTAACACGTTGATGTGCTATTGAGAATGTTTATAATCTGCGCCCTTAACATGCATACGTGCTAACACGTCAACGTGTTATGAAGATTTTACAAAAAAGGGTGATTATTGTCAATCATCAAGTTTAAACGAATTTTTGACTAACATTTAATGAATTATACAAAAATAGAAATGAAGTTATCTATGTCAATCATCAGGTTTACACGAATTTTGACTAACATTTAATGAATTATACAAAAATAGAAATGAAGTTATCTATAAAGAGAAGATCTATCTACAAGGGGGTAACCTAATCGGGAAATTCGAATCTTCTAATATCACAATTTCAAATTGTGACAGTTTGGTATGATTTTTAAATATATGTACCATACTATTTTGATACTATATTTACACTGATCAATAAGGCCACGCAAAGTTGATTTTTCGTTTTGTATTACATGGATTTCAAATTTCGGGACAGACGGACGGTTTTTTTTTTTTTAATACAGTATGTTCACTTTTAAGGTTATACAAGGTTTATTTTTCATTTTGCACAACAAGGAATCAAAAATTGGGCCAGCAGTCATATTTCTCCGTCAGTATTCTAGTGTTCGGATCTGCTAGATTTTTATCCTGATTATTTGGATAATATAGATAACGGATAATGATTTGTTCAACAGATAATTTATCCAGATAATTACTTTAATTTCAGATAATTATCTATAGATAATCTGTATTAATATATGTGGGATTATGCTGAAAATGTATTATGCTAAAAATTTGGGTCTCTATTTAAACCTATAATACCTACTAAAACCCACATACAGTATACTCTTTTATTAATAAATCTACACCCTAACTATAAAAAAAAAAGACCACAAAAAAGGCCCTAAAAAATTTACAATTTTCATAATAAAATATGAAAATTTTTTAGCATAATCCTTTTTCAGCATAATCCCCAACAATTATTATATAAATAAATAAATATATATATGAGATTCAAATGGAGTCAATTTGGAAAGAAGTGTTCAATTATTATCAAAAATCACCTGGCATGAACCATATGAATGGAATGGTTATAATATCATTGCCAAAATGGAATCGTAATTAAAATGGTTTGGACTTACATTTATTGATGAATCAAAAATGCATATATCAGATAATAACTATTAATAAAAATGTATATTTTAACATTTGATCAATTTCACTATTTCACCGTTCACTATTTATATTGTTGGGATTATGCTAAAAATGGATTATGCTGAAAATTTTTATATTTTATTATGAAAATTGTAAATTTTTTTAGGGCCTTTTTTGTGGTCTTTTTTTTATAGTTAGGGTTAGGGTGTAGATTTATTAATAAAAGAGTATATGTAGGTTTTAGTAGGTATTATAGTGTTATAGAATAGGTTTTAATTTTGGTAGAAATTAGTTTGAAAATTAGAACTTAATAAGGAAATTTTGTAATAACTGTATTTAGTAATAGTGATATGCGAAATTGATGTGCAATGACACTCAATGATGCTTAGCGACGCTTAACGACGCTTAGCGATGCTTAATGACGCTTAGCGACGCTTAACGACGCTTAGTGACGCTTAATGACGCTTAGCGACGCTTAACGACGCTTAGCGACGCTTAGCTCAATAGATATATAAACCCACCTTATTTCCCTTAGTTTTAGACAGATCCAGACATTGTATTTTATCTTTACCTTTATATTATTTATCCTCCTCTCTTATTATTAATAAACTCTTGGGATTTCTAAGGAACAGACACCTTGGAATAGCCCTCTTGTTCAATTAATAAACTCTGTATTATCTCTTGTTGTTTTATACCGAACTGCCTCAGAGAAGTGTGTAGTTTCTTACAGACATAAAAGAAACTATACTACCCTCTTGCACACCGCTTCACGCCCTAAGTAAGGGATCTTAGGAGCCGTGTGATTGTTACTCTATCGGAATTAAAGAAGGCTTCCGGTACTGTAACAATAGGTTTAAATAAAGACCCCAAATTTTCAGCATAATCCATTTCCAGCATAATCCCCACAATAATTATATATTTTTTTTATTATTATAAAATTATCGTTAGTCAAAAGTGTCCTGTATATTTTTACTATCATTTTGTTCATATAATGAGAAAATGTCGTATACTTTTTTTAATTGTCGCTATTTTCAAATTACAGGCTGTGAGAATATTTATACGTACGATGTACAAATTGTAAATGTTTAATTGCTTGCTTGGAAAGCAAGAGAGTGTATATGAATTTAACCTTTTAAAGGTATGTGTTTGTGAATATTTAATATATATTAGCATACTGTTATTGATGCTGCTAAATTTTGATTCGCTTGTGAATGAAGTCACAAGGCGGGACATTATTGCAAGTCACCGGACCTTCTGTGTGATAGCAGATCACTGACGAAATGGTATTTTAGGTAACCTGATGATCTGCATCGATCTCTTTGTTCTTTGATTTTTCTGCTTGACATTTTGTCCAGCTATCCCCCACCTCGCCCCAAAGGAAAAGGAAAAGAAAAGGAAGAAAGAAGAGGAAGAAAGTGGGGCTAAGCAGAAAGGGGTGATACATTACCAAGAGTCACTGGATTTGTCGTGAAGATAAAAAGCAACAAACAAAGAGATCAAAGTACTATCCTCGAAAAGATCTGCTCACATGATGTCCTGCAGCTTGTTCTGCGACCCCCATCCCATACTGTATGACATAGTTTGCATAAAAGGACGTGACTGTAGTTATGAAGGTTGGTCACGACTGTTGTGTGCGAGGAAGGAACACACGATGAGACGAGCAATAATAAAGTATAGTAAATGCGAACTTGGAAAATCAGTTCTATCTTGTCATGGGTAATGTCAATGTCAAAATCAGATCTTTAGAATATTATATACATTGGTGTAATAGCAATCACCATCAGCAATTAAACAGTGACTATGAGAAATAAATTACAGAATCAGGTAAAAGTTAGACTAACAATATTATGTGAAACTATATAATGAGCAAGTGTTATATCGGATGTGAAGATGTAACATGAGAAGTTTCTATATGTATTCACATTTTGCTTCGACATATGCATTTATCTAATAAGATGCAAGGTTTTGTGTATGAAAACCATTTAAATTGCGATATAGCTATACACTACGTGAAATCTCCAATATCACTCCGTTCCTGGTATGAAGCTTCATATTAAATATGGAATATATTAATTTGTATTAACATTTATCACGGGTATACTATGTACCATTAAAGTTGTTATTGGAGCAAAATTCCAGAACAACCCAGGTTATACTTCAGTTTAAAGATAGAGTATGTTGAGATCTCAAGAAATATATAATATCCCGGAGCAAAGTTATTACTTAAAACCCAGGTTGCTCCATATATGGAATGATCTAAAGCAATCCTGGGTTGCTCCATATGGATTATCTTGCATGAATTAAAACTAGCGCATCTATAATTGATTTAATAGTTAAAATATATGACACAATTCTGCGATAAACAAAATTTATATTATAGGTTTATCTAGTACGAAATATATGTCTAATAATTAACAGATAATCTAGATAGTTATCTGGATAATGGAATTATGAGCAGATATAGATAACAGATAATGTTTTCTTTCAACAGATAATTATCTTTAGATAAACAGATTATCTAGATCCGAACACTACAGTGTTCCAAGTTGAAAAATTTTTCAATCAATTAGTTGCCAACTATAATTGCAACAGATATCACGTGACTGAATAATCGATTAGTTGTTTGGTTGTTTAAATTGTTTAGTTGTAAGTTGTATAGTTGATATTACAAAAAATATTTATATTTAAAATTATAGTAATGATAACTTACAGATTTAGCAAAGCATTAGAAATCAAACCAAATAATGCATTTTCAAAGACTTCATGGTGATCCGTTAAGCAGATTAGTTTTGATTTCATATTTAACATATAATTACAAATTGAACCAGACATGTGCAATTAATAACTAGTTATAAACAGGCTGTTTTTCATAGGGCTAGAGCTTATATTTTGAATTTAAAAATTGAAACTTATATAATCATCAAAATTTGCAGTATAATATGAATAAAAATTTAATCGTTAATTTGTTAGTTTTAAGTACATATAAATTTTAAGTGACGTAAGCATACAGACATAGACTTGATTTAATAAATTCATAAAGTTATAAAACAACAATCTCAGCCATTAACTAAACCTATTATATACATGTACTTTTCAATTTTTATATCTGATATAATAAAGTATATATAAGATATTATACAGTATATTAAACTTTGGTAAAGACTTTTGAATATATATATTTATAGCGACATCTGTCAATTAAACATTGCCCTATGTTGATGAAAATTGATCAAATGTCTCACAAATCATGAGCCATATCTCAACCATTCTAATCCAAACACTAAATGCTTATCTGAAAGAGCTTGTTAGAATGGTTTTATAATGCAACAATAAAGAGCTAGTAGGATGATTATTTAACATAACCATAAGGAGTTTTTAGAATGGTTATTTATCACTAACTATAAAGAGCTTTAGAATTATTATTCTTTAACACTAATTATAAAAAATTATTAGAATGATATTATTTAACACTAATCATCAAAAGTTGTTAGAATGATTAATTAATATGGCAGATTAAAATAAATTCCAGATTAAAATGTAATTATAATAAAAAATCTCAAAAAATAAATGTTTTTAGGGTACATTTTTTAGTGTTAGGGTTGGGGTTAGGATTCATTTTTTTTTGTTTTAACCCCTTCTGAGGGGACACCGGATGGAGTACTTTTTTATTCAAATTTCAGAGGTCATATTACATCATATTACATTTTTATTAGGGAATTCCTAACTACGCTAAACCTCCCTCTATCGTCCATTTACCCGTAGGGATTTCCAGCAGGCCTTCCACGCCGGTGCCCGTACCTTCTCGGATCTTAGGTGGCTTTAAGGACTACACATCCACCAGGTCGCTTTATAGGTCAGCCATTTTTCGTCAACCTCGGGAACCACTTTCCATCTTGGTCGGTGTAGTATCGTCAGGTGCCCTTTCTATTTTCCTTTTATAGTGGATAGTCCTTATGTTTACGACGTTTCTTGTCAGATTATTTTCCTTTTCTGAATGTCACACAACTTCTGTGGCTATGTCATGCAGCTCTCTTATCGCTGTAGTACCTTCGTCCATAAATGGGAAGAGATGCGGTTCCTCATCATAGATCTTGACACTCGTGATCCTAGCACGGTTTTTGTCATCCACTGGACTCGAACCGGCGACCTTACGAGTGCGACCCTGGAGCACTAACCACTGCGCTATCTGACTCAGGGTCGTTAGAGTTCATTTTAAAGTAAAGTTATAATAAACAAGTATTTGTGGGTTTTAGAAGATTAGTAGGTTAAGTAGAAAATATAGATTTCATTTTAATGCGACATTTAACGCTAACTATAATGAGCTGTTAAAATTATTATTTACACTATCATTAGGAGAAAAAAAAACTTCCATCTACCGTACCACAATGAGCAAAAGACTCCTTTCTGAATACTCCCATGCAAGTGATCCGGGTATTTTGCATGGCATATTTTTTTTAACCAAATATAATACCCGGGTACTTTGCATTATTTGATATAGGATTTTGTAAAAGACCCGGGTATATTATATTTATTAATATTGTAGTATCAAGCAGTTCCCCCAATGAGATTTGATAGTGATCGAGGTGTTGCTTAATCATTCGATTAATCGAATTTAATTGAAATGATTTTATACCGATTTTGTCAGAAATTCATTGTGCAAAATGCGGAGTAACTACAAAATACCCCACACAAAATACCCCTGTCAAAAGATCCTACCGCACAAAATACCCGTTACTGAAAGAAATACCCGGGGTACTTTGTAAGTTTTTGATCAAGGATTTTGTATTAGACCCCGAGTCTTTTGCTCAGTGCGGTACGGTAATTACTTGCGACCCTTCTTTAGTAAGATTATACATATACTCACATGACTGTCATCTTCATTCGATACTATTTTACATATCGCTTATTATATAATGGAAATTGAAAAGACGTAGATAGTTCACCTATATTTCGCAGAATATTATAACCACAATATAGAACTTGGATTTGTATACTGATTAATCGATTAATCGATTAGTTGATTAGTTAAACATAATCAACTATTAATCGATTTTCTAAAAATTTTCAACTAACTCATCGATTATGATTTTTTTCCCGATTCGTAACACTAGTTAAACCTAATCTATCATTTAATGGTAGGTCTAATATACAGTAGTGATTTAAAAAAAAGGTCGATTCAAATATAATATATAAAACGATTCAAGTATAATTAAAAAAATTGAAACATATGTCACCAAAAGAACCACTTAAAATTATTAATCTCATTAATAAATATGAACTATGTTTATTATTATTATTAGTATTATTAATCTTTTACATCAAGAATCGTCCGAATCATTTTTCAATTGAAAAATGACAACTGTAAATAAAATACTGACTCTATGATTGGTACGCGGAGCAATTCATATTGTATACGAAGAATGGTGCCTTTATGCTTTGAAGGATACCCAGTTGGTGTAAACACATTGAAAACTGGCAAAGTTGAAATAAAAAAATGCACACCAGATACATCTCAACCCGAGAAGCATAATTAATTATCAATCAATGGTTGTGATTCCTGTTATATCATTATGATTAATAATAATAATTGTTTAGTTGATTAATATAAATTATATTAAGTTTATAACTAGTTGATAACTAGTTGATAACTAGCAATTGATTGAAAATCGAACTAGTTGATAATAAATCGATTAGTTGTTTAAATTTTTTTTTTAAATCGATTAGTTGAAAAGTTGCTAACTAGTTGGTTTTTCAACTAATGATTTGGAACACTATTGTCAGTCCTATCGGACAATTATTGGAAATTAAGGTCCCCATTGAGTGACACCGGATGAAAGTAGCAGGAAAAAAAAAAAAGCAAAAAAAAAAAAATTTGAAAAAAATTGAAAAAATTGAAAAATGGGACGGCGGGTAATGCAAACTGAAAAATCAACTTTGCGTGGCCTAAGGTATGGTTTGAAAAATTGCATTCATACCATACTGATCTGGTATGTCGTATCATACTGATATTCGCAATACCGATCTGCTCACCCATGCAAATTTGCAAAAACTATACAATTCTGATCATCCATACCATACTGATCTGTTATAATCTAGATATTTTACACCCCTTCTGATTATCTTTATATCGAAACTAGAATAATCAGTTGGAACCTTTTATTAATCACATATAATTCTACAAATAATTTTTAAGAATATTAAAACCAAATATAAAAGAAAATACTCTTTATAAACCTCAATACATAATGTACAGCACAGGATAAACAAATAAACATTTATACACATATACAACTTTATTACAAAACCTGGCGACAAAGTCGCCAAATATGCAAATCTAGTTACTGTATAATGAAGTGAATTTAATTTAATCATTATCATTATTCTTGTTGTTATGAATAATTTTAAAATATTAATTATATAATGATCAAAACTATAGTATTTTCGAAAATAAAATTATTTCGGCAATTAAATTTAATTAAATTTATATCCCTAGTCAGGGTGAAGCGAGAGCCGGACATTTTCAAAATTCAGTAGAGTAGGCTTTCACCTCGCTCCCCTCAGCCCCAGCCAAAAATGCAACGCACATAATAAATTTAAAACAAATGCATCATATATTTTGCAATTATCGACCTTACGAATATTTTTTTTCTTTAGAAAAATTTGTATATGAGAAGTATGAATAACTTTATAGAATGACATTAAATAAAACGCAAGTTAACAAATCATTTAATAGTTAAAAATTAATCACATGATTTAAGATCCTAAATGCAAATAGCTTTAAATTAACTTATACCGGGGTTTGGAAAGATTATTCTAAATTTCTTGTGTTAACTTTGTTTAAATTAAAATTGATCGCATGCCATTAATGAATGTATACAGTATACAAACAAAATTACGATGTATTACATTACATAATTCAATTGAACTATATGAGAACAGTTCCAGTTCTGAGTTTGTTCTACAATATAAAAATACCAATTCTTGTTACCAATTTTTACCACTAAAATCTCTCATGAAACCACGTTAGAATTCTTGATATCATCATTGATCGATTTTTTAAATATGTATGTACCTTAATTTAGTATGTATGACTTGAATTTTTTCTTAGAAAATTTCACGGAATTTCTATCTATATTACTAAAGTTATAAAATGTCCGTCTGCTTACAACTGTTCTCATAAATTCTGGGACAATTGATAAAAATTGATTGGCCGAATTCGATAAGTTATTGAATTCGGTGTTATCGAATTACTGTAATGCCGAAATCCAGTTCAGATAACACCGAATTCAAAAACTTATCGAAGTCGGCCGATATCAATTGTCCCAGAATTTATGAGAACAGCTGTAAAGCAATCTGATTAGGATCGTCATCAGGTGATCTATGCATATAGTAACTAGTGTTTCGGGCGAAATTATATATTTCGCCCAGGCGAAATTTCCGAAATAGGGCGAAATAGGTTTCGCCCAAAGACCTCAAATCCGATAATTCCGAAACTGGTGAAACTGGCGAAATGTCCGAAACTTGGCGAAATGTCCGAAACCTGGCGAAATGTCCGAAAATTGGCGAAACCGAAACCTGGCGAAAGTTCCGAAATCTAATATTAGAAATTTTATTGGAAAAAATACCTAGAGCGTAGTGAAAGGAGTATGAGTTCAATTCGGGGGATGGTGTGAAAAGATCCCACGAAATATTCACTTATCCGAAATATCATATATCAGTAACATGTGAATAGCGATAACGATAAATATCATTTAAATAATTTTTGCAAATCCTAATGCTATTACTGTAACTTATCTAATATTTATTTAGTGATGGACCGGCGGAATTATGGTATTGGCTCCGAATTATACCACGCATCACGTGATGGATAACGTGCGGGATGACAGTATTGTGTAGTTATCTAATCAGGAAGATTTATTGATAGATCCTACAATGATTTTTCTTATAAGGCCACGCAAAGTTAATTTTCGTTTTGCATAACTGGGGTTTCAAAATTCCGGTCGGCGGATTTTTTTTT
>QKWP01000286.1:239946-288715 GCA_003550325.1 Gigaspora rosea | reverse complement strand
AGATGAAGCGTCAGGTAATAATAAACATGATGAAAACTATCACAAAGCTGTATTAATTCGCTCTCATTCTTCACCCATCCACTTATATACTATATATAATCATCTGAAAAACGTGAGGTAAGATTATATCCCAACTTTTCTGACGGTATTAATTTTCACATACATACTAAAAAATTGGTTCCATAGCGTTGATCAAGAATTCCCCTTTGTTGCGGGGTGGGCTCTAAAAGAGAATATGAAGCTTGGTAATAAAGTTGCGGGAAAGCGCATGAAAAAAAGAGTAGTACAATATTTGCAAGGCTTTTTTTTAACGGGAAACTTGAGAGCTGAAGACCGTTACTCACCTGAAGATATGCGTGCCGGTCTAGAAGAATTGGCTGCAAATAGAGAAATTGACTTTGAGGATATACCGACAGTAAAAACCATCAAAGGATGGATAGAAAGATATAGTGCAAATTTCAAGAAAGAGGCGTCGGAAAGAGCACTGTCAGGAAACAACGATCATATTGTAAGAGTTAATGAAAGTAGTAAACGTCAAAAATTGTTTGGGAGTTAGAATATAACTAAACATAGAAATTAACGAGCATATTATTATGAAATCTTCCTTTCCTTCTTATAAAACTTTTTAAAATCGCAAAATAATAAAAGTTTATAAATATGGGCAGCACTGTTGAGATTTGGTCTATATATAACGAGTATAAAAACTATATAATTTATAACAATAAAATCGCTTCTCTTATAATAATATATACGCCTATATTATTTTTAATTATAGATCATGCGCCTATAAAAATCTATATTTGATATACGGATCTGCAATTAATTCTTTAAATACAGAACGATAAAGTATTGGCTATAAGCCAAATTCGTGCCTCGATTAACTTTTCTTATCGAAAAAAAACAAAAACCTTATAATATATCACTTATTCCGACTATTGAACCAGTAAATTCACAAGAATTAAATGATCCGAACGAACCTGATGATCCGATTGAACTGGACGAAGAAGACAATTCAGATATGGAATCTGATAGTTGGGAAGATCGACTGTGCGAATGGGAACAAATGTTAGTAGATGAAGAAACTGCGATATTAGAAGATGAAGAGGTGGAACGTGAGGATAATAAATATGACATGAGTAGTGATTTGTTGAGCAATCTTACGCACCCCGCAATAGATCATATGGCAAAATGGAACTTGAGAGACCTATTTGGTCCGTTATTCCTAAAACCGAAGTATATGAATATAGACGAGTAAACCTGGTTTTACTTAAATCTGAAATAAATATGTATTAACTTTGACTATAGTTTCAAATTTATAAATAAATTTAAATAGATTTTATGAAATTAGGATTTCTAGCCTTCAAATATAAGTCGTCTTGCCTAGTAATCTTGTCCTATCAATTTTTAGAATTTTTAGCCAGTTACGTTTATTCCTGGCATTTCTAATAAACAATAAAAAGTTTGAGGTGGCTTCTTTCTAATACTTAAATAATATTGTGATATTTCGGTTTTGTCTCTCAATTCGGCCTTAATTCTTTATATCCTGTTATTTGAGCCATAACTCCGTCATATTGTTTTAATGTCGGGTAATATGAGTCTCTTGTAAATGCTATTAATAGTAAAATAAAAGTTTGCAATAGGATGCTAAAAGTTCGAAGAGTTGAGATTTTATTATAATATAAAATTTATCAATATTAAATTTATTTTATCTTACCAGTCGAGTACTTGAAACTATTGTTGAATAACCATATGCCATAAGAATGTCTGACATTACCTGTAAATTTTATAATAAGCAACTTTAAAATTTGATTTAAAAAAAAAAATTGCTAAAATTGTTATTACTATTAAGGATTTAAGTAAAGTTTGTTAAGCACACGTACGTAGTGAGACCCGTCTAAAAAATCTTCACCTGGGTCACCCGACAGGTGGGCAATGTGCCACCTGGGTGAAACAGGTCAGTTAAAAAAAAGGCACCCGACAAAAAGGGGGGGTCAACCCGCCTAAGTCACCCACCCACCCTAATATCGCGTGTATACAATAACCTTAATTCTTATTCGTATTTTGATTGGCTAATATTATATTGCTTCTAGTGAAATAATCCCTTCCAGTGAAAACTTCACTGGAACCACTGGAACACTGGAATTATCTGGACGTCCAGTGAAGTTCCAGCTTCCAGTCAACAACACTGATCTATTATGTTATATATGTTATTTGTTCACCCTGCATACAATTTAAAGTAGTGCTTAATTGATGATCTGGATAAGATTGGCACTATTACCATATTGGGACAATTGTAAATTTTGGAGATAAGTACAATATAAACTATTTATTATATGCTAAAATCTGACAACCATGACTATGGAAGTAATTTTTTTATTAAGTTAATAGCACAAGTCAATTAATTAAAAGTTGTAGAACTCACTAAGACGCATCTAATGGTGGTTATATCATTCAAATTGGCCCAGTGTATGTTGAGATATCGCTAAAAAACGATTGGCTAACTATATAAAATTCTATATAAACAAACTAGAAATTTTATATAGTCAGCCAATTGTTTTTTAGCGATATCTCGGCAAACACTAGGTCAATTTGAATGAACTAACCACTATTAGATGCGTCTCAGTGAGCTCTACAACTTTCAATTAATTGACTTGTGCTGTTAACTTAATAAAAAATTACTTCTATAATCATGGTTGTCAGATTTCAGCATATAATGAAAAATATAGTAATTTCCCCCAAATTCTAATATTAAAATAGTGCCGATCTTATCCAGCCAGTAATTAAAGTAGTTAGTATATAAATATACACAGCCCCAAAATAGAAAAGTTTATCATTTCCTTATCTGTAAAAAACAGTGCATTTCTTCACGAAAAGCACTTTTGTGCTTTTCTAACTTTTCAGCACGATATGGCATTTTAGCCAGATTATGCATTTCTGACAGATTGTGCATTTTGACACTTTCTGGCATTTCGAGCAGAAATGCAGTGGTAGAAACCTGTATTAGAATAAGGATGTATAAAGTATTTAAGCAATAGTTCTGTCGCATTTAATAAAGGATAACTCAGTTCGAGTTAAAGTTAAAAACTCAGTTAAGTTTAGCACTTCAAAATTATAACAGTAGAAGTAGTGACTCCAGTAGTTTGTACTTATCTCCTAAAGTTCATCCACAAATTGTCCAAGTTCACTTTTTGTTCCTATAAAAACTCTCATGTCCTTTTCATTAGAAATTAACCTTCGAAATTCGAGTAGAAGTGTTAACATAGAATAATTTTCATCTATTTACCTGATAGTAGTGTTTTTAGTCTTCTTTGATTTACCCATGAAAGAAAGTAAAAGAACCTAAGTCATATCACTTATCCCTATTTATACTAAAAACCTTGGTTAGTCACCTGCTCTATTGTTATTACAAATAAGGCAAGGCTTAGCTACTTTATTTATCGAACAATCAGTAACCCCATGGTTACCTAGTATTGATCAACTTTGGAAGTCCAATCAGCAACCTGATAGCTCTTATTCTGTGACCCTCAATTTTCAGTTTCTGATCACTGCTAGCCACCATCAGAATTCAAATACAGTTCTGACTATAAAAGTCTCGTGACATCGTGAACGAAACCTGACTCAAATTAGACCTTTAAATCCCATAACCTATACAAGTTAAAGACTTTGTCGCTTAGCATAGGACGAATAGTCAAATATAAGAAGCACAATAAGTAGCTAGATACTTAGCTTAACCCAATTCCAGGACCTCTGAACTCTGAAACCCGGACCAAATCAATCTCACCTCTTTCTGCCTACAAACTCAAGGTTTAGAAGTCTTGAGCGCTTGTTGAGTTAATTTAATTAGTGTTATTAGTGTATAGTCATTATAGTTAGAAATAGTGTAATATTTTTCTCTTCTTAATGGACTGAAAGGACCATTGGTCCTAATAGTAAATATCAAATAAACTAAATATTATCTTGATAATATGCATTTTGAAACAACTATAAAATGTTATTTTTGGTTAAAATTCAATTACAAACCTTTTAGTTTGTTAAACAAGATTAAACCATATTTAATATATAATGTTAATAAAATAGAGAAATTTATTGTAGCGGCTTATGCTGTAATTGGCTTATGCTGAAATCTGGGGTCTCTATTTAAAACTATAATACCTACTAAAATCTACATATACTATTTTATTAATAACCCTAACTCTAAACCCTAACCAAACTATATAAAACAATACTTCTAAAAAAGCTCTCTAAAATTTTATAATTTTATAATAAAATAACTTAAATTTTTAGCATAAGCCAATTTTAGTATAAGCTACCACATTTATTAATGATAGCAATGGCTTGATCAGTTGATTTACTATTTGCACTATTTTGTATAAAATAACTAATGCCTATGGTCATTATTTTGAAACACAAGTTTGAAACAAGCTAATGATTAATTTAGCTGAGAATTTTTAATGATAAAATTATAATTTGTATTCGACTAACTATTAGCTTGCCTAAACTCGTGATCCAAAATGCAAATAGTATATTGTTCAAATCTTAAATAAGTGTAATCTGCTCAATTCACATGTAAGTAATGAATGTACCATTATTGTCAAATTACAAATTATCAGTTTTTTCAATATCAGTACACATTAATAAGGATTTATGTATAATGTGGATCATCTGGATTTAAAGATTACAATGCCAAAATATCGCATACTAAATTTGGCTAATTTATTTTGAAAATCAAATTTGTATACTTTCTATTAAATATATTACGAATAATTAATTATTGTTTGAAAAAAATTATTGTTGTATTGTGATGTTAAGATAGTAATACTAGTAAATTTAAAAAATTTCATTATACTGAATGCTATAATTTTAATAGCATTCAAACTACGATTGGAAATAACCTGATACTAGTAGTATACTTTATTTTTTATATTTTTTTATTAAATATATTTAGTTTATAAATTTTTAAATGTTTGACAGAAGGATCTTCCATAACTCTATCCACCAATCCTTTGTACCAACAACTACGCTAACACTTCAGAAGTAAAGTCTTAAAGAAACAGTTAAAAAACCAATAAAAAACATGCAACTTGGCAGCTATTATTTAGGGATATAGTTAACTAAGTATTTGCTAATAGCTTTAGAGTTGTCACTCACCACAAAACTAGCACTTGTCATTTAGAGGTAAAGCTCATAAACTACCTGCTGACAAGCTTAGAGTTTATCATTTACCACAAGAAGAGAAGTTCTTGGCTGCTCTCTGATGGACTTTAGACTATATGAAAAGAACTAATATCTTTACTATAGTTACAAGGAAATGCTTTTTGGTGTTGGTCATTCATGAAGAATTTTCAAAAAGTAGGCATTTTGGCGTACCCCTTCAAACAATCTGCAGTGTTTACTGCTTCCAAAAGGAAAGGCACCTACCGTATTGGATACAATCATCATGAGCGGCTTGGAAACAAGTAATGTGAAATGATGTGCGAGCTTTTGGAGAAACTACTGGAGGAAGATTCTAGAAGCTTTATATATACAAGCAGTCCGGATCATATGACTGCTTTCCATTTATTATACTGGGACCTGGGCCTGCGTGTGGGGCAGGTTATTGTTATTAACAAATTTTTTAAGTCAGTACGTTATTGTGAAATAACTTGCAGCTAATGCTAGGCCTTGGGTGCTCATTGAAAGGCAACAGAAGGCCTATCGTGAAGTCTGAGTTTATTTGTTCTGGGAAAGTTAAAAAGTTATTATTTTCTCATATATGTAATAATATCAAACTTAATAAAAGATCAAAAAGTGAGGTCTCTGTTATAAAACGGTAAAAAAAAAAAAAAGTGTTTGACAGACATTTAAATGCTAACAATATTTATTAATAAATATTTTTTTCTATACAAGTAACATCTAATTGTTTTGTTAATTTACTTTAATTTTCATATATTAAGACAATTCAAATTCTTGTCTTGAATCAGTACAAGATTGAACATTTGGCATGCCCAATTATGATTATATTATTCAATCAAATTATCGAATCTTAAGTGGCTAAAATGACAAAATATCTTTTTAACTTATTTAAACTATAATATTCATATTTATAAAGTTAATTAAATGAGCTACTTTGCTATATTAATATACTAAATTATTTTCTAATCCATAATTTATGTATAACTCAAATTATAAAATGTATTAATATCATATAAGCAAATATTATTAATTTGAAATGCTTATTGTAATTTTTTATACTGACAAACTTAATTTCACCATTATAGGGAAAAGTATTATATTGATCATTGGTCCATCTGGTCTAGCTCTATTCGGTTCTATTTCGGTCCTGGACCGCATCCAGTCTGGTTTTTTAAAAGACCGGGCGGTCTTTTAACCGGGACAGATACTGGACAGACTGGATGGACCAATTAACAGCTCTATTAATCAGTATAGTTAAAGCAGAATAAAGTAAAATAAAATTGTATTACTTTCACTAGTATTTCTACTAACAATCATGAATATAAATAATTAATTCTATTACCTAATGCCCATAAAATTATTTCATTCAATTATTATAACAATCCATTTCTTATTGATATAAAGAATATTTATTAAACCAATAAAATTAAAAACAGCAAAACAAGTTCACAAATTATGAATATAAATACTTAATTTCTATTATCTAATATTCTTCAATTCATTTTATTTGCATTAATATTATTTTGTTCATGAAAAAAAAGAATTTTTTTTATTAAAATCCAAGAACAAGTTTACATATCACGAAAATAATTACTTATTTACACTGTGCAACTTATATAGATTTATATTTCAATATTGTAGCAAAATTATTTAATGCCATTTTCATATTTACAAAATCAACTTCAAAGTTATACATCTATATAAATTTATTGATCTTGTCTGTAAATTGACTGTAAATTAGGTTTTCTGTATGTGTTAGTCTACAAAATAAAAAGCACTGCTGCAAAAATTATATTTCAACAACATCCTTGGGCTAAAAATAATATTCAATAGTGTGCTTACAATAAATTACTGATGGTCCCTTTACAGCAATATATATAAATAAAGAAAATTTACACAATAAAATTAAAATTAAATAAAATTAAATGTAAACATAAATTACCTCAACAATAAATTTTTAGACACTTCAAGAATATAGAACTCAGTGATAATAACATTACATGCATTAAGCAATTACATAATTTGTCAAATCAGACGCAAATCAAACTAAACCCTTGATAATTGATAAACCTCTGATGCTTGACGAAACCTCTAATGCTTGACAAACTACCATATGCTTGACAAAACTCCTGATGCAACTTTACATTGAATCTAACCAGATGATTTTTTATTGTCTAGCAATAGCAAGGATCGTTCTAACACATAATTTTTTGACCCATCAATAATAATAATACTAATCTATGAACAACTGCTATTTCTTTATAAACTAAAACTATACAGATTTTCTATTTATGCAATTTACTAACATAAGCTGACCAATTAAAAATCAGGATTAGGTAATATCAAAAAATCAAAACAACTATTTGCTTTGCAAAAAACTATTTATCATAAAATTTAGACTAATAAATTGCAAGCTAGCCAATTAAAATTAGGAACAGGATAATATAAAGAAAGTCAAAACAAAGTTCACTTTGCAAAAAAACTGTTTAGACCATGCAAAGTTGATTTTGTGTTTTGCATTATCTGCTGTCCCATTTTTTCAATTTTTTCAAATTTTTTTTTTTTTTAGTTTCTATTGTGTCAATTGTTTGATTTTTGACAACTATTTATTCTTGCTATTTTTATCCGGTATTACCTGATGGAGACCTTAATTTCCATAATTGTTCAATAGAACTGATAGGAGAAATATGACTGCCAGCCAAATTTTTTGATTCTTGTTGTACAAAATGAAAATCAACCTCGTATAACCTTATGTAAACATTATTCTATTTGTAGTACATTAAAAAAAATCTGTTTATCTATTCCAAATTTTGAAATCCATGTAATGCAAAGCAAAAAATCAACTTTGTGTTAGGGCTGTTAATCGGTCCGGTTCAGACCGATGGTCCTTCGGTCCGTCCAGGGACTGGGCTGGTCCAGTCCTTTATAGGACAGACTGAAAGGACTTTGGTCCTAATAGCAAATATCAAATAAACTAAATATTATCTTTATAATACGCATTTTGAAACAACTAGAAATATTGTTTTTGGTTAAAATTTAATAACAAACCCCTTAGTTTGTTAAACAAGATTAAACTACGTTTAATGTATAATGTTAACAGGCTGTTGTTAATGTTAATAAAATAGAGAAATTTATTAATGACAGCAATGGCATGACCAGTTGATTTACAATTTGCACTGAATTTGTGCAAAATAACGCCTATGGGCATTATTTTGGAACACAAGTTTGAAACAAGCTAATGATAAATTTAGCTAAGAATTTTTAATGATAAAAATTATAATTTGCATTCGACTAAAATTAACTATTAGCTTGCCTCAAACTTGTGATCCAAACAATGCCTATATGCAAATATAGTATATTGTCAAATCTGAAATAAGTGTAATCTGCTCAATCCGCATGTAAGTAATGAATGTACCATTATTGTCAAATTATAGATTATCAGTTTTTTCAATATCAGTACACATTAATAAGGATTTATGTATATGTGGATCATCTGGATTTAAAGATACAATGCCAAAATATTGCATACTAAATTCAGCTAATTTATTTTGAACATCAAATTTTCATACTTTCTATTAAGCATAATACGGATAATGAATTATTATTAAACTTAATGAAGAAAATTATTGTTGTATTGTAATGTTAAGATAGTAATACTAGTAAATTTAAAAAATTTCATCATACTGAATGGCATAATTCTAATAGTATTCAAACTACGATTGGAAATAACCCGATACTAGTAGTATACTTTATTTTTTATATTTTTTATATTTTTTTTATTAATATATTAAGTTTATAAATTTTTAAGTATTTGACAGACATGTAAATGCTAACAATATTTTATTAATAAATATTTTTTCTATACAAGTAATATCTAATCATTTTGTTGATTTACTTTAATTTGTTCATATATTAAGACAATTCTTGTCTTTAATCAGTACAAGATTGAACATTTGGTATGCCCAATTATGATTATATTATTTAATCAAATTATCGAATTTTAAGTGGTTAAAAGTGACTAAATATCTTTTTAACTGATTTTAACTATAATGTTCGTATTTACGAAGTTAATTAAATAAGTTATTTTGCTATATTAATATACTATATTTAGGGTTCCAAACCGGATTGAAAATCTCTAACCGTGACCCGTTGGGTAAAAACCAATTGGAACCGGTTATCCAAAACTAAACCCGATTATCCGATTAAAAACGGGTCACCCGATTGTAATCAGGTAATGCTAATCAGGTGATCTGGATACCCAATTACCTATATATTACGGTGCATTTGTAAAAATAATTTTGTCCCCAAAACTTAAATTTGAGAACAAAAAATTAGTTAAATTTGACAAGCGCGCCGTAATGAGAAATATCGTTGCAGGTCGACATAATAAAAGAAATCAGATTACCCATTTTTCAACGGGTGACCCGTTTGTGTTATATTAATCCGGTTGGCATATTTAAACCGGTTTGTTAAAATTGCGATCCGGTTGACGTTTTTTTCAGTTCGGTTGATCGGTTGGATGGTTAACCGGATTGGATATTGGAACCCTAACTATATTATTAATCTATAATTTATGTATAACTAAAGTTATCAAATGTATTAATATCATATAAGCAAATATGATTAATTTGAAAAGCTTATTGTAATTCTTTATACCGACAAACTTAATTTCAAAAAAGTATTATATTGATCATCGGTCTGTCCGGTCTAGCTCTATTCAGTCCTATTTCAGTCCTGGATCGCATCCGGTCCGGTTTTTTAAAAGACCGGGCAGTTTTTTAACCAGGATGGACCAGATGGACCAATTAACAGCCCTACTTTGAGTGGCCTTATCATAAAATTTAGACTAGTAAATTGCTTTTATGTTCCTAATAAAAATTTTTCCTTGTGCAATTTTGCTATACTATAGCCCTTTTTAATCTTTACTCAAACCCAAACCCTAACATAAATTTTTTGTTAACTACTATTGTATCAGAAAATCATGTGAATAGGAAATCAATTGTATGCCTTATCAATTTCATACTTTCAATATCTTCAATTTGTACTAAAGTTTTAATAAATTACTAGAAGTTTAGTTCACTCACTAAGGGTTTCTTATACTCACTAAGAGTCTATAACCTTGTTAAGGGTTAAAATTACCAACTATGCCATATACTATACCAAAATAAGAAACATAAAATAATACATAATAAAAAACCATGTCACTACCAATTTGTAGAACACCTATCAGATATATTCAGGTGATTATTGCAAATTATTGGGCAATGTCAGATAAAATGTCAAAAAGATAGAACTGGATAGATATATGGAGTGCTCCGTATTAAAAGGGCCCATTTTTACAATTTTTTGAAAAATGAGTTTTTATTAAATTCATGTAAATTTTGTATAATTGATATTTTTCAATTATTAATAAAAGTTGATTTGCATAATAAAAAATCAAGATAATTTAAAAAGAAAAATTACATGAGGCTGCGTAGAGCCAACACGTCACGAGATTATCCGATAGTCACCTGCCTTCTTTAACCAATCAAAATCGTGAAATTTAATTAATCCCGAATCAGTCCGAAAATCAAAACAAATGGTTAAACTCAATTATCTCAAAATGAGATAAATGTAAAAATGGGACCTTTTAATACGGAGCACTCCATATAATGAACAAAAATTAACTTTAACTTTATATATATAATTTGGATACGTGTCATT
Organism: Gigaspora rosea; assembly: GCA_003550325.1. Classification (NCBI taxonomy): domain Eukaryota; kingdom Fungi; phylum Glomeromycota; class Glomeromycetes; order Diversisporales; family Gigasporaceae; genus Gigaspora; species Gigaspora rosea. The sequence continues at coordinate 277,840 of QKWP01000286.1, read as the reverse complement.
TCACTGCAATTATTTCATCGACAGCTCACTTCACTGACATCACACCAAGTGACAATTTACTAAAAATACATACCTGCAACTAATAAAACCCTAAACCCAACCCTATGTGATATCGGCTAAGTGAACTTTCGGTGAAATGATTGTCGGTGAAGTGACCAACTTTCTATAATTTTATATAGTCAGGCAATCGTTTTTCAATGATATCTTGCCATTCATTAGGCCAATTTGGGTGATCTAACTACCGTTAAATGTGTCTCGACGAGCTCTACAACTTTCAATTAGTGAACATGTATTGTTAACTTAGTAAAATAAATTACTTTACTTTGTAGCAGCTGCAGATTTCATATTAATATAAAAATTTATATTAAATTTTCACCAAATTTTACTATAAAATTACTGTCGCTCACTCGCGAACTAGTACTTAATCCTCACTAAAATTTTTTGTATAAGAGCACCACATCAGCTTTTACCAGTTATCTTGTAAAAGTATGCTTTTGGCTTGCATATTGAATATATAAAAGAGTTTCCAGAGTAGAGCAGTTGATCTTTATCCCTTAAACTGTCCAGTTTCAGCAGGCAAATTTGCCTGCTTAAATTTTATAATTTCATATCTAATCTATTTTTTTAAAAAAAAAAATATTTTATAATTTTTTTTTTAAATAAAAACTATGATTATATACTATTTAAAACTTCTTTTGATTTGCTTAATATTTATAAAAATTTTGATGTTGTTTATAAAAGAAAAATTTATAATTTTTTAAAAAATTTAAATTTTAAAAATATAAGATTGACCCCCTATTACCTTAATCCAAAGTTGTAGACAATTTAAAATTACAATACTTTTATTATTAAACTTTTATAATTTATTAAGCAAAATTTGAACTTTACTTAGTAGTAACTACAAAATTTTTCTTTGGGAACATAAAAATTTTAAGAAACTTTTTAAAATTTTAATAGTAAAACTAAAAAATAAGTTTTATTAACAATGTAATATCTTTATCAAAATTAAAGATAGAATAATAAAATTTAAATATATTATATATAAAAGGAATATCTTTAATTTTATTCAATAAATAGGGGGTCAAGCTTAAATAAATTTTAAGAAAACTTAAAAAAACTTTATAAAAATAATTTTAGTGAGCAAATTTGCCTGCTAGATGGTTTAAGAAATAAATGCTGTTTTTCTGTGTTATCCTACTATATATTAAGTATCCCTTAAACCGTCCAGCAGGCAAATTTGTCTGCTAGAATTTTTTTTTACATGTTTTTTTAAAATTATAAAAATTTTATTAAGGATATGTCCTCCTATTACTAAGCTATAATAAAACTTTAGCATATTGTTAATTTGGTCCAAGTGATTGTTAGAAAGAGTTAAATAGTTATTATGAATATATATTATATATATATTATATACCGTATACAGTCAACTCTCTCTAATCCGAACTGCCGGGACTGCTTTTTTTTACTATATAAAAATTTGAAAAAGTTCAGTTTTCAAAAAGTTATATATGGCTTATCTGAATTTTATAATAAAATTTACAAATGTTCTAGGAGATTTTGTTCAGTTTAGAGAGAGTTTAATAGTGTTCGGTTTAGAGAGGTTCAGATTAGAGAGAGGCAACTGTATAATTTAATATATATATTATATATTATATATAAACGTGATCACTATTCTGACCTATATATCTATAGTATAATTCATAAAATAAATGGCATGCCTTTTATTATAAACTATTTTTTGGTTTAACTAATCTATACAAATGGTAATATCAAAATATATACTCTTAAATTGCTAGATGATTAGTATAATCAAATAATTAACCCAGGACCCCAAATAATCTATGTAAGGTTATATTTGAGCATCATAGTAAAAATTTTTTTGGTTGCATTTTGGTTTGGTATATATAAGCTATATTTCAAATATTAGATCAAACTTTTACCCATTTTTACTTTTTTAAAAAAATATAATGGCTTTAAAAAAAAAAACTACCCGTTTTTTAAAAAAAAAACAACCAGAAAATTCTCCAAAAAAAAAAAATCAAAGTTCAAAATTTTTTAAGCCTATTTAATTCATAATTTACTATGGATCATAAATATATATATCACAAAATGTAAAAAAAAACTTAAGGGTAGAGTGTACATTGATCATTTTACATATAAAATCGATAGTTAATATTTTTGTATAACAGATTATATTAAATACAATTCTGATTGGGTTATTACCTGTTTTAGAAATATTTTTACTTTTATTTTTTGTGTAACACCAGCAAATTTGAAGCCCTAGCAAATTTTGCTATATAAGGAAGTATATTTTTTAAAATAATACAACTACTAAAAATTTTACTACAATAAATAGAAGATTTAATCTGTATAATGTAGGTTTCCGCAATTTGATTTGATCTTCAAATATTTGAATCAAATATTTGATCAAATTCAAATTCAAATTTGCCTATATTCGATTTAACCAAATTCAAATATGGCCAAATTTGACTTGATTTGACAAATATTTGATTTGATTTGAAAATTACTATTAAAAATTCAAATTCAAATCAAATTCAAATTCAAATATTTAAATCAAATCAAATTCAAATCAGGGTCAATTTGATTTGATCAAATTCAAACTTATCAATATTTGATTTGATTTGAATTTGAGGAACTCTAATATATTGCCAAATTTTGGTAAAGATTGACAGTGGTTTTAAAAACTTTTATTAGTAGCATATTTCAAATTTTGTATGAAATTCCAATGTACCACCAAAATCATATAATAAATGATCTATGTACACTCTTCCCCTAAAAAAACTCCAATTTGCTTAATTTTTATTTAATTTTTATATTTCTGATTTTTGCTTTTTTTCGAATTTTGTACTTATAGCCCAGATTTTTTATTACCATATTTCAAATATAAGATTTATAAAAATTACTCCTATTAGTATTCTTTTAAATATATCTTTTTTGCTATTTAGCTATTTTCAAATATAACCTTTTTCTTCAATACCTACTTTTTAAATATAACCTTTTTTTTAAAAACAGGCCTCTATTAGCTATTTTTCAAATATGACCTCACATAGATTGTTCAGGGTTCTTAACCCTATAAAAAAAGTTGATATTGTATATTTGTAAAATTTATAATCTTATATCATAGCTATTATTTAGTATGTCAAGATTTTGCTAATTATGCTACAGATTTTTTATGAAGTTGTCACAAAAAAAATAAAGAAATAACAGAAATATTTAGAAAAAATTTTTATAGGGCAAAATTTAAATATTTAATCAGATCTGTATAGTAGAATATATAAAATATCACTATTTAAATATAAGATTATAACAGATCAGTATAGTACAAATGACCAGAATTGTATAGTATAGGTAAATTTTAGTATGGTACTGGTATGGTGCAAATTTTAGAATAAAGGAATTTATATAAATAACCTTACTAGATGGGTAATATTTTCTTATTCTGTACAATACGTTATAGTTATTGTATAGGCTGACATAACAACCCGTGAGTCACCTTTACCTCAATAATAAGTCAATTTTAATATTACTGTCATGAAATATTAAATACACGCATTATATAACAGCATAAATAAAAAATCAATCTATGATTCAAATTATAAATTCTTTCATGCAAAATATCAAACAATTAAATCAAAGTTCAGCATAAACCTAATAAAGTAAAAAAATTACAAGAATTTTTTTTTAAAAAAAAAGACTAAATCAATCTAAAAGCAAAAATATAACTACGCATAGAAATTTTTTAAAAAAAATTGAAAATTCAATAACATAACCTCGTTCGGTGAAAATTATATAAAGAAAGTAAAACAAAATAATATATGACTCAGTATAATTTGAATTTAAAGAAAGCAAAAATTTAATAATGTGCAATCTTCCAAAAAAGAATTTTAATAAAATACGAATCTGTCTAATAAAGAATTTAAAGAAATCAAAGATTAAAGGCAAAGATCTAATAATGTATAACTTAAAAATAAAATTTAAAAAAAAACCAATAAATAAAGAATTTTAAAGAATAAAAGCGAAGATCTAATAATGAATGACTTATCCAATAAAAATTTAACAAAAATTCAACAATAATGCAAATGCAATTCTATTTAATAAGAATTTAAAGAAATGAAGTCCTAATAATCTATCCAAGACAATTTTAAAAAAGTGAAAACAAAATAATGCTGACATTATCCAATAAAAATTTAAAATGGCCTAATGACACGAATGTTCCAATATTTTTAAAATGTGAACCAACTTTAATAATAATAAAAATAAATAATTAAATCAGAACACTTTCATATTTGACAAAATATAAAAGCATTCCGATTTAGTTATTTTTAAACACGTGCTATAAATGAATGAAAAAGCACGTGTTGTTACATAAGACCTGTACAATAAAATACTAATATAGTATTATCATTTAGTGCTTGAACAGGTCAGGTCAGGTTAGATGAAAGTTTTCAGGTTAGTGCTTCAACCTGATCTGACCCCAATTATATCTGATCTGAACTAAACCAGACCTAAATTTTTAAGATAAGTTTTAATATAAATTGAAAATATATAAAAATATTATTTAGTTTATAAGAAAAAAAATTATTAATAATATTTATTGTGTTTATTGAGTTTATTTAGGCTACACAAAGTTAATTTTTCATTTTGCATAATCTACTGACTCAATTTTTCAAAAAAATTCAGTTGTATAGTTATATCTTTATATAATCACATAGTTGAGCACACCCTAATGTATTAATTATAAAGAGGAGTAACTTTATAAAGATACTTCTATATAAGCACAACTTATAATTAATGCCAGAGATAATGCTGAAATCTGATAAACCTGAAATTTTGATGTATTTTGATATGAAATTTTCAAATTGTTTTGAGGTGTTTTTTCGTTTTTGTCTTATAGGGTTAGGGTAAGATTTGGGTGTAAATTTGATATTTAAAGAGTATATGTAGATTTTAGCAAGGCTATAGTTTCAAATTGAGACCCCAAATTTTAGCATCATCTGATTTCAGCATCATCCCTGACAATTAATATAAAAAAAGTTATTTAATAGAGGTATTTTAAAAATTTTATATATAATTGTAAATAGTTGCTATATAGTAAAGTCACAAATTTACTAATAAAATCAACTTTTATGCAATAATTGAAGTTGTTCAGAAAAATAAAATACACATACTTTAAAATTTTATACAAATTGAGTATATTTTATTAGTACAAATTTTCATTCTATATATAGTCAAAAAATTTTTAATTTTTTTTATATAGACTATATAAATATAAAATAAACAACTTATCAATGAAATATTAACTGATTTTACATGAAAATTTTAGAGTAAATGCATTTGTTCTCCTGAATAATGCTTATTATTGCATAATAATCAATTTGTAGTATTATTTAACTTTTATATATAGCAATGATCAACAATTGTATATAAAAAATTTTTAAAATAAATTTTAAAAAATTTTTATATAAAATTGTTGATTATTGCTATATATAAAAGTTAAAATAATACTAAGTAAATTGATTATTATGCAATAATAAGCATTATTCAGGAGAACAAATGCATTTACTCTAAAATTTTCATGTAAATCAGTTGGTATTTCATTAATAAGTTGTTTATTTTACATTTATACAGTCTATATAAAAAAAAATTAAAAATTTTTTGACAATATTAGTAGATGCATAAAATAAAAATTTGTACTAATAAAATATTATCTGATTTGTATAAAAATTTTAAAGTAGATGTATTTTATTCTTCTGAACGATTTTAATTATTGCATAAAAGTTAATTTCATTAGTAAATTTGTGACTTACTATATTAGCAAATATTTACAATCATATATAAATATAATTGTGAAAAGATAATTTTATTATTAAAATCATCAACAAATTCTAAAAAATTGTGATGGTAATTTTAGCATAATTGTGACTATAGAGGTATTTTTAATATTAAAAATTGTATAATATTTTGGTGTGATTATATAAAGTTAGTAACTATTTAGGAGGTGATTATATAGAGATATGACTATACCAATTATTTTGTTTTTGCTATTTAATTTTTCTTCTGTATTACCCAATAATGACTTTAATATTCTAGAATTACCTAATAAATCTGAAAAAATCCAAAAATTTCTGATTCTGTATTATTCTTTTTTAAAAAATAATATGCTATCAGAAATTTTGAGAATACCATATTATGCAAAATGAAAAATTAACTTTGTATAAACTTATATTAGCAAAAAGAATAGCTAATTAAAAAATAATTATCACAAATTATCATGAAATAAGATTATTATAAAATCTACATGATCTTTATATAATTGGATTTTCTAAAATTTTTGATAATTGTATAAACAATTGATCTATACTATGTAATCAAAACAATCAAAAACTATAACTGGGGTTAAATTCAATATATGTCTATATGCTATATGAATAATATTCTTAATATATATATATAAAAGAACTTCCAACTATAACCTTAAATCTAACTCTAAACATGAAGCAAAATTTTTTGTTAGTAGTTTTATAGACTTTTTTTGCTTTGTGTTAGAGTTAGGATTGCTTTTTTGATAAAGTTAAAAGGTCTTTTATATATAAATATCAAGAATGCTACCAACTGGTTAGTTTAGGTTAGTTTACTATATTTTATCAAAATTTTAAGCTTAAATATCTTAACAATTAACTAATCAAATTTAATAAAAGTTTTTTTATTTCAATTTTATAAAATTATAAAATTGAAATAAAAGAAATTTTATTAAATTAATTAATTATTTTTTAAAATATTTAAGTTTAAAATTTTAAACAAGGATCTACTAAACTCTTCCTGCTGATTCTCACGATCAATTCTGGAGCTAAAGAAATCAGTACTAAAATGGCTAAGTCTTATAGCAAAGTACATCAAGTAGCTTAAGAAGAAAAGAAAGGAAAAGAATTTTATCCAGACTCTATTATGGCGAAAAGAAGATCTGAAAAGGATAAATAGGGCTAATAATCAAAGAAACAAAAAATTACTTGTGAAACTTGTAGGGAAAAATTTTGGGGAATTACCGTTGACCCTGTACTGCAGATCACTGTCAAAACAAACAAGAGTAAACAAAGACGCGTGGCCAAATACCGAATAAACAAATAAACAACAAGTTAAGATCAGCCAAAAAAGGATTAGAACGTGTAGATATAAACAAATACATACAAATACGTAACACCCTTCTAGAAGCAATAGAATCAGTAAGAAGAAGCAAGAATTTAGCCTAAAATAGAATACCTGTTAGACACAGCCAAACATACACATGACTTTTCAAACACTAGATTAGATATAAAGTAGATAAGCATGGAACAACATCTGGAGCATTTTAAGAACTTATTCAAAAAGGCAGATATAGAAATCTCAGATGAACTAAAGAATGTGCAGCCTTTTGTTATACAAAATGATAAAAAGGTAGCAAACTTTCTGAAAATAGCTTACCCAGAAACTGTTTTTATCGTAAGAACAGCAACAGAAATATACGAGTGGGAATAGCGCCGGATTTCAGTAGTGGAAGAAGAATCTAAACAGCCAGCCTTACTCTTGGAGTTTATAAAGCCAAAGTTAGGAGAAAGCTTTAGTAAAAAATTAGCACTCACAATCTCAGAAACAGGCACACTGGATTATGGGAATTGTGAGCTAGAGGATATAATTAAATCGTTTATTGAAACTTTCGAGCAAGAAAATACTTTTGTCACTCCGGTCAAGTCAGAAGAGGAAAAAACAAGCATTTCAGAAGAAGGATCTTTAGGTAAAATAAAGGAAAAAGAGAAAGAATTAGATAAGGAACCTGTGAATAATGAAGTAAAGAATGAACAGTCAGTCAGCTTCGAACAAGGTGCAAATTTACATATACTTCAAAAGGAGTTCCTTGTGACGAAGGAATCTAAAGTGATTAAGGGAAAAGAAGCACTGCAAGAAATTCCTAGTAGTAAAATAGAAACTAATTGTAAGCAAACCAGCATAGTAGATGAGGTTTATACGAAAAGAAATGAACACAAAGGTGTAAGGAAATTTACTTTGTGGGACTTGTCAAATAGGATAAGCAACAGACATGTAACCACAATAGTTAAGAATATCGGTAAAGTTCGGGAAGTTCAGATCAAATATGGAAGAAACAACAAAACCAGAGCTGAGCTTACTATTGAGATGGATGAAAGAAAGTACAAGGAGATAGTTAAAAATTTATGGTCTCTCCCATTAATTAATGGAAGTTTAGCAAGATTCACACCAGATACAAGCAATAATTCAATATTGGAAGAAAGAAGAACACACCATGCTAGGCTAAAAGATGTTCCAAAGAATGCAAAAGAGGTTTTGTTGCTAAGACAAGTTCGCTGTTTAGGTGCAAAAACAGTTTATATTTTCAATAATAGAAATGGTAATAGAAAAGAAGTTGCAGTTGTAGAATTTATAAATAGGCAAGAAATGGAAAAGGCAGTTTCATCTAAAGCTTCTTACTTTAATACTAAGCTTCAATGGAAGCTGGAGCCCATGTATGAAACTACTCAAAGGAAGGTTGAAATTACAAACAAAAATTTCCAAAAAGATGCGTCAAATAGAAGCAAACAAGAATTTTCAAAAGAGATAGGGTTGTAATGACAAAAGCAAGAACTGAAACAATCGAAGCATCTAAAGAAAATCCCTATACAAAAGAGAAATTAACAAGTACCGCGTTAGAAGGAAAGACCCATGAACTTGAAATGGATGAAATTAAGAAGCTTTTGTTGAACATTACTAGCAGACTTGATAACATTGAAAGGAGTCAGTCTAGTTTGCCATTGCGCTCCTAATGGGCGCACCAGTTGTATATATGTCAGTAGATGAACCAGTTGGTTCATCGAGCAGGGTTCCTGGTGCTACTGTAGATAGGAGAAAGTTACTGCAAAAGGAAATAACTCTGAAAATAGGTTGTCACAATATTAATGGATTAAAAACAAATCAGCAAAAATTTGAAACACTGGGTTAGTGGTTGGATGAAGAAGCATTCGATATAATTGCAGTAACTGAAACAAATATGGATAAGAAAAAAGGTTTTTTTGTAGGGAAAAAAGTTAAAAACTTCAAATTTTTTTGGTCAGATATATCGATAAATAAGAAAAAGGGTCTAGTAGTAGAAATAGGTATTAAACATAATTGGGAGAAGTACCTTGGTGGTATAGACAGAATCAGTGAATTTATGATGGTAGCAAGGCTTTACTTCAGAAATATGGAGTTAATTATAATTGCAATCTATATTCCCCCAAATAATGGAAGCGAAATAGACAAGGTATTAAATGAGATCACAAACATATACAACAAACGGAACATTCGAATGCATATAGTAATTTTAGGTAACTTCAACTGTATAGTAGATTCAGAGTTAGATAAAATATCAGAGAGCAGAGCTGGTAATCATAGAGTTTCAAAAATACACAAAAGGTTAAGCAAAAATGATTTTATAGACACTTTTAGATTCCTACACCTGACAGAAAAGGAAGTCATGTGGTCTAATAGTCAAAGTAGCACAAGAATCGATCAAATATGGGTGTCAAAAAATCTAATGGAAAGTTTGACTAAGGCAGAGATTTTAGATATGCAGTTTGTTACATGTAGTGACTACAAAGCAACTTCTATGACATTATGGCTCAACTCACAAATTTTTGGTACAACTATGGCAATAGAGAAGAACAGAAAACATCACAGAATAATTTAATTATATGATTAGGCCACCGTAGAAAATTGGGAAGAGTATAGATTGGTATTGGATAGAAAGCTACAAAAGGAGAAGGCTGTGTTTGATAAGTTGTCATGTATTAATGTTGGTAAAATTGGAAAAGCGAGTTGCCGAGCATAGCTAATAGACCAGGCTTGGAATATTATCAAACTAAGTATTATTAAGGCAGCAAATAGAAGTATACCAAGGAAAAAGGTGTATAATAACCCTGGGCGCAAAGAAGGATCCAATAGAAAATCTAAGCTTTCTAAGTTAATTTTCAAAATAAGCAAGTGGATGCGTTCAGTAAAAAAGAACAATTTCAAGATTATGTCAGATGAGGAAAAACTAGACATTAATCTAGATATCGCAAAGCAAAACAAGAAGTTCAATCTTAATATGCCATGGCTGCCGATGGGGGATTTGGAAGACTAGTATGATGATATGAAAGGATGGTGGCAAATTATTAATAAGAAAAGATCAGATGAAATAGAGAGGTGGAAAAGGAAGGAAATAGAGGATTGTATAGAGCGTAGATGCGAGATGATAGCTAATAATCAAGGAAAGATGTTGAATAGTTTACTAAACTGACCTCACAGTAAAGTTGTGGTGGATAGACTCTTTAAAGAAGAAGGAGCAACCAAGGTGTTAGTAACAAGTCCAAGTAAAGTCCATGAGGAAATAAAAGTGCATTATGAAAACCAAATAAGAGCACGGAAGCCACAGAATTTCAGTAGAAGGAGTATATGGTCTCAAATTTACGAACTAATGAATTGTATTCAGAGTACTTGGTTTCAAGATATACTATCAGAAATTACAGAAGAAGAGTGGTACCTGGTCCTACAAAGTCTCAAAACCAAAATGGCTCCTGGTATTTTGGGTATTACTTATAGTCTGATTAAGAATGCCAGTCCTTCTACTCAATGCATCTTCTGTCAGTTTGCAAATTATTGCATTATAGAAACGACATTTCCTAAAGAGTGGAAATGTGTGCAGATATACCCAATTCCAAAGGGTACAAGCTGGAATTTTGATTTGGGAAATACTAGACCAATCGCTTTTTTAGAAACTTTCTGAAAATGCATAACGAAGATTTTGACAAATAGGCTATCAACAGTTAATGATTAAGCACCAAATTTTAAAGGGCTTGAATTTTGCCAGTTTGCCTGGAGGCTCAACTGAACATCCAGTACATATAGTTAATATAATAGCAGAAAATGCAAAAGAAAAGGATGTAGAACTGTGGCTGGTGCTGCAGGATATGAAAAAGGCATTTGATTCGGTCTCGCTCAGTATGTTAAAAAAAGTGATAGAAAGAATCAAAATACCAGACAAAGCAAGAGTTAATTTTATCGCTCTTTAAAAATCGTTCATCAAAAATCATAATGGCAACAGGCCTTACAGGGCCAGTAGAAATGGTGGATGGAATTGAACAGGGGGAGGTTCTCTCCCCACTGCTTTGGTGCATTTTTTATGATCCCTTTTTGGTAAGGGTTCAAGAGTCAGCTGAGTTGGGTTATTATATTAGTACTTCAGAACCTAGACTAGAACCAAGGGATCATATACAAAAAAAGGAGATTAAAGTGGCTATGGTAGCTTATGCAGATGACACTACTTGGTTGGCGCCAAACAAGCAGGTCATGGAGAAGACGCTGTCAATAGCAAATGAGTTCTTTCAAATCAATGATATCCAAATTAATGTCAAAAATCAAATTTGATTGTTTTCAATCCAAAAACCAAAGCAGAAGAAAGAAGTATTACTTTTGGTGGTGAATCTAACGTCGAGGAGAAACCGCATAATATAACAAGATTGCTAGGTATTTGGTTGAACAGCAGATTGAATGAAAGACAAATATTCTTAAAAGCTAAAGGAATAGTACAACAAACAGTACAAACATTGAGATGGAAAAGGTTGACAGCTAGCCAATTGGCGTATATCAACAATATGTGCATTATTCCTAAACTATGTTACTTGCTTCAACTCTCAAGAATATCAAAAGTATTGATCAACAAAATTCATCAGCCGATTATTAGATTAGCAAAAAATAAGCTTGAGCTTCAGATCACAACACCTAATTATGTGGTAACACACAAAAATATTGGAAACTTTCGAACTTTAGAGGCTGAGTTATTAAATAAGCAAATTACTAGCATTCACAATCTATAAATGACGAAAATCAGATCAGTGCAATTACAGAAATTAGAATTGAGCAAGGTCATAAACTGGCTGGCTTGGTGGAGGACTTCGGACTCCATAATGATGGTAACCCAAACCTCCTGGAAAAGCTATGGAAGTTTAACCAAACTATGTTGGTGTTGTTAAGAGCAAAAGAAATTAATATCTCTATTAGAGTGTCACAAGATAGCTGGAAGCTATATGGTACTGGTATAGCAATCCGCAGTTTGCTTAGAGATAAAATAGTAAACAAATATGCCAGGGTACTGGCAGCTCTTGACCTGTTCTTCCTGGGCCAACTTCTCAATAGACGGGGAAATATACTCATCTCATGGAGCCAATATGTGCGGTCGAAAGACAAATCGAATAGAGGAAGGATACTTCAATGGTTTAAGAACAATGAGGAAGTGGTCCTGGCAAATTCTTTCACAAGAGAAGTTAAACAGGAATTTCGAACTTCAGAAGAGAATAAACTGTCGCCTGTGATTAAGCAAAATGAGGTTTCATTAGATAAGAGGAAAAAAGAATAGGTACTAATGAAGAATGGAGAGAGCAAAATAGATATACAAAAAGTAGTCGCGAAGAAAAAAAAGGAAGTGCTATTAGAAGAAGGGTCGTCTGTCAATAAGGAGGGGAATAAAATTAGACTAGTAGTGAATCGGGCAAATGAGGCAGATAAGGTGCAGATACAATAGATCCCGAAGGAGGAAATTTTCACAGCAATTCAGGGTGTTAAAACACAAGAGAGTGATTGGGTTTTTGATATATCAACAGATATAGTCGAAAGCTCATTAGAGAAGGGAGTAGTTAAGAAGGAAGAAGTAGATAGAATCTCTAAAGCAAGTCTGACAGCAGTAATAATCGTAGATAGAATAGAAGTAGAACTAATAAAAAGACAGAAGTTTAGTTATTATTGTGAGAATCTGCTTCTAGAGCAGTTAAATAGAAATATTAGTGTAGCAGAAAAGTCATTAGTGTTTTATACAGATGGTTTATTGCACAAGGAAACTTCAGAAAATGGAATGAGATGTAAGCAAGGTTTAGGATGGATACAGGTCAGTAAAGATGAAAAAGAAATGATCCAGAAGGGGAACCTCAGTATACAAGGATGGCCTTCTTCGACAAGGACTGAATTAGCAGCAATTTGGGTAGTCTTATTATTGTCTACGCAAGATAGTATAGTCAAAATTTATACTGACAGTGCAGCTGCAATCCTAGGAATTAATGGGTGTGAAAGGCACAGATCGAATAAAGAGTAGCTACGTCAGAAGAACTATAATTTGCTACTCAAGATTTTTGACACTAAACGAATTAAAAATTTAAAGGTGGAGATAGTTAAAGTCAAAGGACATTGTAATAATTATTGGAATGACAGAGTAGATGTACTAGCGAAAGAAGGCCAAGCAGCTCCTCTTCTTGTAGTACAGAATACAGAACGAAGCTCAAGAATTAGGTACAATATGTACTGGCAAAACAATCTTGTTAAAATGCCAGTGCGAAAGGTCATTAAAGAAATTGAGGACACTTTGATAGCAGCAGATTGGAGAATGTTAAGCATTTCTAGTTGGCTGGAAAAGAAAGACTACCATCATATTTGTGTGTGGGAAGGTCTATGGAAAAGAATTAAAAAGCAAAGTAGTGTGAGATGTACCTCAATAAATAAAGGAAGGAAACTCAATTTCTTGATCAAGTGTTTGCACGGTGACAGATACAGGGTGTAGGTGAGATTTTCTGGGTCACGTGAACACCGACCCTCTGACCACACCCCGGATGATCGGTTGTGCCCCGGTAACCCACACCCCGAATGTGTAAATCAGGTATGTGAATGCGTTTTTATTTTTTTTAATATGCAGTATTTTTTTCGTTGTTATTCTAACTTCTCACTCTTCTCTCTTGTGGGTTCACGTTTTGCTAGTATAGCTGGCAATGAATATCTGCGAACTAGTATAAAAGTACCAGTTCAACTTGATATTTTTTTTTTGTATTAGTTTTTCATTTTACTGTGTTTCGCTGGGCTAGTACTATAAATGGCGCTAGAAATAGTGATTCGAATGGTGATTCGGAATGGTAATTTGGAATTGGTATAAACAGATAAGCACCAGTTCTAGTTGCTCTGTCTTTCTTTTTTCTTGTGTATTTTTTAGTTCTATCAACGTTTTCTCTTTTGTAGATTTGTATTTCGCTGGGCTTGGATACAGAAAACGGCGCTGAGAATTGTAATTTGAAACATGAAAGGATATCTAGTTGTTTTTTTTGTATTTTTTTTTTGTTCTACTAACGAACGCTTTCTTTCTTGTAGGTTTGTATTTCACTGGGCTTGGGTACAGAAAATTACGCCGGAAACATGATTTGAAATGTTAATTCAGAACGTGTGAACTGACATAAAAAAGGCAAGTGCCAGTTCTAATCGCTTTGGCTTTTTTTTTCTTGTATTATTTTTCGTTCTACTGTTTTTTTTCTTGTAGGTTGTATTTCACTTAGGTACAGAAATGGTGGCAGAAATGTGATTCGGAATGGTAATTTGGAACGTGAACTGACATAAAAAGATAAGTATCACTTTGTTTTTTTTTTCTTGTTATTTTTTCTTGTTATTTTTTCGTTCTACTAATGTTTTCTATTTTGTAGGTTCATATTTTTGCTTGGCTTGGGTACAGAAAATAGTGTTAGAAATACGATTCAGAATGGTTATTTGGAATGTGAAAAAGATAAGTGTTAGTTTTAGTCGCTTTGTCTTTTTTCTTGTGTTATTTTTTTATTCTACTAATGTTTATCTTTTGTAGGTTCGTATTCTACTTGGTTTGAGAACAGAAAATGGTGCCGATAATAGTGATTTAGAACATGAACTAGATAAGTGCCAGTTCTGGTTGCTTTGTTTTTTTTCTTTTAGTATTTTTTTGTTCTACTACCGTTTTCTTTCTTGTAGATTCATATTTTGCTGGAGTTTTTATTTAAACAGTCATGGTTATATTATTATCATCAAGAGGCATCGTGCTATGGATCGTCGTCAATTAACGATGAGTTAGTTTAGTCTTAGGGTGAGCGATTAAGTTAATGATCTGTGATTTAGTTTAGGGTTAGAGTAGGCAATTAAGTTAGTAGCTAGGGTTAAGGTAGGTTAGAGTAGGTTTTATATAATTCATATTTTTCGCAATGATGTAAATTTTATGTAATCGATCATTATGTATAATTAAATAAATTTAATAAATCTTAACCAATTTGGGTTGTTAGTTATTGAGAAAACATTTACGAAAGTTTGAAAAAATCTGACGAATTTTATAGTTATATATTAAGAATCGCTATATATCATTATTGATATATATCGATATTTATCGATTAACTTAAAAATTTTGCTGAAGTAGAACTTATAACAATAAAGATCAATTTACTTAATAAAAAATTTGCTAACAATGCATTAAAGTTTTTTTTATTTTTTTAATTTATTTTTTTTTATTTTTAATTTATTTATTTTAGGATCTGATCCTAATACTATGCATGATCGATTTATTTAATAATACGTAATGATCGATTACGCGAAATTTACATCATCGCGAAAAATATAAATTATATAAAACCTACCTTAACCTATTCTACCATATCTGCAAACTTTATCGCTTACCCTAACCCTAAACTAAATCCCAGACTATTAACTTAATCACTCACCCTTACCCTAAACTAAGACTAAACTAACCCATCGTTAATTGATGATGATATAGCACGACGTTTTTAACGATAATAATATAACCACGACCGTTTAAATAAAAACTCTAACAAAATACGAATTTACAAGAGAAAATGGTGGTAGAACGAAAAAAATACAAAAAAAAAAAACAAAGCAACCAGAACTGTCACTTATCTTTTTGTGTTAGTTCACGTTCCAAATCACCATTCCAAATCACATTTCCAACACTATTTTCTGTACCCAAGCCAAGCAAAAATACAATCAAAAAAATAGAAAACATTAGTAGAATGAAAAATAACAAGAAAAAAACAAAGCTGATACTTATCTTTTTATATCAGTTCACATTCTGAATCACCATTCCGAATCACATTCCTGCCGCCATTTTCTGTACCCAAGTGGAATACAAACCTACAAAAAAACACAGTAGAACGAAAAATAATACAAGAAAAAAAGCCAAAGCAATTAGAACTGACACTTACCTTTTTTATGTCAGTTCACACGTTCCGAATCAACTCATGTTCCTGGCGCCATTTTCTGTACTCAAGCCTAGCGAAATACGAACCTACAAGAGAAAAAACGTTAGTAGAATGAAAAAACAATACAAAAAAAAAAACAAAGCAACTACATATAATTTCATGTTCCAAATTACGATTCTCGGTGCCATTTTCTGTACCCAAGCCCAGTGAAATACAAATCTACAAGAGAGAAAACGTTAATAGAACTAAAAAATAACACAAGAAAAAAGACAGGACAACTAGAACTGGTACTTATCTGTTTATACCAATTCCAAATCACCATCCCGAATTAGCATTTCGAATTACTATTTCTAGCGCCATTTTTAGTACTAGCCCAGTGAAACACAAATGAACAAAAGAAAATGTTAGTAAAACGAAAAACTAATACAAAAAAAAATAGCAAGTTGAACTAGTTCTTTTATACTAGTTCACAAATCTTTATTGCCAGCTATACTAGCGAAACGTGAATCCACAAGAGAGAAGAGAGAGAAGTTAGAATAACAACGAAAAAAAAATATTAAAAATAAAAACGCGGTCACATACCTAATTTACACATTCGGGGTGGGTTACCGGGGGCGCAACTGATCATCCGGGGTATGGTCGGAGGGTTGGGTTCACGTGACCCAGAAAATCTCACCTACACCCTGTATCTGTTCTGCATGGTAAGCTCCTGACCCTTAGTAATCTTAGGATAACACGTTCTGATCTTTATAAAGATGATATATGTAAAGTATATGAGAAAGATGCCAAAGAAACGCAGGATCATTTGGCAGTATGTGAAGCTCAAGAGACACGGTGGCAAAAGATTGAGGAGACAGTTGCCAAATTCGTACTTGCGCTTCTAAATGAAAATAGGAGAAAGAATAAAGTTTCAATACAGTAGCTCTGTGATTCTCTTTTTGGTACCAGTATGCGGGAAAAAAAAGAAAGAAAAGAAGGCCTTATAAGGGGTTTGTATAAGGCGTGTACTGAAGAAGACTTATTTAAGTAAGGCCTTACAAGTAACGACGTAAAATTGATCTTGCAGTATTTTCCTCTTATGGCATGGGATTATTTTTATGAAATAATCTGGAGAGAAAGATGCGTTAAAATAGTGGAATGAGAACAAAAAGTAGGAATCTAGCGGACGCACAAAAGAAACTGGCAGGGAGAGAAGGCTCCTTTTTCAAGAAGTATCGTTGAAAGGAAGAGGCAGAAGAGGGACCCTAATTCAAGACATGCGGAAACTCTACTAACGAAAATGAAAGAAATATCGAAGAATTAAAAAAAAAGAAGGATAGAGCAGAAGCTAGATTTTTATAATTTGTGCATGTCGGCAATAGTGATAGAATATTATTTGGTGGAAAGCCATTTTGGTGTGGCACTTAGGCTGGTTTAACAAAGCTCCTAGTTTCTGAATAATCTTAAGCTAGTGCAGTAGGTTGCACTTGGGCGCCTTAGGGTAGCCAGGTGATGTCAGACTTGCAAATTAGGAGTAAACAAGTGTATTAATTTAGTGATATACTTAGTATTTTAATAAAGTATTAGCGAAACTACCAAAGTGAAAAAAAAATTTTAAAAAAAGAGGTGCTTATTCATAATTGGATATAGTACATAATTTTTAGAAATTTTAAAAAATCTGATAATATAAAGATTACATAGATTTCATATGGAGTGCTCCGTATTAAAAGGGCCCATTTTTACATTTATCTCATTTTGAGATAATCGAGCTTAACCACTTGTTTTGATTTTTGGACTGATCCGGGATTAATTAAATTTCACTATTTTGATTGGTTAAAGACGGCATGTGACTATCGGATAATCTCGTGACGTGTTGGCTCTACGCAGCCTCATGTAATTTTTCTTTTTACATTATCTTGATTTTTTATTATGCAAATCGACTTTCATTAATAATTGAAAAATATCAGTCATGTCAAAATTTACATGAATTTGATAAAAACTCATTTTTCAAAAAATTGTAAAAATGGGCCCTTTTAATACGGAGCACTCCATATAATCTAATTTCATGATAATTCACATATTCATTACCACTTCTAATCAACCAATTTTTGATTTTATATTAATCCAAACAAACCAAATAACAATAGCTTAAAATTAGATTAGAGTTTGTTAAGTGCAATAGCTAGAAACTCTTCTAACCCAAAAATTTTGCAAGAAATATTTTTTTGTTAAAAAAAAGTGTAGTTTCATAGTTAAAATTTTAAGTTAGAAGCAATTTTTAAAAAAAATTGTTTAGCTTCAATTTTATATTACACCCAGTGTTTAAAATTCAAATTCAAAATTATGTTCTCAAATGAACTAAATTTAGAGTATTAATGTTCTCAAAAAATTTTTAATGTTTTCATTATATAGAATTTTATTTTTTAAATTTGCATATATTTTATTATATAAACCTATCTTGGACTTTTAAGTAAAGTTATAGACAAAGGCTTTCTGATTTTAATAGTACTTAGAATATTTAAATTGGTTGAATTGATTATGTGATATAATTATTTAACTTTTTGCAACTATAAATCTTTTCTTCAAATATGTAAAAAAAAACTAATACTAATAATAGTTCGAGAACATTTTATCAGTACAAAATGTTCTCAAATAAGAGAACATTATTTTAAATATTAATGTTCTTAAAAAAAATTTAGTGTTCTCAAGAGAACGTGAGAACATCAAATTTTAAACACTGATTACATCTAATTCTGCATTTCTATTGGTTGATCAGGGAGTAGTGATGTATTGTTGTCCTCAGCTACACTTCAGACACTATATTTCTAGACATAAGATCAAAAATTTAATTATGTAATTATCACATGATGGTGTCTGTCACCTGCATAATTAGCCAATAAAAATAAGTACTACTACATACACGTTGGGTCTAATACAACAAAGATTGTGCATTGTAATTCAAACTGGCTTTGTATATCAATAAAGTGATATTTTTAACTTTTAACTTTTTTCTATTAACTTTTTGCTTATTCTGAATCTTCATTTAAATTACTTTTCTGAACCTTCACTTAAATTACTTAGGGCAGTATCATTAATTATCTGATTATTTTTAATCAGAGGCCTACCCTCCTCCCTCTTTTTTAATGTATATATAGTCAGGTTCTTATATATAATTTTAACTTTTTTTACTCCCTCCCCCTCTAAAAAATCACCTGATTTTTGTCACTCCCCTTACTAAAGCCTTTACTCGAATTGCATACTAAACCTTTGCTCAAATTACTTTGCTCAAATTACTTATTAAACTTCATTTAAGTTTTTTTTTTATATAACTTACTAAATCTTTGTTCAAATTATATATTAAACCTTTGCTCAAAACCTTCTAAAATATAACTTACTAAGCTATCGCTCAAATTATTTTTTTTAATAACTTATTAAACTTTTGCTTGATTTTTTTTTATATTGCTTAACAAAATATTATTTAAGTTATTTTATATATTAATATGCCTCCAAAGAGAACTTTTAAGTAAACTATTATAATTAAGTAAAAGAACTTGAAAAAAATTATTTAATTTAATTGCTGTTTCACATATATTAAGATATCAATCCAGTTCTATAGCTTGTATAAATTTCAGAACTTTAGTAATAGCCTTATTCTTGCTAGTTAAGTATTTGTTCTTAAGTATCTTTAAAAGATTATATTGTTGTTTAATTTGATGTAATTGACCCGCCAGCCCAGATTTTTTTTATTTTTAAAAATTTTATTTTAAAATTACAACCCCATCATTTTTATATTACCATTCCAACTCTAACATTCTATAAAAATTTAACTAGCTTAAATTGCTAGTACTATGTCGATATTAATAATCCATAAAAAAATTTTTTTGTATACAGTATATTGAAATATTAGCTTTTCTATTTAATTGATAATTGTAAAATAAAAAATAAAAAAACAAATATATGCAAAAAAGTATTATATATATTTAGAGAATATTTAATAATTTTAATATTAAGCTTCGGACTTTTAGCAAATCCTGTTTTTTAGTTATAGTAATAAATAATAACTCTCAAATACTATTCTAAAGAAAAAAAGACTAAACTATATAAAAAATTTCAGGTTGGGTCAGGTTGGGTTAGGTTGAATTGATTTTTAACCTGAACCCAAACCAAACCCAACTCAAAATTTTCAGGTTAAAATTTTCTAACCTGAACTCAACAGGACCCCGAAATATATATAGATAGATCAAGTTAATTATAGGGTTACTAAAAAGGAAAGATCTGCAAAAAAACTTCAAAAATAAGTAAATAATTACTATAAATAGAAAAGATCTGTATAAAAACCTCAAAAATAAGCAAACTCATACCTGACCCATCTATGTATATTTCGGGGAGTAGGCTAAAGCCAGGTACACATGAAATTACCCAATATATAACCCGAATTAGTCTAAACAAAACAAAGCGAGACAGCAAAGACAAAAACATGAAATATATAAAAAATGGCTATCCAAACTGTCTTGTTTGACTAAGTAAAGGGTTAGAAATGCAATTTTACTATATAAAAATACCTTCTAATCTAACACTAACACAACTCTAACCCTAACCCTAACCCTAATTAAAAAATCAGAAAAATCAGAAAAATCAGGCAATTTGTGATGTACCCAGCTTTAGCCATTCTCTATTTCGGGGTCCTACCTAACCAACCTAAAATTTCAGATTGAGTTTCAGTTAATCCAATCCAATTCAGAGCATATTATTATAATATACCTGTAATATTAAAAGATTAGTATAATATAAACTATTATATTAGTATATTATATGTAAAATAATATCAGACTATACTACTTTGGTTTTATATATTAAGGTTGTTAGAAATTATCCCTTAATTTGTTATGCAGACTAGAGTTTCGGGTGAAACCTAACTATTTCGCCCAATTTGAATCTGAAATATAGGCAATATTAATTTCGCCAAATGTTTAAATTTCCAAAATTTCCAAAATTTCGTTAAGAACTGAAATTTTGAACTCAATCCGAAATATCAGTAATTATCCAAAACTATATTAAACACGTAAGTCAAAATCTGGCCAATAGTATTTAAGTATTTTTGTATGTACAGTATATAGCCTGAGTCATTATGTTAGGTTATTTTACATACAACGTATATATCGGTTATATTAGTAGAGTTAATGCATTAAAATTACATAAAATATGCAGTATACGTAATAGAGTTAAATGTTGTATAATGGGATATAAATAAATGAAGTGATTAATAATTGATAGTTTCATTTTTCCAATAAAAGTAATGAGTAAAATACATATCTTGTGTTGAGCATGAAGCAAAGTAGTATGTTGTATAGAAGAGGTATCGTTAGTATCAAAGTGAAGATGAGGAATGGTATAATGAATATAAAAAAAAAGTAAAATTTATGATTTGCCCAGAGTTAAATTTAAATGGATGCTGGCCATTTGCTAATCCTAGTAATGTGCCTTAAATTTAATAGAATGACAAAACATTATAATTGAAAATTTGTATAAAATATACTGTGAACGATTTAAGAATAGACACATGGAAATAAAACGCGCATATGAGAGTGTAATTGAATGGAATCTATTTGATAGACTAATGAATATTGAAAAATTAGAGAATTTTGGCTCTATATTTCCCGTAACCTGGTTAAACAGCATGATAAATTTATGGCGGTTATGAACTATCTAGCACTGTATACTCAAAACAATAATAGAAGTCTACCTGGTATATAATCTTACAATTTATTTGACTTTGTTAAATTAAAAACTTTCACCAGTGCTGATATTTATGATTTGGTATTATTATGGCAAATATGTCAACAGGACAGAGCTCTTTATAGTCATGAATTTCACCCAGATTTGCATCTGGAACTTCTGAGTATTATGTTGTCCCAAGAACAATTTTATTAAATCTTCTTTTTTTTTTTAGAAAGTCGAATGTAAGTTACTATAGGGTTCTATCATTATACGCTTTGTTAGAATCAAAAATTTATGCCAATCTGTATATATATTGGACTATCAGAATATCAGATTTATATCAGATTTATATCAGATTTTCGTCTTAATTTCGGAATTTAGGATTATCATTTCGGACTATTCATTAAAATCTGAAATATTTCAGAATGGAAACATAATTTAGCCAAAACATTAATGCAGGCATATTTGCCTGCAAAAATTTTAAAATTTTAAATTTTTTAAATAAAACCTTAAATATTAATTTTAGCTATAACTTTCTAAGTAAAAAATATAATATTAGTTCTGTTTTATCAACTTTATTATAAAATTTTTTAAAATTATTAAAAAACTTTGGTGTAATAAAAGTTTAAAGTTTTTGTTTTGGAACTTTTACTATAGAAATTTTTCTTTAGGTTTTCTCAAATTTTATATGTTCCCGTCTATAAAAAAATTTTTACTACTAATACAAGTCTTAATTTTTACAAGTAAATCATATAAAGTCAAATAATGAAAGTTGTCATTCTTTATATAAACTACAATATTGTATTAGAAACTATATTTTTAAAACCAATATTTAAAGAATTCACCAAGATATTGTAAAATATTTTTTTGGTTAAGAAATTTCTTTAAAATTTAATATTTTCAGCTTATAGGCAACATAAACTTTTTGTCTTATAATATAAATTTAAATAATTCAAAAATATAATCCTTGTTATTAAAAATTATAATACCAAATTTTATTTAAATATTTTAAATGATTAAAAAAATAGATCAGAGGTATATTTATAGTAATTATGCAGGCAAATTTGCCTGCGAAGTAGTACAAACTAAGGGATAGCTAATTAGTATAGTATAGTTTTATAGAATAGGTATTTTATATCTAATACTATACTAATCAACGTATACTATAATAATATTCTGTAATTCTAAAAAACCTACTGAATCAATATTAAAAAGTTTTGATTTTAACTAATTCTGTATAGCATATTATTATGAAATTGCTTAAACTGTGTGCATGCATGTCTTTATATGCATGGTACCCATCTCTATATACAGCTATCTAGTTAATAAATATGGCTTATTCGTGAAGTTTTACAATACAAACATTTGTAAATAAAAGCAGCTTATATTATTATGCCTAATTTATTATTTATAAGTATAATTTTATTGTTTGATTATCACATCTTATGCTAATCGGCTAATAATATGACCCAATTTAATCAAAAAGATATCTTACATCTGATCTTATATCCAATCCTATATTTATTGCTTTTGATTGGACAATTTGAAACTAGGTACAGTATTAAACAGATTTTTATTATCTAAATTCTATTGATACCAACCCTGTTTTTAATTATAAAAATAAAAAAGTATATAAATAATGACTTTTATATTTCTTAGTCTTATTTTACTTGGCTTTGATTCAAAATCTCTTCTTTATTTTACTAATAATAATTATATTATATTACAGAATCAAGTTCAAATTATATTTTATAGTTATATGAAATTTTGAAATGGTTATAAATTCTTTCACTATGATTTTCATTATGGTATTTGATAATTAGTAATTATCAATTCATCTGTTAAAGAATCTGACAAAAAAAAAATATAAAAATAAAAATTGCAGTAGTATATTCATAAAATTAAACAGAAACGTAAGAAAAAAAGAACAAAATAAAGCTTATATAAATATCAAATATCAAATATCATAAATATATCTATATAATATCTATAAAAAAGAACATAAGAATATTCACTTTTTTGGAATTGCAAGAAAATTTTGATTATGGATCTTATACAAAAATAACACAAGCTACAAAAACTAAAATGATTTAATTTAAACATAGCATATTCTAGCTTGTATAAAACTATTATACTAAATTCTCATATATATAGAATGGCTAAAGCCAAGTGCATTTATATATTTTGGATTATTTAATCAAAGTTTGGATAAGGATTAGTTAGGAGTTAGAGTTAGAACTTGTTTATAAGTAAAATTGTCTTTTTGATATTTTTAATTAATGCTTCTTGACATATTTCATGTATTTTGATGCTTATTTTTTGTATTTTTAGTAGTTTCACTTATTACTTTGTTTTTGTCACATCAGGCTAATTTGTAAAGATCAAATTTACAATTTGATTGGCTTCCTAACATATAAGCGCACCTGGCTTTTAGATGATCCTATATATAGTATTGGCTATGTAAAATTGAATATCTTTAATAAGTCAGAGTTCTTGTTTAAAATCAACAATTTACAGTGCTCACTATAAGAATCTGACTCCAGGTAACCTTCTAGAATTAATTTGTAATGGCTTAAAATTTTTGGTGCATAAAGAGTATTACAGATATTGATCATCCATATGTTTTTGTGACTAATTAAACCTCTACATCAATGATTATAAAGTTTATATATTTTTATACGTGATAATTACCCTTAAATCTTTAAATAAAAATATCTTGGCATTGATATAGTCAATTTTAATGCTTGATGACTTTTTTTAATTCCACAGATATGTAGAATTAAAAAGAAACATCAAGCATTAAAATTGACTATATTGATGCTAAGATATTTTTATTAAAATTTAGTTAATTATTAACATTGGGAATTTAATGAAATAAAATTTTTTAAAAAATTTAAATACATATATTTTGGCAACTACGTGGTCAATCTAATGTTTAAGGGCTCTTTTAAATTCTATATACATGTAGAATTCAAAAAAGTTCTTAAATATTAAAATTGATCATGTCATTGTCAAAATATTTTTTGTTTAAATTATATTAGAATCAAAGAAATATTTAATTTTTTCTTAAATTTATAGCTGCAATCTTTTGAGATCAGACTATCCCATATCAATGTTTGAGGCCTTTTTTGAATTCTACAAGATTGTAGAAGTCAAAAGAGCCCTTAAACATTGAGATTAACTGTGTTGTTTTTAAAAAATTTATTAATTTAAAAAAAAAACAATGTGGGCTACAATGTATGTTCATGATGTGTATGGCAATTTTTATTATAGAAACCCAATACAGATGTATTATCACCTACAGAAAGATGAATAAATAATCAGCTTTTATGTTATTCTTTTGTTTTGAAAAATTTCAAATTATTTCAAATCCCTCTATAGAAACTTAACTGGGGTCAGATACTTATGGTGGGTACTGTATTAGCATGTAATTACAAAATTAAACAATAATCATATGATTATAATGCGAATTCATATGATTAACCCATTTATGGATGATTTACCATATGCAATATAACTATTAAGGTGGGAGAGCATATACGTTTGACCAATTTAACTCTAATAGTTACTAGAAAATAAGTTTCTGATTTATTTGAACAAAGGTCTTTTCAGTGCTACACTAGCTTACTTTCTTATCTTTCTTAAGTAAAATCGAAGGGAACTTCTCTACTTAGACTATATTCTATTTTTTTTTTTGTGCGTTAAAGTTGCCGCTTTGGGTGAGAGTTTATTTAATTATGCCTGTGGATCAAGGGCGCCTCTTTGGGCGCACCCACAATTGAGTTACATTAAATGAGAGTACAACTAGCTACACGTACAACTTTTGGTTGTCTAATTTAAGTAGTCTGCCCGAAAGTTCTATACTAGTTGCCATACCTACAACCCAACTAGGGGATTGCCTTTTAAACCCTCTGGTCCAACGCTTCACATGTCAATCCTACTTGTGATCACTAGTACAGCCCTCTGATACATTAGTCAGTCGAAGACAGTCCCGGATGCTACCTACATCCCCTTAGGACTAATTTATCCTCGCGGGTAAACTTGGTAGAGTAGTCCCTGTCCCACACAGGTATTACCTACACTTCGGTAACTTACGCACTCACCGAGGCAAGCAACTTGCAGTCAGGGGTACCTAACCGCTACCATTACCTATTTCTGCCCTTGTAAGGTTCACACCGACCCAGGTACCCACCATTACTTTCCTACCGGTCCATCACCGGGTGCCCCAAACTTCCAAACCAGTTGGCCTGGAAGGGTTGATCCACTCAGCATTAGGTGCTACTATGGTTTTTCTTCCTCTGGTACCTAATTCCAGAACATAGGTCCTTTTCCTCCGGTATGACTCCGGCGGCCAGGTTGGTGGTCCCTCTCTTCCGAAGGTCATATTGTCCAGTTCTCCAGCTCCGGTTTCCGATATTTCGGTTCTGGTAGCACCGTCAAAGTGTTGCTACCTCCTTACTCGGAACTTTCCAAATGGGTTTCCATTTCCCTGGTTTCTTGGATTTGTCTGTATCACCAGACACAACTTCGCCCGAAAGCTCCCATTCGAGATGATAACCAAGGACTACAGGTAATATACCCAACTGATCGACAGGAAACGGTTACTATAACACAGGTCTATTTTTCCAAAGCGTCGCCAGTGGGATTTGAACCCAAACCTGCCACTTGGGGGTGACAACTTACCAACTTCTCTAAGTCACCACACCTGTAGACTATATTCTATTGTATTGTATTGTGTATCTTTATTGAAGTCAAATTTATTCGTTTATATACATTGAAATTAATATGCAACACATTAATGTGTTGTTTAAGATGTTAATGTGTTGTTTAACATGCTATGTGAGGTACAACTAAGCCCTGCTATTGAGAATATTTATAATTCGTGCTACTTATATATAAATATTAATGTGTTACAAAAAAGGGAGCCAATCATTATATTTATATAGATTTTGACTAACATTTAATAAATTATACAAAATAGAAATCTATACTAAATAGAGAGAAATTTACAAATGGGGATAAACTAATCAGGAAATTCTAATATTCTAATATCACAATTTTGAATTGATACAGCTGGTAATTCTTGCTAAAATTTTTTTTGGTACAATCTGATAGATTTTTCCTATAATGCTGATTTTATTCCATTGAAA
The DNA here is from genome assembly GCA_003550325.1 of Gigaspora rosea. NCBI lineage: Eukaryota > Fungi > Glomeromycota > Glomeromycetes > Diversisporales > Gigasporaceae > Gigaspora > Gigaspora rosea. Next base: position 250,929 of record QKWP01000286.1, on the reverse strand, counting down.
TTTCGTTATTTGCAATATTACATATTTCAAATTTTCTTGATTTTAGTTAATAATTAGGTTATAATGTTGTCATAATATATGACCTATATGGGGTCGAAAGCATATATTGGACCACCTGTAGCAAAAGGGACATTGAGACAATCATGTGATTACAAGAAAATCATCATCACATGATTAATTTTAATATAGGAATAACGAAAAAAGAATTTTAAATTATATACTTTTTATTAGAATTTTTTTTTTTACAAATTAAAAATATTTTTAGAAAAATAACTTATAAGCAAACTATAATTATAAAATCTCAAAATATGATTTGTTAGTTCATTGCCACCTTTTGCTGCGAATGGTCCCATATGCAAAAGAAATTCTAGTATAAAAATGACACCATGTATAAATGAATCAGATAGCATGTATCATAGATTGGATACTGATCCGCTTGTGAATGAAGTCACAAGGCGGATATTTATTGTGAGTCACCAGACTCCCATGTGATAGCAGATCACAGACAGAATAGTATTTGAGTAACTTTACTGAAACTTAAAAAAAAGTATATATGTTTTTATAATAAAATAATAATATTTTGAAAATATAATAAATATGCTTTTATATAAAAAAATATTTTAATAATGTTTTTATAATATATTAATAATATAATAAAAATTTTAAAAATAAAATAAAAATTTAAATCTGTTTCAAAAATATTATAAAATTATTATAAAAACATTATTATTATATTTTAAAAATAGTTTAAAATAAATTGTTTAAAAATATTTTAAAATATTATTTTAATATTATTAAAAATATTATAAAAACATTATTATTATATTTTAAAAATATATTAAAATAAATTTTTAAAAATGTTTTTAAAGCATTATTTTAAAATTATCAAAATTATTATAAAAACATTCTTATTATATTTAAAAATAACTTTAAATAAAGTTTTAAAAATGGTTTTAAACCATTATTTTAATATATTAAAAATATCATAAAAACATTATTATTATATTTTAAAAATAGTTTAAAATAAGCTTTTTAAAAATGTTATTAAAACATTATTTTAATATTATCAAAATTATTATAAAAACATTATTATTATATTTTAAAAATATATTAAAATAAATTTTTAAAAATGTTTTTAATACATTATTAAAAATATTGTAAAAATATTATTATTATATTTTAAAAAAAAATTTAAATAATTTTTTTAAAATATTTTTAAAACATTATTTTAATATTATTAAAAATATTATAAAAACATTATTATTATATTTTAAAAATATATTAAAATAAGTTTTTTAAAAATATTTTTTAAACCAAAATTATTTTTAAAAAATGCTTATATCTCGTAATTTTGCTTATAAAACCATCCTTCGTATTTTAACAAAAAATCTTTTTTGCAAGATTTTGGGGTAAACACATTTGTCTAAATCATTATATTATTGATTTGTTTTATTTATATTATATTTAATATTATAAAATATATTATAATATAATATATTTATATAATATAAATATTTATATTATACTATAAATATGAAATTTATTTAGTTTAATAATGTTTTAAAAATGTTTTTATTAATATTACTAAAACAGTTTTAATATATATTATTTATATTATTATTATTAACTTATAACTAGTAATTATTATGTTTTTTAAAATATAATAAAAAAATAATAGATATATAATTATAATATTTTTAATTTTTTTATAGTTTCAGTAAAGAACCTGATGATCTGCATCGATCTCTTTGTTCTTTGAGTTTTCTGCTCGACATTGTGTCCAGCTTCGTTGCAAGAACAAGCTAGTTTTTTAGCTTGAGTTTTCTGCTTGACATTGTGTCCAGCTTCATTCAAGAACAAGCCAGTTTTTTAGCAAATAAAAAGAGAATTTTTAGTTTTAAGAGAAGTTTCAATTTTGTATTGCCAAACAAAAGCTGCTATACATATTGGACAACCTCCAAAAAAAAAATTTTTTTTTGATCTTCATGACGATTTTTTGCAACCAGAAGGAGGGAAAGCAATAGTTGGTGCATAGTGCAAGGACACTATTTCGACTTCTCTGGATCTCAGTAAAGATGTATTTTGCAAGAACGTTACAATAAAAATGAAAAATTCTGACTAAATGTAGGATGTCGGGCATTGTGACGTAATGAAAATTGGAGTTGAAAAGAGATGAGCATAAAGCATCCATTGTACTCAAAATCTGTAGATATGGTAATGCTGTTGAAATAAAAGCTGTTGGTGTCTGTTATTATGGAAAAAAAACACAAAGCATTTGTTGTTACCACAATCTGTTGTTATGTGTAGTGCAGAAATTTCAATCTTCGCGATAGTTTTGGGACCAGGGAGAGGAGAAGAGCACTATGCTGATCTCTCTGGATCTTGGTAAAATTGTCTTGTGGCAAAGTAGAAAAAAGCATTTGCAGATGTATGCTGCGAAATGCTACTGAAATATTGATGAAATTGTATGACATTGAATATTGCGATGAAAGGAGATTGGAGTTAAAAGGAGGAATATAAGGCATTCATTTATGACCAAATTCTGCAGATTTGGGTAATGCTATTGATATAAAAGCTATTGGGTTTGTTGTCATAATAAAGTAGGAGTTGAAAGAGGAACTCAAGCCGTTTGTTTATCACCAAAAATCTGCGGGAATGTGTAATGCCAAAAACTTCAATCTTGGTGATGATTTTCTGGGACCTGAGGGAGGAAATACAGACTATACTGACCTTTCTGGACCTTGGTAATTAGCTTTGGCAAGTAGAGAAAAAAAAAATTCAGATCTTCATGATGGTTTTACAGGACCAGAAGAAAAGAAAAACATAGTGGAGGCAAATTCGCAAAAGCACTAGTTGATCTCACTGGATCCAGGTAAAATAGTCTTGCAGTGAAGTAAAGAGGCCATTTACAGATGGATTTGGCAGGAATGTTACAATAATGGGCAGAATGTATGATATTGGACATTGTAGTATGGTATTCATTTATGATTAGAATTTGCAGATATGGATGATGCCATTGGGAATAAGGTAATTGGTGTTTGCTATCACAATAGAATTGGAGTTGAAAAAGAGTAACATAAGGCATCAGTTTATTACCAAAAATCTGCAGATACGCATAAGGCAAAAGCTTCAATTTTTGCAGTAATTTTCTGGACCAGAGGGAAGAAGAGCAATAGAGAATGCTTTTGCAGAAACACTATGTTGACCTCACTGGATTCTGGTAGGAATATTTCTGTGGTGAAGTAGAGAAAGCATTGGAAAATGGACCTTGCAATGATATTATGATGTGGTAATGTTGAAAATGAAAGCCTTTGGTGTTAGTTATCATAACGAAATTGAAGTTGAAGACACAAGGCATTTGCCCATTACCAAAATCTGCTGAAGTTGGTAACTGTGTTCGAAATGGAGTCAGAGTACCAAGGATATACAGTGTGCCAATTATTGAAATAGAGAAGATGAACTCACGATGGAATCAAAAATTGGCCGAAAAGTTGAAATTATATTGTGGCGTCAAATGCGAAAACCCAAGTATATACAATATGGATTTAGGACTTTTGGCATTGTCTTGCATATATTAAAGAAGGAAGCCATATGTAGTGCCCAAGGTTAAATGGGTAAACTGTTCATGCAAGCGTCCAATATCTATAGTGTGGAGTCATCTCATCAGAAATTTTTAACTGAAAAAGGGCATTTGATGGTCAACCTTTTACTGTTGGGTTGTAACAAGAAATTAGGCAAAGTAAGTAACCTGAAAAAAAAAGATAACAAGCATATGGACAAGTATGTTCATGTGTAAAGAGAGGAGAGTGTGTGCACCCAACACCCTCAAATTAGGATTGAAGGTAGTAGCATACGGGTATATGAGCATTGGAAGAAAAAAAACAAACACACATGTTCGTGTATAAGTATGAATAAAGCATATGTCATGTGTAGGCATGGATTGAAGCGGATGTGTACAACCCATACCGCTTTTAGAAAATAGTATAGTATACAGATCAGGTGTAAAAAAAAAAAAGAGGAAAAGGTAACTGAATGCGCATGTTCAGGTAAAGGTATAACAAGGCATATGAATGCATAGGTTCATTTGGGGTATAAATAAAGTAGGTGTAAACACCTCATGCTGTTTTAATTATGGATATGGTTAAGGAAATTCGCATATATAAGTGAGCTGGGTGTGGACACCCTACACTGCTCTTAAGTTATTTTGAAGGTAGTGGTATATAAATGAATAGTATAGAGCATTGTGAAGAAAGTAACAAACGTGCATGTTCGTATAGAGGTATAAGTGAGCACATGACAGATAGATCACGTGTGTGTAAAGATCAGAGTGGGTGTGTACACTCCACACTGCTCTTAAGTAATGGTATAGCATACAAATTGGGTATAGTAAAAAAAAATATATATATATAGGAGGTGAACCAAACGCGCATGTTTGAGTAAAGGTATAAACAAGACATACGAATGTATAGGTTCGTATAGGTATATAAGTAAAGCATATGACAGATAGGTCACATGTGTGTAAAGGTCGGTGACAATCTATGGGCACGTACCAAATTATGTGATTTTGTACATACTAATTATCATGTGATTTAGACGTAAGTGACAAAATAGAATTTTTCTTAAATTTTGAACAAAATTTTTTCTACAACCAATTAACTAAATCCAATGAAATTTTTTAAATAATTCTACAAACTAGTAAAATTTATTTAAAAAAATTTTCATCGAATTTATTAAGCAGTTCTTAAGAAAATTTGATTCAAATTTTGAAAATTTTCTATCGTCATAACTGCACAAAATATTTCTAAAATTAGAATGAAATTTCCTATCTGATAAAATTCAATAAAAATATTTTTAAATAGATCTATAGTATAATAGAATTTATTTAAAAAATTTATCAAATTTTATTGCGTATTTGTCAAGATAATTTGTAAAAATTTTCACCGTTCTTCAGAAAATTGCCACAACAAAATTTAAACGAAAATTTCTTGGCAACTACCTGATAGAATTCGATAAAATTTTTTAAATAAATTCTGTTAAATAGTAGAATTTATTTAAAAAAAATTTAATTGAATTCCATCAAGTAATTGTCAAAAAATTTTCATTCTAAGTTTAGAAAATTTCTGTCACTTTCTTAAGGGGTGGCAAATTTTTCAAACTTTGAACAAATTTTCTTAGCAAATACTTGATAAAATTCGATAAAATCTTTTTTTATGAATCTCATCATTTCATTTATGTTATTTAAAAGGATTAATCATTTTGTAACTATAGGTTACTGTAACTCGTAAACAAGATCAGGTGTAATGTGACTATCAAAACAACTTTTCTATAAGAATAAACCTGTGCGATTAAGGTTAGGATTAGCGTGAAGCTAGGGGTTAGAAAAGGCTATAGTATGTCAAAATTTAGCAAGGAATTTTTTTTGTTAGAACCCAAAAGGTAGTTTCCTATGTGAAATTTTAAATTAGAAGCAATTTTTGGCAAAATGAACGTTTGTTTTGACTCTTCCCAAATGTGTAACTTTACACCTGATCTTAGAATTCGATTGGTTGATTGGGATGCGGTTACAGTAACCGCGGTTACAAATTTATTAACTCTATTTAAAAAGATGTCTATCAAATTCTATCAGATAGTTGTTAAGAAATTTTCATTCAAAGCTTAGAAAATTTTTAAGTAGCTATTTTTTTTATAAGATGGTTTGAATTTTTCAAAAATTTAATCAAATTTTCTTGAGAACTTTTTGACAGAATTCGATGAAAATTTTTCTAAATGAATTCTACTAATTTGTAGAATTGTTTTAAAAAAATTTAATTGGATTCAATTAGTTGGTTGTCAAAAAAAATGTGTCCAAAATTAAAGAAAATTCTATTTTGACATATACACACGTCTAAGTCACGTGATATTCGGTAGTGCAAAATCACGTGATTTGGTACGTGCCTGTAAGCCGTCCGAAAGATCGAAGTGGGTGTGTACATTCCACACTGCTCTTAGGTAATGGTATAGTATACAGATTGAGTATTGAAAAAAAAGGGTGAACCAAACGCGCATGTTTGGGTAAAGTTATAAACAAGGCATATAAGTGTATAGTATAGGTATATAAGTAGAACATATGACAGATAGGTCACATGTGTGTAATGATCATGTACACTTCACACTGCTCTTAAGTAATGGTATATTATACGGATTGGGTATTGTAAAAAAAAAAAAAAAAGAGAGTGAACCAAACGCGCATGTTTGAGTAAAGGTATAAACAAGGTATAGGTTCGTATAGGTATGTAAGTAGAGCACATGGCAGATAGGACACATGTGTGTAAAGATCGGAAAGGGTATGTACTGCTCTTAAGTAATGGTATAGTATACAGATCGGGTATTGTAAAAAAAAAAAAGGGTTGAACCAAATGCGCAAGTTTGGGTGAAGGTATAAACAAGGCATACGAATGTGTAGGTTTGTATACTGCTTGTAATTACGGTTATGGTTAAGGAAATTTATAGGTATAAGCGAGGCAGGTGTGTATACCCCACACTGCGCTCAAATTAAATTTGAAGGTAATGGTATATGAGTATGCAGTACAGAGCATTAAAAAAAAAAAAAAAAAAAAGAGAAGAGGATGAACATGCAGGTTCGTGCAGAGTTAAGCGAGGTGGGTGTGAACATCCTACACTGCCTTTGAGTGACGGTTAAGGAAAATGGCACATGGAACTATATGAACATGTTGTTCATATATGTGCGTAGATAGAGATGGGTGTGTACACCCACACCGCTCTCAGACTAAACTAGGTTTAGAAGATCCAGAAGAGCTAAAGAGGGTTTGCAGGATGTCACGTGATAGCATGAAGTAGGTATGATGATGTCTTTGGGAGTAGTTGTAGATACACGGGCATGTACAATAAGCGGGTATGTATACCCCAGGCCGTGTGTAAAAAATGAAAAAGAAAAGAGGAAGGAGAAAAAGGAGTAGTGGTATATAGGTATGGGTATGTTTTTATATCCAAGATGGTACGATCCTCGCCAACAATCCCATACTGTACTACGTCGTTGCATTAACCCTATAAAAAAAATGGTCCGGGGTGTGGTACGGGTTGTGTCTGGAATCCACGGAATGGCACGGTCGGAGTGGTACGTATAGAGCTGTTGACGGAATATCACGGTAAAAAGTGGTACGGGGGAGGTGGCACGTTATGACACGTCATACGTAATGGCACCTTCATTTCACGGAATGATACGTGTCGAAGGTGGTACGTGTTGGCTCGTTTCACGAAGAGCGAAAGATCAATATACGATTTTTTTTAAAAAAAATTGCGATATCTCATAATTTCACTAATGAAACTGCTCTGGGTGTCTTAACAAAAAAAATTCCTTGCAAAATTTTAATACATGAGCAGTTGTTAGTTTGTTTATATTGTATTGATTCTTGATATAAATTTATGTAATCTACTTGTATGTATATATTTTTTTTTTTATCACACGTTAATTCACGTTAATTACCTGGCCAAATCCCGTGCCATTTGGACTAGTAAAGTGTTGCAAAACCCGAGCCATTAACGGTCCATTTTGTACGGGCATACGGTCCACCACGGGCCAAAAATCCGTGCCAATCCAAGCCTCCTACGTATCAAATACGGGTTTAATCCGTGTCACCAAAACCCGTGCCTTTACTCAGCCAACCCGTACCTTTACGGTCCATTTTTCTTATAGGGTAAGAGGACGTGACTATAGATGTAAAGGATGGTCACGACTGTTGTGTGCGAGGAAGGGGCACATGACGAGACGAGCAATAATAATGATCCGCTTGTGAACGAAGTCACAAGGCGGATATTTATTGCGAGTCACCAGACTCCCATGTGATGGCAGATCACAGACGGAATGGTATTTGAGTAACCTGATGATCTGCATCGATCTCTTTGTTCTTTGAGTTTTCTGCTCGACATTGTGTCCAGCTATCCCCCCCCCCCACCACGCCAAAAAAGAAAGAAAGAAGGAAGGAGAAGGAAAAGAAGAGAGGGGTAAGGGAAGGGGGGCAATGAATTACGCCAGAGTCATTGGACTTTCCGCAAAAGGAAAAAGGAAAGAAACAAACAAAGAGATCGAAGGACTATGCTCGAAAAGCTCTGCTCACGTGACGTCCTGCGGCTTGTTCCGCGCCCCTATCCCATACTGTATTACGTCGTTGCATTAAGAGGACGTGACTATAGGTGTAAAGGTTTGTCACGACTGTTGTGTGCGAGGAAGGGGCGCACGACGAGACGAGCTATAATAATAATTTAACAGGTTTGTACAAGGAAGTAGCTTGAATTTATTTTCTAAAGTGGTATAAATTAGGAAGTAGATCGAACATCTTAGGAATTTACAGGTGAGGAAAAGATTAAATGCAACACAAGCTTACGAATTGTGAAATGGATTTTTTTCGCGTTTATTGTATTTATTAAAAATTAAAATAACGACTAGGGGCATTGTTTGAGTAATGACAAGGATTAAGCTTAATTCAATAAAATTTCTAAATTACATTTTTGGGAGTTATTTCACATTAATAAGAAAGTCTAATTTAGAAACGTTGAATAACGCGATGTAGATAGTTAGCTGATTTGAAAATTAGTAGGTTATCGATTTTAACAGGATCGATTTTGAAAGTTCAATAGTATATCAGAAACCGACTTGTTTAATTTTTTATCGGATTTGATAGGTTATCAATTTTGACAGGAGGTTCAACATTTCTTTAAAAAAAAAGCCAAAAAATTTGTCCTAAACCAAGTTCGACAAGATAATATGCACCTATTTGTTTATTTATCTATGACGAGCGCTAAATTTTTCTATCATGTTCCAGCATATTGAAAAAGACCTCATAATGAGCGGAGTGCATCTAGTGGGTTAATTATTATTCTGAAAAATAACCCAGAAAGTTTAAAGAATCTTCTTATCAGAATTTAAAAAGACTTAAAATTTTAGTGAAAAATTTAGAACAAATTAGAAAGGTGGTTACTATAGTTGTTAGTTGAAACGTATTTCCAAATGGCAAAAGTCAAAACCTAAGCAAAAAAAAAGACGAAACATCAAAACCTCTTGGCGAAACGTCGAAATTCTGGTGAAATGTCGAAACCCTGATGAAGCCTTGAAACCGACGAAACGCTGAAACCATATTGTAGATTTATGCTGACCTAGTAATTGAACATCGTAAATTCTACCAGCAACTGTCCAACTTTCCTCTTGACTTGACAAAATGTTTAGGTTGTGAGGTCAAAAAGAATGTTCAAAATGGATGGAAAGAAAGGGCAGTTGAAAAATATTGCAGGCAATATCTTTCGTCGGATCAATCTTTATTTGGTGTATTTAAAGAAAAAAAAACACTGGCAATTTATGAATATGATATGTTTAAATAATGTAAAGTACCCAGATAAAAGTTGAAGAGAGTGAGCTATATACTCGGAATGATGAAATATCATTCCTTCTTGCCGGTTTAATCATGAGAACTCCTAAAGATGTTGGGAATTCGCACTTTTGATTAGACTATCATTTCTATTTGATCTATATTAGAATTTTACTAGTTTATCATAAATACTTTGATTAATGAATAATTGCCATAATAATCTATCGTAATATAATTTTTGTTTTAAAATATTTTTATTAATTCAAAAAAAAAACAATAGTGGTTTTGCAAATAAAAACAAAATTTTAGAATTTTTTAATTAAGCTATTATTTTTAGATTAGAACTAGTAGCTAGGCATATACAAAAATTCTTGCTTAATTTCAATCTCATTTATAAATATTTTAAAAATATAGCATTTTAAAAGTTTTATCTTTATATTTTTTTTTATCAAAATTTTGTTTAATTGATTTAATTTTATATATTTAATATTTTTTTCCCACAATATAAACCGAAAATGCCTAAACAAATTTTTATAATATTTAATCATTTAATAATATCTAGCATTTTTCTTCAAAAACTTTAGCAGATATTACAATATATTGATTTATCACATAGCTAATCTTCATTAAATCTTACCCACCAAATCGTTTAAAATGCACAACTCGTCAATCATCGAGAATTTTGTGTTCAAAATGATAAACTATTATTATATGAAAAAAATACTAATTTTACCAAAGCTTTGCTGCAAAATTACATATCGTTATAATTCACCACAGGAAATAAATAAATAATTCCCAGGAGCGCGTCACTAGATATTAATCGGACTACCATACCATTATTTTTACACGTGTTCCATATTTATATTCGTATTGTGCATTACTAACTTTTGGGCTTCGCTTTATTTTTATTTGCATCATTTTTATTGTTTTCATCTTTTTATCCCCTTTGCTTTTTACTTCTACGTTTAACTTTTTTCAAACTCTTACTTTCACTTTGCTCATATCGAGCCTTTTTTTTAGCTTCATTTTACTGTGCCTGTTTACTTTGGCTTTTGAAATTTTTTAGATAAAACACAAAAAAGAAAATGATTCAAATAAAAATTAAGAGTTAAAAATTAGAGTTTCCCGATGATCAATATGAGATCGGGAATCTTTCGTGAAAAGATTTCCGGTCATAATATGATTATTATAAATATGGTTAATCACGTGTAAAAAAATAATGATGAAGGTAGTCATGAGTGACACTTAGTGCAACAGGGGGATTACATCCCTAATCTTGCATGCGCCTAATTGCATTTGTAATCTAGTCAGACCCATTCTCAGGGGAATCGATATAAACAGATAAATTAACTTTATTTATCAATTGTTTCGTTCTAGGAGAGCATGTCAGATAATTGTAAGAAAATACTTTTAAGGAATTTTAATTAATAATTATTAGTACTGTATAACCAAGTAAGAAATCAACATACATATTAATTTGTGATACAAAAATAAGATTTATTAATTTTTGCCTAAATAAGTTTTTTTTGACAGTCTGAGTCGTTGTACAAAATTAAAAATCTATTTATATGTTAATTTACTTTCAACGAAAAATCTTTTTTTTTTTTTTTAAACTTATAATTTT